>JAYESA010000008.1:2121377-2721377 GCA_036927795.1 Iris macrosiphon
GCTTGTCCAATTGCCCCAAGCTGATTATGTTACTCTCTAGCTCAGGGAGGTAGTAGACACCCTCAAGTAGCTTATGCTCCCCTATCTTGCATTGCAGAAGAATATTACCAATGCCCTTGATGCTGATCTCCGAGCCGTCGCCGAATCTTACACCGCCGAGGTCCTTCTCTTCAAACTCCAAGAAGTTGGTTCTCTCTCCGGTCATGTGGTTGCTAGCACCGTTGTCCAGGTACCAAAGCTTCTCGGGTCTGACAACGTCTTCTACACCATGCCTGGGGATGCTTCCAGCCCCCCGCGTCATCTGGCAGGACTTCTCCACGTGAGATGCCACCAGAAGTGTGTCTTGATCATCCTTGAAGTTAACTTGGCTAGGTTAGCTTCTGGCTCCGGCTTGCTGTGGCATTCGGCAGCGGAGTGCCCGAAGTCTCCACACTTGAAGCACTTGGACTTCGACTTGTCGCGAACGGGCTTGTCATTGTCACGCCCGCCTCTGCCGCGGCCCCTCCCGCGACCACGACCATGACCTTTGCCACGCCCACGCCCTCCGGCGTTCGAGCTCTCTGCCACCTCTTGTGACAACTTTTGGTCAGATTTCAGTAGCGTGATCTGACCTTGTCGTGGTGCATATGCGCGCGTCCGCTCTTCATGCGCCTTCATGGAGCCAAAGACCTGCTCCAACTTCTTCGTCTTTAGACCTCCGAACTCTTCAATGGCTGTGGCGAGCGCCACGAACCTCTCAGGTACTGATCGTAATACCTTCTTGACAACGTATGACTCCTTGAGCGTGTCACCAAGAGTTCTGATCTGATTCACCAAGTTTGTCACCTTCGCACTATAGCCATCAACCGTGTCGGACTCCGACATACGGAGCCCCTCAAACTCCCATCGGAGTGTCTGGAGCTTGACCTCCTTGACACGATCATCTCCCAAATGCACCGTGGCAAGGCATCCCATGCCTCCTTGGCATTCTCCTTGTCAGAGATGTGCATGAAGCTCTCCTCGTCCACCGCATTGAAGATGAGTGCAAGGGCCGCCTGGTCCTTGCGCTCGTTCACCTCCTCGTTGGCCTTGGGCTCAATCGCGCTCCACACGCCTTGTGCGCGCATGTTAGCCCTCATCTTAATCACCCACATAGAGTAGTTAGTACTGGTAAGAATAGGGTATGAGAGTGCCAAGTTGCCTTCCTTCACCAGTGTGGCCATCGGCTGTGTGGTTGCACTCCCGCTAGTACTTGGTGTCTGCGACGATGCAGCTCCGGGCTTGCCCATCTCCTCAAACGCATGCTCTGATACCACTTGTTGGCTAACAGGAATTGGAAGATGCAAGCACACAGGAACGTGAAGGAAAGAGAGCTACTGTTTCTGAACAAAACACAAGTGACACGAAGCTATTTGTGGTACTAGCTACTTCAGTATCCCATAATGTTCATAGACAAATGCCTTTAAATAGACATACACAGAGAACCGGTGGGCAACTAAAGACAAGGAGAAAGTGGCTCCTAGCCACACAGCTCACACAAGACTAGGAATGGCTCCTAAAACAAAGCTACACCACACAACTCACACAAGACTAGGAACAACAACGGGAGTGAGGACTAAGTCCTAATTATTGCTTACATTATTTATTGTATATTCTTCCCAGACATATATACTCTTCTCTGGTAAGATGTGATCTATTCAAACATTTCAACATGCCCCACATTCCTTGTAGAACTTTTGTAGATATAACATAAAAATTGAAATAAACTTTATCACCATATTAGAACCCGTATCTCGATAATAAAAGAAAATCCGACCAATGTTCATAAAATTTCAACATCTAACTAAGAGAAATACATACAAATCCTACGATATAATGATAATAAAAGGGTAGACACTATTTCCTGGCGATGGACAGATTGATATATATGCCTAATTTAATCATATAGTTTCTTGGCAGACTGGATCCTTTGCGTTTTGTTTTTACTTCTGGAGACTTTTTCCTCCGACTTTTCGCTGGTGGCAATAGCTTTAGCCACTGCTTTTAGCTTCCTGACGTTTTTTGATCTTTTCATCTGCACGTCCTTCTTGACTTTTCTGATTCATGACAATTTTGTGAACAAATAGTTAGTATTCATGATTTTTCGCTGGTAAGACTTTCTTCTTTAGAAATGGAAAAATATATATTAAAACTATACAGTTAAGGATCTGCTGAAATGCAAGAAAAAAAATCTCAACCTAATGGCCCAGGCCCATGTACACTCCTCCTAATAGAAATATTCACAGAAACACAAATGACCTGATAGAATATCTGGAGGATGGTATGACTTCATAAAAGGAAAAAAAATATATAAGCTCCTATTACAACAACTCCTAATGAAATTTATTTACTTTTCTATTGGACTTTTATTGCAACTAGTAATGTGCACGTGCGTAAAAAATATTGTAAAAAATTTAATACGAATTTATTATTAAAAAATGCTATTCCTAGAAATCGAACTCAAGCAATGAAGGAAAATGCCTCCCATCTTAAGTTCTTAACCACTTGAGTTAGAATTATTTAGTTATAAATATATCATATTTTGGTAGTTAAACGCTTGGTTAAGTTTAAAAATAATAATAATTAATAAAATATTTAGGTAGTTATTTAGTTATCTCTCATTATTGTTTTTTAAGACTTAGACGGCCGTTTCTAAGCAGCATTAGCATTATAATAGTAGAGATAAAACTCTCCAACGGATGAAGAGTGCATAAAGATTTCATTTTTCCTGATGCAAAACTCCAGCAGAATCTTTTCTAAAATTTTCTCATGTTAGAGCAAAACATTCTCGAAAAATGGGAATGAAAAGAGCCTGGCGGATGCTGCATTGTTGGACATTTCGGCTTTGTCTGAACTCATGTTCTCCAGGGCCTTCTTTCGATCTGAATATAGGTTGTGTTGGAAATGTAAACCAAATTCATTGTTGCATGTCTAGATGAATCTATGCATGAATGAATCTAGGAATAATCAAGTTCATTGTTGTATGCATGAATGTATTTAGGAAAACTAAGAGTCATGTTCATTGCTCTTGATGTATCTTGAGCCCTATATATATAACTATGTAAGCAAATGGTTGATGAAATGTGGATGAAAGAAAAAAAAAAATTCAAGCAAGCAAAGAAACAAAATGATTCTATTCAGCCCCTAAAATCAAATATTTTTTGTGTTATCTTTGTATTCTACAAAGTGGAATCATAGCCTCCGTGTTCACCGGATTAGCTAAACTTCCAATCAAACTAGCCTCCTTGTTAAGAGGACAAGCTATCTCAATCCCCGTAAAGTGGTATCTGTGAATACCCCAACAATTGGTATCAGAGCCAGGTTCATGGGGAAGCCTTATTCAAATCACTGGGAAACGACCAAAAGAATATTACGATATGTCAAGGGAACTACTGACTATGGCATTTACTATCAAGCTAATGTTCCTGTCAAACTTGTCGGTTTTACTGACAGTGATTTGGGAGAAAGTATTGATGATTCTCGAAGCACTTCTGGTTATGTCTTCAACTTTGGCAGCGGAGCAATTTCATGGAGTTCAAAGAAGCAACCAATTGTGGCACTTTCTACCACAGAAGCAGAGAGTATATTGCTGCATCTTCTACAACATGTCAAAGTATTTGGCTTAAAGGTGTTTTAGAAAGCATGAAGTTCAAGCAAAAAGGACCAACAACAATTTGTTGTGACAACAAATCGGCTATCTCTGTCTCAAAGGATCCAGTCCTACATGGAAGGACAAAACATATTCGCATGCGATTTCACTTCCTAAGGGAACTTGTTCATGAAGGTGAAATTAACATTGAATATTGCAGAACTGAAGATCAACTTGCAGATGTGTTTTTGGAAAGTTTACAAGGAAGATTAGAAGCTCATGTATTTCGGAAAAACAAAAGATGTCCGCAAAATGTCTCTTCCCAGCCTGATCAAGCTCTTAAATCCAATGTCATGTCTACTGGAGTCCGTGGTTCTTCTCAGAACCGTGGACGCGGAAGAGGCAAGAATTTTCGAGGGCGAAGTTCAAATTTTCATAGCAAAGGAAAGGGTTATTCAAGCAATAACCAAAATGAAGAAGAAGAAAATTCCAACTCCAGATACCCACAAAGAGGATCACAAAGAGGAAAATGTCGTGGTCATCAAAGAGGAAGAGGTCGTGGCTACATTGAATGCTACTATTGCCACAAACCAGGTCACACAATCAATGAATGCTGGTATAAGCAAGAGGATGACAAGAAAAAAGAAGCGGGTTACGTACATGAAGCACAAAGTAACCATCAAGATACTTTGTTGCTTGCTTGTCATGGTGATAACTTGGATAATTTGTGGTATCTTGATAGTGATGCTAGCTGTCACGCCCCGGTCCCGCCCGGGCCGCCGCTCCGCCCTGCCCCGCCCCGTGCGGCCGGGAATTAACGAACCGGACACGTATCACCGTGCCTCGGCGCGCCGGACGCGAATCACCGCGCCCGTCCCGCGGGTGCGAGGGAGGAAGGGAGCCAAACGAATGGCCCGTTCGAGCTTTCGGGGGACGTGATGCCGCACGGGCCTGGGGTTGCGCCCGTGCAAGGCCAATCGTTTAAGTTGATAGTTGGCTATCATCGCATCAATCGAGTAAGCAGCGGAAAGGGACTTGTTGCAATGCAATGCATTAGCCAACTGAGTGTTAGGGACAATCGAGGCAACTTGGGTTTCCTTTAGCAAAGGCACACGTTCGTTCCATACATTATGCCCCCTTATACGATAGCATTCTCGGGACAACAATCGAAACCAGGATTCCGGGTCTTGGGGACTGTGGCACGCCTATCGCTCCCTCGGACGATCCAGTACCTGCGAACAAGTAAACTGTTGGTGGGTCAGCACTTTATACAAGTACTGGTGAGATAAATCAACTGAACAGAAACAAGCATTCACTCAAACAGGCACTAAGTAATCATGTTATAAAACATTACATTACTAGTGATCTTTCTAGTTTTTACCTAGGTTCGTTTCATGTAGTTCTAGCAGAGTCATATTACATTGCTTTGGAAACATGTTTGGAAACAGAGTTTCATATTGAATATGCAAGCAAGCAAGCCGTTCATGTCTCAGGGTGTGCGCAGTGTGTCTCGTGCGACTCGAGGGTCTGATGCAAAGCTAGACACACAATGCACATTCTTAAGGGCAGTCACTATCCAAGCCAACACAATGACTTAGCTATATGCAGGGCGGTCCCCGAGTATCTCAGGATCGGCAGCTGGTGGAACAGCATACAAATGACTCTTTATCTGATGCTAGAGGCAGCTGTGACTCATGGTTGCTTTGCACTATCATGGTAGCAGCCGGGACACATGCAGTTCAGCTCTCCACCAATAGCCATTGTCCGACCGCGTGCGAATGCATGGAACACTATCAATTAAACTCTAGTATGCAGACGAGACGAACCATCAGAATACACTCATTGTTGCGGGGCAATCCGACTTATCACTTGAACACGTTCAGGCACAGTATGGTTCTCTCGAAGCATAGACGATAGTGAACATATTCATGCACTCTAAGCAGGCGATTCATGATTCTCGTTAAGCAGGCATTGTTTCAAAGACAAGCTAGGTGAGTTCGTTCATTAACATGCAAGGCAGGTTCTATCATTCTCTTAAGAAAACATTGCAAGCAAAAACTCAGGTTATTATTAAGGCGTGCAAGAATCAGAGAACGAAGTTCTGCCCACTCACCTTGATACATAACGCCGGCGCGGAGCGGGGCGTTACACTAGCAAGCATATGACAGGAAATAAAAATTTATTTACAAACTTAACAAAATCTGACCGTGGCCAAGTGAAGATTGGTGATGACAGAGCATACAAAATAGGAGGAGTTGGTGAAATAACTTTCAAAACAAAATCTGGAGGTATCGAGAAGATGAAAGATGTATACTACATCCCAGGGCTAAAAAACAATCTCCTAAGTGCCGGTCATCTCTTAAGAAAAGGGTTTGACATTCATTTTCGAAGCAATGCTTGTTTCTTGTCAAAGAACGGTCAACTTGTTGCAAAAATTGCTATCGCAGAAAATAATCTGTTTCCCCTAACACTACAATCCACTAACTTGTCATGTTTCAGTAGTGTTGATAGTGGAAGCTCCAAACTATGGCATGACAGGTTTGGTCATTTGAATTATGGAAGCTTGAAGCAATTAGTGACAAAGAAGATGGTCAAATGGCTGCCCCAAATCTATTCCTCTGATGATGTCTGTGAAGATTGTCAAATCGGGAAGCTTCATAGATCTTTATTCCCATTGCAGTCCACATGGCGAGCCAAGAAGCCACTTCAACTTGTTCATTCAGACTTATGTGGACCAATGCAAGTTACATCTCATGGAGGTAATCGATATTTCATCTCCTTCATTGATGATTACTCAAGAAAAGTATGGATTTATTTGCTCAAAGAAAAATCTGATACTTTCCAAGCCTTTAAAGATTTCAAAGCTGAAGTTGAAAATTTTTCCGGGCTTCATATTCAAACATTAAGAACTGAACGTGGTGGTGAATATCTTCCAAATGAATTTGAAAGATTTTGTAGAGATCATGGAATAAAGCATCAACTAACTGCCAGATATACACCACAGCAAAATGGTGTTTGTGAAAGAAAGAACCGCACCATTATGGACATGGTGAGGTGCATGCTCAGTAAAAAAAAACTGGACAAAGCTCAATGGGCCGAAGCTGTTTCTTGTGCTGTTTACTTGATAAACAGATCACCAACAAAGTGTCTACAGAATATCACACCTCATGAAGCATGGTACGGATTGAAGCCAAATGTTCAACACTTAAGAATCTTTGGAAGTACATCCTATGCACACATTCCTGATGCTATAAGGTCCAAGCTTGATGACAAGGCAGAAAAATGTATATTTGTTGGCTATAGTAAAAGAAGCAAAGCCTACAAGTTATACAATCCAGCAACAAAGAAGATAATAATTAGTCGAGATGTTCGATTTGACGAAGCTTCAACCTATGAAGGTGATACAAGTACAACTCATACTCTCATACAAAAAGATGAAGAAGTTGGCTTTCAAAATGAAACTGCATCTCCAACTTTACCAAGAGAAGATGTGCATCAAAGACCTTCTAGAAAAATGAGAAGTATACAAGAATTGTATGACTCAACTGAGCAAGTTGAATCAACTGAGCAAGTTGAATCAAATGATACTTTCTATTTTGTTTTCTTTGCAGGAGAAGATCCAATTTTATTTGAAGATGCAAATAAGGAAGAAACTTGGAGGCAAGCAATGAAGGAGGAGATAAATTCTATTGAGAAGAATGATACGTGGGAGCTCACAGATCTTCCACCAAACAAGATTCCCATTGGTGTAAAATGGGTGTACAAAATCAAGAAGAATCCTGATGGCTCAACCAACAAGTACAAAGCAAGGCTCGTAGCAAAATGATACAAGCAGAAGAAAGGAGAAGACTACACAGAAGTTTTTGCACCTGTTTCCAGAATTGAAACTGTTAGACTAATGGCATCTCTTGCAGCTCAAAACAGTTGGAAAATATTCCAAATGGATGTGAAGTCGGCATTCTTAAATGGCATCCTTGAAGAAGAGATTTATCTTGAGCAACCTCTTGGCTTTGTGAAGAAAGGAGAAGAAGACAAAGTCTACAAATTGAAGAAAGCTTTATATGGCCTTAAACAATCTCCAAGAGCTTGGTACAGTCGTATCAACTTATACTTTGAGAAGCATGGATTTCATAAATGTCCATATGAGCATACTCTTTACACCAAAGAAAGATCAGATGGAAGCTTTATTATTGTAAGTCTTTATGTTGATGATCTTATCTTCACAGGAAACAATATGAAAATGCTGAGGGAATTCAAGCTTTCCATGATGAAAGAATTTGAAATGACTAACTTGGGAGAACTACATCATTTCCTTGGTATTGAGGCTCATCAATCCAAGAAAGGTATCTTCATTTCACAAGAAAGCTATGCAAAAGAAATTTTGAAGAAGTTTAATATGGAGAATGGAAATCCAGTCTCATCTCCATGCTTACCTGGAATGAAATTAAGTAAAGATGGTGAAGGCAAGCTTGTTAATTCCACTATGTTCCGAAGCTTAGTAGAAAATTTGATGTATTTGACTGCCACAAGACCAGACATTGTGTATGCACTAAGTCTGGTGAGCCGGTTCATAGAGAAGCCTTATTCAAATCACTGGAAAACGGCCAAAAGAATATTACGATATGTCAAGGGAACTACTGACTATGGCATTTACTATCAAGCTAATGTTCCTGTCAAACTTGTCGGTTTTACTGACAGTGATTTGGGAGGAAGTATTGATGATTCTCGAAGCACTTCTGGTTATGTCTTCAACCTTGGCAGCGGAGCAATTTCATGGAGTTCAAAGAAGCAACCAATTGTGGCACTTTCTACCACAGAAGCAGAGTATATTGCTGCATCTTCTTCAGCATGTTAAAGTATTTGGCTAAAAGGTGTTCTAGAAAGCATGAAGTTCAAGCAAAAAGGACCAACAACAATTTGTTGTGACAACAAATCAGCTCTCTGTCTCAAAGGATCCAGTCCTACATGGAAGGACAAAACATATTCGCATGCGATTTCACTTCCTAAGGAAACTTGTTCATGAAGGTGAAATTAACATTGAATATTGCAGAACTGAAGATCAACTTGCAGATGTGTTTACAAAAACTCTAGGAGGACAAGTATTCAGAAGAAATATTGAAGCTTTAGGAGTCAAAAGCAAATTTGGTTTACGGGAGGCATTGTTGGAAATGTAAACCAAATTCATTGTTACATGTCTAGATGAATCTATGCATGAATGAATCTAGGAATAATCAAGTTCATTGTTGCATGCATGAATGTATTTAGGAAAACTAAGAGTCATGTTCATTGCTCTTGATGTATCTTGAGCCCTATATATATAGCTATGTAAGCAAATGGTTGATGAAATGTGGATAAAAGAAAAAAAATTCAAGCAAGCAAAGAAACAAAGTGATTCTATTCAGCCCCTAAAATCAAATATTTTTTGTGTTATCTTTATATTCTACAAAGTGGAATCATAGCCTCCGTGTTCAGCGGATTAGCTAAACTTCTAATCAAACTAGCCTCCTTGTTAAGAGGACAAGCTATCTAAATTCCCGTAAAGTGGTATCTGTGAATACCCCAACAGGTTGTACTGATATTTTCTGTCTACTTTTCTTGCTGACTTAGCTTGTGGGTACGTAGGGGCAACCATATAGCAGCACACAACTCAAGACACTATTTACAGACCAGCTTATATATGTTAGCAATAAATTTACAATAGGCCTTCAGACTATATAAACCCTAATTTGTCAAAAAAGGTTGGAAGATTCATAAAAACTCCAACATTTCACTCTAAAATCCCACCTTGACAACTCTATAGACTGAAAATAAATGAGACAAGTCCTATTCTCTTGTATCAGTTTGTGTGGAGGAGGTATGCATAAGTATGCACACAAGTGATGCAACAAACTGGCCAAGGTAGTCACAGGGACGGAAAGCAGGCTACAACCTATGTCGAAGCTGTCATTATCCGGACAACAGCCAAGTCTGGCAGGCTCGACGACAGGCCTAGCACTGAAGATGACCAATAGTCGGGTTGAGACTTGAAATGGTCAAATACTAAATTCGGTATTTAGTGACAGATCAAGATGTAAGTCACTCCTATTGATGAACAAGAGAAATTACTCATTTTGTAATCACATCCACACTATCTTTCCTCGAAAAAAGGGCATAATTGAAGTGAGAAATAACAACTTCCTATCTAACCATCTTTGTCGTCTCTTTCCCTCCTATCTTATGCCCTGCTTCTCTTCCCCATCACATACACTTCATGATATATGGACTGAAAATACGAGGATCACGACCCTTTCATAACCACATCATACATATCCTTGATTCAATTTGTTAAGTATTAGTAGTATTGGGCTTTAGTCCCACATCGGATAGAACAATAGGGAGAGGGGTTAGCCTCTACTATATATATGTAACCCCCTTCTTAATAATAATTATTCTACTATTATTTTCTATATGGTATTAGAGCCAAAACTCTGAATCTCACCCACCTCTCTTCCCTCTATTCTTTAAAACCATAATTTTTTCCAGCACCCCCCAACCCCTACTGCCGCCTGCAGTTCCCCCCCCCCCCCCCCCCCTCCGCCTGGCACTACCCCCGATCAGTACCTCCCCCCTCTACCCAAACCCTAGCCGTCTTTCCTTGTGTTCGTAAACCTTAACCCAACCGCCACCTATCCTAAATCATGGCCATCTTTTCACATCTATAAAAAAAAAAAGATTGTTGGGATCCTCAGAGGGTAAACAATAGTTTATTTGCTGAAACCTCTGACTCTCAACATCTGAAAAAAAAGTTAGGATTCTCAGAGGGTAAACAATGGTTTGTTTGCTGGAATCTCTGACTCTCAACATCGGCTTCAGAAATTTAACAAAGAGCAGACAAATGGCTTGTTTTGCGTGAATCTTTATTTCTTTCCTTACTCGATCTTCATATCGGGATCAGTATAGTCAAAGACGCGCCTCACTCCTAGGCGCAGGGGCAGCGCCTCAGGACACTCCAGACGGGACACAATTCTTAAGGCGTGCTTATATGTGCTTTTTCCGCGCGCCTTGGAATAGTTTAGGCGCGTCTTGAAAATCTTGTGAAAAAAATAACATGTTTAGACTATTTTTTTACCTGTTGTACTGTTTTTAGACTTTTTTTTGAACTGATGTACTTTTTTTTACTATTTTCTCTCTCACTCACTCAATTCAAAGTGATTGCAACCTAGACATGGGAGAATTTGAAGGACACATGTTTATCAATGTAGAAATCCGATGTCAAAAATATATATATATATATATATATATATATATATATATCAGTGTAGTCAAAGGCGCGCCTCAGGCGCGCCTTGCTCCTAGGCGCAGGGGTAGCGCCTCAGGGCACTCCAGGCGAGGCGCACTTCTTAAGGCGCACCTAAGGCGCGCCTAGGTGCGCCTTTTCCGAGCGCCTTGGAATAGTTAAGGCACGCCTAGGCACGCCTTGAAAATCTTGTGAAAAAAATAACATGTTTAGATTTTTTTTTTTAACTGTTGTACTGTTTTTAGACTGTTTTTTGAACTGATGTACTTTTTTTTACTGTTTTCTCTCACTCACTCAATTCAAAGTTATTGCAACCTAGACATGGGAAAATTTGAAGCACACATGTTTATCAATGTAGAAATCTGATGTGAATATATATATATATATATATATATATATATATATATATATATATATATATATATAATTTTTGCGCCTCGCGTCGCTCGGACGCGCGCCTTAAGTGCGCCTTGCGCCTCGGACGATTTGGACCCTTTGCGCCTCGAGTGCGCCTTGCGCCTTTGGCTACCTTGATATATATATATATATATATATATATATATATATATATATATATATATATATTTGTGCCTCGCGTTGCTCGGGCGCGCGCCTTAAGTGCACCTTGCGCCTCGGACGATTTGGACCCTTTGCGCCTCGAGTGCGCCTTTGACTACCTTGATCGGGATCTAACATAGAGTAACCTGGGTTGTCTCTGTCCTGAATTGTGTGATCCACATTCAATCTCTGCTTCTTATGCGCATGTCGGTTCTGACCGCGTTTCTAACGCATTGGCAGAGTTGATATGATTATCAAGTTGGAAAGATCAAATCGACGGTCGAATCAGAAATACTGAAGGATGACAGACACTGAGGCGAATAACAGTGCTACAAACACTAGTGTCGGAAACGCAATGGCGGGACTAACGAGCACTGGCATGGCGATTTTATCGATTCGACTTGTCGATCGACAGTTGGACGGACCAGAGAGCTACTCGACATGGCAAAAGAAGGTCCAGAAGACGCTTCGAAAAATGCGGTTGTCCAAGCATCTGACTGACAATCCTCCAACAGAGACTGATCCCACATTTGAGCAGTGAAAGACAGATGACAGTCGACTGTTTACACAGTTAATGAATTCAATGGAACCCTTGGAGAAAGACATGGTTCAGAATACTGATTCAGTGAAGGAATTATGGGAGGTCCTGGCGGCGGCGTTTGATAAAAATGCGATTTGTCTCGTATCTACGACTCAGTCATTGGCGTATATCGAGCAAATCAGGAAGACAAATCTCATAATGACCACTTTCGGACATTTAAGACTATGCCTGATGAGATCGACCATGTATTACCTCTGACGACAGATATCAATGAAGCAAATGGCTCAACGTGAGCAGCTTCATGTAATGACATATCTTGCCTCTCTGTCCTGATGCAGACTCTGCTCGCTCTCAGATCATTGCTGGATCTGATGTTCCGTCTCTGATGGAAGCTCACTATCGTGTCCTTCGGACAACCAAGGTCCTGATAACCAATCCGGATCAATATCGTCGAGTGGTTGAAAAACTCTACTTAGCAGTCATGACTCGCCCATACATTTCCTTCGTCGTAAGTATCGCAAGTAGATTTATGGCTTCTCCGTGAGTTCCACACTAACATACATTCCTCAAAATTCTGCGCTATCTAGTTTAGAATCCAGGAAAAAAATTCGGATGAAAAATCATGGACATACTTGTGTTGAGTGCTTTACCGATGCTGACTGGGGTGCAAGCCTGACGGATAGACGGTCTACATCTGGCTACTCAGTATTTATTGGTGGTAACTTGGTATCGTAGAAGAGCAATAAGCAAAGTGTGATAGCACGATCAAGTTCAGAAGCAGAATATCGAGCCATTGCTCATGGCACAACAGATGTGTTATATCTACAGCATCTTCTACAAGAGCTGGGAGAAGAAACGTGATCTTAAGCAGCAGATACGTGGTGTGATAACCAGTCTGCTATCAATATTGCTACCAATCATATATTTCATGAAAGAACGAAGCACATTGAAATCAACATCCACTTTGTCCGTGATGAGTACAAAAAGGGGATGATAAAGTTTCACCACGTGAAGACCGGTGATCATATATCCGATATCTTCATGAAGTCTCTTTTGGGTCCTCGGGTTTAATTAATGTGTAACAAGCTGGACATGATTGTCATCTATGCTCCAGCTTGAGGGAGGGTGTTAAGTATTAGTAGTAGTATTATTAGTGTTGGGCTTTAGTCCCACATCAGAAGAACAATAGGGAGAGGGATTAGCCTCTCCTTTATATATGTAACCCTCTTCTCAATAATAATTATCCTATTATTATTTTCTACATACATATATGGACTGAAAATACGAGGATCATGACCCTTTCAGAACCACATCATACATATCCTTCATTCAATCAATGACAGGTTTTTATGCCTTTGTAAGTCTTCTAGTTATTCTATTTATGTGATAATATTACAATATAACATGGACAAGAATTAGGGTAGTGAAAGGGGTGAGACTAGGATATCGCAAAATTTTTAACAGAAAGAATACTCAACGGTCTCTTTAATTTTCAATGTTTGGTCACTAACTAATTTTTTGAGAGCTACATTAACTTCTAAGAATAATGCAAATATCATTTTTGCCTTCTGTTCAGAAACCATATGTGAGGTTGCTGCAGATGTTAGAAAAGAGAAAAAAAGGAGGAGGATACTGAGATCAGCATGGATGAAAGGAATACAGGACAGAGGGATTAATAGTAGTTAGAAATGGAATAATCTTTAGTAGTACTATGTCCTGCTTTTTGAACTTTAGCTGTCCTGTAATAATTATACTTCTCAGGTGACAGCAATAGTTTGATTACAGATGAACTAAGCAAGGTTCAAAGTATCGGTATCGGAATCGGTATCGGACCATTCCTATGAGTATCGGGATCGGCGGTATCGGTAGTATCGGTAATTTCGGATCGGAGTATCGGATTTTTTGGTATCGGAAAGCAAACAACTATTAATAAATTATTAACATTTTCGAGAATATATTTTATACATTTATGCATAATTTAAAGTATTTCCAGTATTTTCTTAGTATTTTTGATATTGAATGAAATAGTAGTCATCATTATCGATTGATTTATATGCGATAGATACATTTTTCTCTTTTATATGTTTTTACAACCTTACTATGCTTTTACACCCTTGCTAATTGGTTTTTTAATTCAATATTTTTTGCCGAATTGACCGGAAAAGAGACCTCTAATGTCAGTATCGGTCAGTATCGGATATCGGCGGTATCGGATCGGGATATGCCAAACTGTATCGGTATCGGCCGTATCGGATCGGCATAATTATGCATAATTTAAAGTATTTCCAGTATTTTCTTAGTATTTTTGATATTGAATGAAATAGTAGTCATCATTATCGATTGATTTATATGCGATAGATACATTTTTCTCTTTTATATGTTTTTACAACCTTACTATGCTTTTACACCCTTGCTAATTGGTTTTTTAATTCAATATTTTTTGCCGAATTGACCGGAAAAGAGACCTCTAATGTCAGTATCGGTCAGTATCGGATATCGGCAGTATCGGATCGGGATATGCCAAACTGTATCGGTATCGGCCGTATCGGATCGGTATCGGACGATACTTTAAACTATGGAACTAAGTTGTGGCATGTATAACAACAATAACAACAAAGCCTTTACCCCAAAAATTTGGGGTCGGCAAATTTGTTGTTTAGATGCTACTGGAAATTCTGCTGTAGGATTTTTTGAGCTGAAGTAGTAATATAGTCTCTTGATTGAGTTCTCGGCCTAGTGATATTTTTTCTTTTTGCGAGAATACTCGGCCTTGTGATCTTGGTTAGTGCTTACTCCCAACACTCAAAAGAGAGAGCATGAGACTGGAAAATAAGTCCGAAATGTGTAGTGGTTTGGAAAAAGATAAAATAAAATCAAGCTTCTTGGTTATTGATAACTTGAGTTTACCCACATCTCTGTAATTGTGATATTAATGATTTTGGTAGTTAAAAAACCATATTTGAACCCTAACATCCTATCTTCATATTTCCTTTTAAGAGTTTATATCAGATGATTTGAGGACAGAAGTTCTGGAGAGCATACAAATTGTACAAACCAACTCAAAGAAATGCACATCTTGGAGGCCAGCATCGATGGAACTTGAAGCAGATGATTCAACCGGTTCAGGAAGAATATAAGCCTCGAGGATTGTTAAAAGGTTTAAGCATGATTAATAATTTGTAATTGATACAAAGGTCATAACTGAATATAAGGTTGGTCAAAGGAATATGATCTGGACTAGAAGATCTGAAAGGGTTTATTGATTTGACTTTTTCTTTATCTTTTTTGTGTGTGTTTGGGGATAGTAATACTGTAATAGTGATGTACAGGACTCACCAATGTTTTAAATAGGTTAATTGGTATTGTAAGAAAAATAGCATAGATACTGAACTAATGATTTACATTACTTCTCTCCCTCTTTTTCTTTCTTCCCATTAATTTAAGTTCCCCACCACCATGAATGGTTAATCCTTCCTAGTTCTTCCTGGTTTTAACCAGTTGATGTAGAACAACCGAGTTTGGCTGGCAAACCGAACAATCTGTCTGAAATATGTAACTAGAGCCATCTGGTACCAAATGGTAGAGGTGACCTTGTTGTTTCGTACTATTGTAATAGTCAATTACGTATTAATGTATACCACACTTTAGTCCCACATCGCCTAGACTAAAGGAGGATGTAAACTTCCTCCTATAAATGAACCAAGTCTTCTCATGTTTTAAATATATACTAAGAAATTAAAGTTCTATTTGAATTTCATGGTATCAAAGCTATGAAAATTTGAAGAGAATCCTAACTATGTTTTTTTTTCCTTTCCCCTTCCCTTTAGCTAGGCTTTGGTAGTCGCCTCGCTATACGCATGTGTCTTTGCCTTGTAGAAGGCTACATCTTTAGCTCTGCAGGAGCTGGTGTTGATTTTAGCTCCGTCGAAGGAGTTAGTTCCGCCAAGTGCTATTTTAAATCTAGCTCGCAGTAGGCTGATCCTGAAGGGTTAACTTTTCCATATACTCTGTTAGCTTCGCTAGAAGCTGTAGTAGTTTCGTCGAAAGTTGTCATTGCGAGCGACTTCTTGTCGTTAATTTTGCCAGCCTAGCAGTAGGCTGATCCTGAAGGGTTGCCATGTCTCTTCCTTAATTAGCGGGCGACTTGTCGTTGTTGTCTTTTCAACGCCGTGCTGCTAATTAGCAAACAACTTCTTGTCGTTGTTCTCTCCCTTGAATCCTTGATTAACCTTCCTTAATTAGCGAGCGACTTGTCGTTGTTGTCTTTTCAACGCCGTGCTGCTAATTAGCAAACAACTTCTTGTCGTTGTTCTCTCCCTTGAATCCTTGATCAACTAGACTTATTATCGTTGTCCTCTTCGAATCATAACCAAACATCGAGCGACATTTGTCGTTGCTACCTAGAATTTCATTGTGTCCATGACCGGTAAAGATGGTGTTAAGTCACTCGTTACTCTAGTTATGGTACAATCAGACGACTAAAATTTTAATATTTGTATGTTGCTCGATGAGAACTACGATATATGAGTTCCCCTCATTCAAACCATAGTTTGCAGTATTGGTCATTACCGATGCGATACGATCAATAGCATTGCAGTTTGACGTCCCGATTCGATACCAATCGCTACCGATACTGACCGACGTTCTCTTTTACAGTCAATTCGGTAGAAAAAATTGAATAAAAAAGACCTCGACAAGAACATAAAAGCATAATGAGGTTGGAAGAGCATGTAAACGAAGAAAATTTAATTATTTCAGGTAAACGAGTTAGTAAGGATGACTATTATTTCATTCAATTTCAAAACTATTTAGAAAAAATACATAAAATACTTAAAATTATAGCTAAATCTATAAAATATTTTTTTCTAAAATTTTAATATTAATTAATCATTATTTGCTTTCTGATAATTTTTTTCTTTGATACTCCAATCCAAAACTACCGATAATGCCGATACAAATGATCCCGGTACTCATAAGAAGAGCCCGATACCGATTCCTATACTACGAACCTTGATTTAAATCCATATCGTTGGAAGGAAGCAGATGTAATATCTTCATGAGTTTATCAAGGCTCTAGACGAGAATAAAGAATAATCGCAAGTAGGATGATTGGTTCTCTGAAGATCAGAAAGTTAAAAGTTAGTTGTTGTCATCAATGAAGTCTCATATTATGAAGGTACATTCGTCTCCTTACTTTGAAAGAAATTTGGAGCTTTCTTAAGACAACATATTTTGATGAAAATGATAAAACTCGGATATACACCTTATGTCAGAAAGCATTCCGTTGAAATCTTTCAGGAGTTGCACTACTTTAACAAAGAGGTTGTGAAGTGTGAAAAAGAAATCAATGTTCACCATAAATCTATCTAGAGGCAGAGGGTGAATCTCTTTCTTGGCAGCTTGGATTATGACTTTGATCAAGTCGTAAGAAATCTTGCATAAGGACTCTGTTTGGGCTCCACGCGACGTATGCCTAAATTCAAACGTGAAACAGATAGAGAAGAAGCCATAAAAACAGGAGACAAGACTGAATCCGCGATGACGGTGACTAAAGCACGTGGCTCACAGAACCAATTTGACAAATTTGGCTCAGAAAATCAACAAGGCCAAAAGCGGCCCGACAAGACCAGCTGAGACCAACCAGCCACTATCGGAGATGGTTTATACTGTTCACCAGGTAAATATCCGCATTGTGGCCTCACAAAGCATTCAAAGAGTAGATGTTTTGAGTTGATTGGTTATTCTGACAAATGGGATAAGTCTCGTGATCTTCGCTGCAACAAAAGTCGGACCTCAATAACTGAAGCCAAGAATGATTCTGAAAAGATATCGACATAATTTTTTGCAACATGTAACGAGGGCAAGACGCTTAATACTTTTGCACCTTTTATGAAAAATACATATATAATTGACTCTGGTACTACCGAATATATAACTTGTGATGCTAGACAAGTTCAATTATTAAACTCTTCCACACAAATTGTTGACAGTGTAACTGATGCTAATTTCATCACTATTGTAGGGGTGTAGGGGAGAGTACTGTTTCTGTCTTTGACATACTTAATCTTGATACAGACATTGTTGTTCCCTCATTAAATTATAATTTACTATCAATAGCTCAAATAACCTACACCTTACATTGTCTTGTGATTTGTTGGCCTCATTTTTGTGCTATTAAGGACATCTGTGAGAAACTATATTACATGGAGCCGACGTCAAATAGTACCGGTTTGATGACTAAAGCTCTTGCTGTAGAAGGTTCTCAAAAGGAAACAAATAAAGGGTCCAAAGTGTGGCTGTGACATGGTCGACTTGGACATGCTCATTTGGTTATTTACACAAGTTATTTTTTAGTCTATTTGTAAAGATTGATTTCTCATTTTCAACATAATATTTGTGAACTGGCTAAAAGTTATCGTACTTCTTTTCCATCAAGTTCAAATAAAAGTTCAGTTTCGTTTCTGGTGGTACATCCGAATGTTTTGTGTCCATCTAAGATTGCCATTCTTTATGGAGCTCGATAGTTTGTTACTTTTATTGACAATTACATACGCATGATACAGATTTGCTTCATGAAACCGAAACATGCGATTAATTATGCATTTCAAAATTTCATCAAATGGGGGCAATATAGTACAAAATGAATATAGACGTTTTTTGCAGTGATAATGTGGATGAATATGTAACTATGAACTTTGTACATTCCTTGATAAACATGGTATCATTTATCAAACCACTTGTCCTTATACTCCTCAGCAAAACGGAGTTGCCGAACAAAAGAATCATTACCTTCTTGAAGTAGTCCGCACTATCTCCTTGCGGTTGATTTGCATATATTATTGGGGAAGTCCTCACCTCTTCCTCTTCTTATTAATCAAATTCCATCTCGAACCTTAGATTTTTAGACACCAATTCAAGCTCTCTCCTCTCATGTTAGCGGTCTGCCAGTCCCGAGTATTCTGCCTAGTATGTTGGGTTGTGTCACATTTGTCCATATCCATTAACCCCATCGCCAAAGTAAACTTGAGCCTCGGACCCTCCGCTGCGTTTTTCTTGGATATGCAACAACTCAGAAAGGCTATTGTTGTTACTATCCACGAACGAAGAAGATGTTTGTGAATATGGATGTTATTTTCCATGAACATGAGATGTATTTCGACAATTTCAAGTCATCACTTCAGGAGGAGAAGCAGATTGAAGCTCAAACATTTGATTATTGCTTTACGGATGCAACAGAGTTAGGAGTCCACGCCGATGACCGAGTTGAGAAAAACGGAAAGGAACACCAAACAGAGTTCTACCACCATCAAAATCTGAGCCAAAACCACCACCAATTGAGCAACAGCAGCTTGAACCCGAGTTACCACCGAGATCTGAGCATGAGACCGAACTGACTTCATGATTCAGTTCACTACAGATGCCAAGTGAGACACTGATCCAAATTCAGATTGATGATGCTTCTTCTCCACCGATAATAACCAATTCTCTCCAGCTCTAGATGCTCCTCTACAACGTCGACTCCTCAGACGTGCTAATCGATCCTAAATGTAACCTCGATACAATGTGTCCAAATTGAAGTAGTCAAAAGTATTATACCCATTGAACAATTATGTCTCTACCGGTCACCTGTCGGAATCAAACAAGTCATTTGTGCATTAATTATCTATTGTACTTGTTCCTTAAAATATGTAGGAAGCCTTAGCTGATTCCCGTTGGCGAGAAACAATGAATGAAGAGTTGAAATCCTTGAAGAAGAATGCTACCTGGGAAACAACTGACTTATCGGCTGGCAAGAAATCTAGGGAATGCAAATGAGTCTATATTTTAAAATACAAAGCCGATGGAAAGATGCCGGTTCAAGGTGAGATTGGTAGCAAAGGGATGTACTCAGAAGTATGGAATCGACTATACAATTACAGTTATGTTTAGTTCGGTGGAAATATTAACACAGTCCGTATTATCGTATCTCCAACAGTGAATCTAGGGTGGCAATTATATCAGTTCGACGTGAAAGAATGTTTCTACATGACAATCTAACTGAAATTTTTTATTTATACCAACTTCCAAGGATTAATACTCCTGACGGACATTGTAAATGGGTATGTAGATTAGAGAAATCCTTTTATGGACTGAATCCCCCACGAGCATGGTGGTTTGGTAGATTCACCAAGTCCATGAGATAATTTGACAACAAACATAATAACTATAAACACACCCTGTATCTGAAGCAAAGAAATAGGAAGTTATAACGCATATTGTTTACATAAATGACATGGTCGTAATGAGGAATAACCTGTAGAGTGGACATCTTCGCAAAAATATTTGTCCACTGATTTAGAAATGAAGGATTTCGGGTCCTTGAAATATTTTATGGCCATTGAGGTATTAAGATGTAAATCAAGAATATTCATGTCACAAAAGAAGTATGTCATTGATCAGTTGAAAGAAACTTGTATGTCGACATGACAACATGTAGCTACGTCACTAGAAGAGGGACTGAAACTTATTATTGTTCATGACCAGGTACCATTTGACAAAAGAATATAAAGAGATTAGTAGGCCGATTAACGTATTTGGCACATACTAGGCCTGATGTTGCCCTTGGGCACAGTTAGTTAATACATGCAAGATCCATAAGAACAACATATGAATGCAGGCATGAGGATATTAAAAAATTTAAAGAAAAGTTTAGACAAATGAATTTTATTCAGATGGAATGATTATCTAAAAAAATGAAGGTTATATTGTTGCAGACTGGGGATGTCCAATTGAAGATAGACGTTCGACGTCTGGTTACTTCACCTTTGTTTTGAGGGAACCTTGTTACTTGAGAAGTAAAAAGTAGAATGTTGTTACAAGATCGAGTGCAAAAGCCGAATACAGAATTATGACATTGGGGATTTGTGAGATTTTATAGCTCAAGCTTCTACTACAAGATTGGGGAGTTCGACATAATCGGCCTATGCAATTGTTTTGTGATAATAAAGATGTTTCTGATATTGCACACAATTCGATTCACCATGATAGAACCAAACGTGCTGAGATTGAGTCTCTTTATTAAGGAGAAAATTGGAGGACAAAGTAATCAAGGTACCGACTATAAGAACAGAAGATCGCGTAGCAAACATTCTCACCAAAGTCGTCTCAATTAAAAAAAAAAAATCAAGTTCTTAAACAAGTTGGGGATGCACAATATTTATTCACCAACTTGAGGAGAATATTTGATTGGTAATCTTCTAATTGTCAGTTAACTATTATTGTATACTCTCTTTCGTCACACGTTGCCTAGGCTAAAGGAGAACGTTATGACTTGCTCCTATAAATGTACCAAGTCTTCTAATGTTTTAAATATATTAAGAAATTAATGTTCTCTTTGAAATTTTGACTGAAATGCAATGAAAAGCTTTTATTTAAAATTTCCAAAAACCACCAAAATTTTAGTATACTGGGTTCGTGCAACACTAGTATCAACAAGCAAGATTTCATGGGAATAGTGTTACGAACCCAAACCAGTAAGCTTCACCAGTAGCATAACCTCCCCACTTCATCATTGCCAGATCAGCCATCCACATCAGCATTGCCAATGGTCCAGTTCAGGAAGAAGCTAGCACAGCAATTCCCAACTGCCAAGCTTGCTCAAGAAGGAATCCAGAAATCTATAAATAAGAAGAAGGAGAAGAGAAAAGTATCAGAGAACTTTGTATCCACTTTCCTTACTTTTTGAATTGTAGTTTCCCGCTCATTTTCCATTCGTCAATAAAGAAAACCCTAGTTCATCTCCAAAATCTCCATGTTCTTCTTCAATTCATCACTGATTTTACACATAAATGTCATATTACAGTCAATTTGCTAGTAATTCCAGGTCAATGAGCTTTGGAGCTCATCAATTGGTATCAGAGCCACTCGATCCGTTGCTTGAGAGCAGTCGTGAAGGAAGCTCAAGCCATGGCGAGTCCTGTGGAACGACGACGGAGAGAGGACGGCCTTCATCTGTAGAGGATCGATTTCTCTCCATCGAAGAAACCATGGAAACTCTAGCAGGTACTATCATAGATCTCAATGGTAAATTTGATCATCTCAGTTGCAAACTCGATCGAATGATGGTGGAATTGCCTAGATCTAGACGAGATATTGATGAATTATCCAGATCTAGACGTGATCATGAGTATTCAAACCCCAAATTGCGTCAAACAACACTCCTGCATCATTCACCACTGCATGATTCTACTGTTGCACCTACAATTCCATCACACACGTACAGATCAATGCCTATAGAATCCATGTCCAGTGGACACAAGTTCATGTTAATATCTCTGCACAAGGAATCTGAGACAAGGATTCAGATACTAACTGCAGCAGTTCAGAAATATAAAGGAAATTCAAAATCATCTGAAGAGCAACTTCAAATACTAACTGCAGCATTTCAGAAATATAAAGTAAGAAGGGATTCAAAAGCATTCGAAGAGCCACTTCAGAAGCCTAATGATGATTTGTTGAATTTGACGAGTACATTCCCAAGTTCTCCACTGTTTACTGCTATGATCGAGAAAGAAAAAGATGGACATTGTAATGGTTTTTACTCAGAAGTTCAAACTGAAGAACATGACTTGAAGGTGTTCGATGATATGTCCCTGAAGAAAGAAGGCACTGAGATCGGTATGCTGGACAAGTCAGACTGGCTATCCGATGATTGTTGGGAAGTGACAAGCAATGTCATGGGAAGAAATGATAAAGTTGTTCCCATTCTCTCCCATTCGGATGGAGACAACATTTCAAATAGCTCAAGACGAGGACAATGAGGATGAACCTGTTGCATTGGAATTTTTTCAAGATTTTCTAGTTGGTGAGAGGGAATGTGTCACTAATGAATCTGGCTTTGAATCCACATTGGATGTCTCTCCATCTCAAGTGGACATCCATAAGATTTCTCTACCTTCAGTCACCTTGAGCAGTTTTGTGTGCTTGGTAGGTGTCAATCATGACCCTGACCTTGTCTCATTATGTCCTCGAGGTTTTGAGTCCCTCCATCATGTCCTCGAGGCTTCTCTCAAGCCCCAAGTCTTCCAAGAAATGAGTCGATTACTACTGGGATTCGAGTGCGGAAGCCCCCTACAACGCCTCGACCTTCCGGAGGTTGCAGTGTCTCTTTTTGCCAACAAAAGATTGAAGAACCTTGTCCTCATGGTATGGGATCCAGGAATCAAGCTTCAGTGAAGATGAGTTCAGTCAGTGACAAATGTCCCAGTTCAGTAGCTTAGCTTAGTGGCCAGAGTTCCTCATTTTTTGTTCAAGACTTGGTCTCTGTGAAGTCAGTGGCCTATCCAGTATTAGTTAGTTCAGTACACTCGAAGATAAGCTCCAATTAGCTCAAGCTAAAGTCTAATATCAAGTAGTATCGAGTATCAGACTTTAAGGTTTCAGTATTAGTTCTAGTTTGATATAATGGTTCTGGCTCAGTTCATTTGAGAATTTCATGAAAACTTGGCCCTTACCTTGACCTTGGGACAAGGTCAATTTAAAGGGGTGGGTATTGTTACGAACCCAAACCAGTAAGCTTCACCAGTAGCATAACCTCCCCACTTCATCATTGCCAGATCAGCCATCCACATCAGCATTGCCAATGGTCCAGTTCAGGAAGAAGCTAGCACAGCAATTCCCAACTGCCAAGCTTGCTCAAGAAGGAATCCAGAAATCTATAAATAAGAAGAAGGAGAAGAGAAAAGTATCAGAGAACTTTGTATCCACTTTCCTTACTTTTTGAATTGTAGTTTCCCGCTCATTTTCCATTCGTCAATAAAGAAAACGCTAGTTCATCCCCAAAATCTCCATGTTCTTCTTCAATTCATCACTGATTTTACACATAAATGTCATATTACAGTCAATTTGCTAGTAATTCCAGGTCAATGAGCTTTGGAGCTCATCAAATAGTACCACCATCTATCGAGCACACAAAATAACACAATCATAAGGAAAATTAAGGATATACCAACATAAAAAGATGAATACTTTTTTCTTTTTCTTTCTAAAAGCCATGGAAAACAAATCAAAAAAATTATTATTATTGAAATAAAGGCACAGGAAGAGTCAAAATCGAACCTGTTGATATCGAAAAGAGACGATTTTGATGGGTTCGAGGCCTTCCCCTCTGAAGTGTCCATTGCTGCAAACAAAATAAAAAAAAAGGAGTAGATTAAATAGAGCTAAGAAATAATGAACATAAACACCGAGTACTGACCTTCAGGAAGAGAATCTTTTGGAGCATCTACAGAAATTTTCATGGAGTCGTCGTCGGCGCCATTCTTCTTCTTCTTCTTCTTCTTCTTCTTGTTCCTGTTCTTCGCCATGGCTAGGCTAGGCTAGGCTAGGGTTTCTTTATTCACGATGGCTGCTGTTGGCTAATGAACAAAAGTAACGCTTGCTTAAACTTGGCCATCTTGGGCTACGGACTGGGTCTGGCCAGATCTTCTTCGACCGGGTCCGTCCGTGAAACTAACGGGTGCAACTGATATTTTTCTCCAAGCGCAACGTTAGCCTTGCCTCGAGTCGCGATAAAACAACGGCTATAAAGAACAGCCAGCTCAGCCCCACTGCGGTACTTTACAAAACTACCCCTTGTCGGACTGGCGAGGCCCGGAAAGTAGTGGCAGTCCTCTGTAATATTTCCGCTCAAATCGATGCCCAACGAATAAATAACCCCCTTTTTAAATAAAAAGAAAAAGAAAAAAGAATCTAGTGCTGCAGCGCCTTTAGTAAATCATCACACTCTAATCACTTTTGTTTCCGAAAGCAAACCCTAATTAATTCCCTTCTTGTTCAATTTAGGGTTTGAATTCCAAAACAAAACAAAACAAAACAAAAACAAACCAATCTTTTGGTTCCCTCTCGCTCCAATTTTAGTCTAGTCATAATTCGTCTTTTTCTTGAAGCAAACCCTAGGAATTTGGAGAGAGACAGTTGAAGTCTTGTACAGAGATCCCATCTTTTGGTTGGTTCCAATGCTGGTCGCTCGGAGCTCAATGGAGGTGATGCTGGACTCTGTGAGACAAAGAGACGAGAGGCCCAAGGACTCGATTCCGCGGCTGCCGGCTAGACCGGTTTCCAGAGGGCGATTGCCATCGTCGTCGTCGTCGTCGTCGTCGAGGCGGTTCAATAACAAAGGAAGCAGTTTCCCGATGTTTGGGGAAGGAATCATTTTGATGGTGGAGGAATCTCGGCTTTCCGGGTTGCCGGGATTTCTTAGCTGCCATAAAACTACTGCTGACGAGTCCGAAGCTCAATTTGAAAATACGTTGTTGGTCTATGTGATAACAAAGGTGACGGCTTTATTATTGTCCTCCTTCAACTTGACTTTATGTTGATTGGTATGGTCATCTGATGATCTCTATGAAATGTTGCTAATGTTTATACAACAAAGAAGCCAAACACAGACACGACATGACACGATCCAGAGTTTTGGGTTCATTAAGCCAAAGAATGAAAAGGAATTACAATATCCCAAAAGTGTAACTTGGCTAGTGTGCTTATCTTTAAAAAGTTGCTTAGTAGAATTATTTGGTTACTTTGAGAACATTTGAGCAAAAGAAAATTACTCGTGTTTCACCAAAATGGAATTTGGAACCAGGTAATGTAGGGCTGACATTTAGCAATAATTGTGATGTTATTGAGCAATAACACTTTACGATGGTTTCCATAAGATTTTATTTTAATTAATGGTAGGATGCTGTCAAGGATCAAGCTCATGTGCAGCCTACGGATTTGGAAGAATTCCAGAGACGTGTTGTGGAAGTAGAAGCAGCGCTTAGGCAGAAGAAAGAGGAAAATCTCTCATTGAAACAAATGCTCCAGCAATATAAGTCCAGATGGTCAGAGTATGAGGTCAAGATGAAGTCTATGGAGGAGAAGTGGCAAAATCAAATGACATCTTTGCAGGTAGTTAACAGATCACTTATTCCTAATATAGTGTGAGCATGATGACAAAATAGCTGCTAATTGACTGATGATTCTAGTATTGTACTTTTAACGGCTAGTCTTATTATTATGATATGTTGTTTCTTGGCCGTGTAATTTGTTTCACTAATGTATCTATTTCAATTTTGTGACATAAGAAAATTGTACAAGTAGTCTCTAGAAGGAATCCATATTGTAGTCGGTTATTTGAAGTTCTAATGCTCTACGAGCAATTTGTTTGATTAGTTTTTGTTTACCTTTGGAATTGTATTTTTATAACTAATTTCCTTTGGTCTTTTCTTTCTTGAATTTTTCCCTGGAAATTATATGCTTGTGATAATTTTGATTAAGTAACTAAAATCTGAAGCCAATATGGTGGAACCTAATCCGACACTAAATTCTTAGATCTAGTTAGCTAATAGATTGGAAATGAAGTTTCTTTCTGAGTGTGTTGTCTCTTTTAAGATTGCAAAATCCATTTTTCCCACCAAATGCAGATGAAATAGTGGAGTTGTGCAACTAACCTCCCCGGTCTCGGAGAAGAGGGTTGACTTTTTATTTTTTCAAAACTTGCTCTAGTTATAATCTATTGGAAACTGCAACAATTGTCATTGCTTCTGTTGATTCTTGTGGTCACATCTTGTATAAGCTTTTATCAGTTGATATTAACTGTGGCATCAAACATATACTTACTGATTCTGACATTCTGTGTGCAGATGAGTCTAGCAGCAACAAAAAAGAGCCTTGCTGCTGATGACATTTTAGGCCTCCCTGGAAGGCTCGATCCATTACCAAATGGCCACTATTTTGACTTTCAGAATACCTCTGCGGAGTTCCAAACACCTGAAAGCACACCTGCCAAACCACCTCATGATTTTGGTGCTAGACTATCAAGACTCAAGAGACACCAATGGCATGCATAATCCTGTAAGAAAGGAGGACGATGCCAAGATCCAGAAAGGAGGACGATGCCAAGATCCCCGTTGAGGTAAAGTCTGGCCAGTTAGCTCCTGGAACTAATACAGATGAGGAGCTTCAGAAATTGAAGACTAGGTTCACCATTTGGAAGAAGGATTACAAGGTCAAGTTGCAGGAAACAAAGGTTTCACTTCATAAGATAGGTGATTCTGAATCGGGGAAGAGTCGCAAGAAGTGGTGGGTTTTTAGGAGCAAGAAATAAGTTAATAACTTATGCAGACTTAGGTAGTTTCTCCAGTAACAGCTGAGCTTGGACTTCACCAGTCAAGCGTAGTTTGAACTATGCTTGCTATGGAGAATCGGAAAGTTAGATTGGGCTAAAAGCTGTGAGATTGACGTCAGTACCTTGTTTACAGTTGAGAAAAGACATTTAATGTGGTGCAGCAGGAGAATCGTTGAGGGCAAAGTGAAGAATTTACCTGTCATCCTCTGAATTGACAATGTAAATAAATAACTGTTATGCCTTCTGAATGGAAAAAAAAAACCCCTTATATGTGATTCTGTCTGTTCCAGATGATGTTAAAGTTTCAATATCTTTGTGCTTGGTTTTGCTAGTGCTAAGGCAATTTATGCGAAAGATAGGGTGTCCCACTGCTAAAGGAATTTATCTACACTCTTTTAGAGGTCGTGAATGCGCATCCTCTTCACTTTCAATGTGACTAAGGATGAAAATGGAATAGTAATGTTGCTCTACAATCTTTTATAGGATTTACCTCTACAATGATTCCAGTTTCTGAAGAAGGTTTGGTGTGATTGCTTGCCCGACGGAGAGAATAAGGTATCAGAACCTTGTCAGACTATATGATCTTGATGCAGCACCTCATCCATTGAAGCATACTTGACAGGTTTGATGCTATTGTCTTACAAGGTACTTAACGCCCGTACTGGAGTATATCTGCGATTGTTCTTATTCATGTTAGTTATCTATTATAATGATGTAGTTTCTTTAGATTGTTAGCGTGATTCATGGTGTTCCAAATTTTAGTTGGGACTATTTCAGAACGGATACTCATCAAATCAAGTTATTACATTAAGCTCCATCAAGTATGGATCTGAATCAAGAAGATATTTTGCCATGCAATTTGCTGAAAAAAAATTAGTTAACTGCGAGTGACATCTTTGAAGTTGTTTTTTTTATTTCTACCAAGAAATGTTATCCTTTCATTGTTTTTGCAGTGTTCAAAGAAATAAAAATGCATGATTTGTTTCGTAAACTTATCAAGGAGATCATGGTGGCGAATTGGGAGATAGTAAGCCATCTAACACCTCTCTCCATTGTTATCTGTATATTTTTGCTAACTTCAATTCTAAATGGTAGAGCAAATGCAATACAGTTTGATCATGGGCAAATAACGAGAATGAGACAGATGTATTACCAAAGTAGAGAGTAATAATTACAAATTAAAATATCTGCCAAACTTATAGCACACAATAATTACAATCTGATTTAAGACCCAGGTACGAATTTGGTGGCGTAGACCCAGGCAGCCATTTTTAGCAACTGGCTTGTCTAGATGGTCCAAAAGATTCTCCAAGGGTCCTTTTCCGATAACAATCGCCTGCACGAACATTGTCAGCCTTCCATTCACCTTCATCTCGGCAAATGTAACTGGATCGTCAGCTAGGCCAAGTGGGTCAAAGTAGGTTCCACCCGGGTACAAATCATTTCAATCCCCGACTTCCGGAAGTCCGTTGATCCTGATACCCTCTCTGCCTCCGAGAACTGCTAGAATGCTATGGACGACTTAGCGATTCGGTAGAATCGAGACAAGATACACACAAATACTCATGTTCCATATTCTGAGCCAACATCCCTTTCAGACAATTCTTACCACGATGGCTCCACCGGCCACAAACATAACATCCACTTCCACGCCATTCGATAAATTTCTGAAATTAAAGTACAACCACTCCACTTGAACATTTTAGCTTATTTTCGTTCCTTGAAATCTGTAACTACTACTTTCTACCATAGGGATATTTTAGTAATTTTGCATGTTAAATTTCTTATATATTATTTTATATTAGTGATTGCCTAAAATTATATTAGTGTTAGTTAGTGGCTATCCAATTAGAATTTGCAAGTATTAGTTAGTGCTAATTATTGTTAGTCATGACTTTAGTAATTAGAATTAATTAAGTTTAGTTGTCATGAAGAGAATTTTCTCTTAGTTGTAGAGATTCCTTCCTTTAGTTAATTAGATTCCATTCATGACAAATGGAGAGGGACAAATTTGATATTTTGGCATGACTAAATTTTACTATAAGAGATAAGTCCAATTTAGGGCGCATCCATTCGTTTTATTTCACTCATTAGCCTCATTTTTTTTCAAAGCTTCTTCCCCAAACAAATTCAATTCCTTAACAATTCTACTCAATCCACTTTCAATTTTACTCATTCTCACCATCATGAAGGCCTAGAGCATTGGAGATCACAAGGAGATCCATAGAAGATGAGCTTGCTAGGAGATCGTGCCCGACTCATCCCTTTCGTGTCCAAATTCGAAATTATCCAAAGAGGCTACCAAAACACTAGGTAATTATCTCAATTTCATCAAATTCATGGTTAGGAACACCCCTTGGTCATGTAGGAACCTTCCAATGGATAGATTTGACTTTCCAATGGTAGATCTAGGCACTAGAAGCCCTAAATTTGATAGATCTAAGTTGGTGTCATAATTTTGGAGCTCAATTTGGAAAAAACTTCGATTGTGTCCATTGAGTGTGTATTGTGTCCTAATGAGGACTAGTGATGTTTATTTGATGGTGTGAAGGTGTTCTTGTATCCAAAATTGGACACGTAGAGTCCGTATCATGATACGCCATGATAAGTATAGCTGAAATTGGTAAATTGAGTGTATACATATGTTCTTTTGTCCAAAACTGTCCAAATTCGTCATAGTATTCAGCCTCGTTTTTAGCTGCCATAGCAACTTAGAAATGCCATAACTCCTAACTCATGACTCCGATTAATCTCCCATTTTTTTAAAAGAACCGTATCGAAGTTAACTTTTCAAATATATAAATTAATAGACCAAATTCGTTTTGGAACTTTATGTAAAACTATTTGAGTGTCAGGTGTCCGAAAGATGAAAGCGTTTCGATGTTTTTGCGATTCCAGGAGCTTTCGGACACGAAAATGCGATCCGTTTGAAGTTTCGGAAAGCTAATGCGAAGGGCTACGACATACTTTAATCCTAGAATTTATTGAATGTCTAATAGATGCAGTATTGGTTACAAGTAGAGAACTGACTATACGACATAGGCATTTAGTGTATCCTATGAGCCTAGGTAGTACATATCAAGTGAGTGTAGGTATCATAGGTTGCCAAGCATATGCATGATATAACATATATATTTATATATAAGTGTTAGGTAATAGGTATTAGTTAGTGTGCGTGTTAGTGTTGATACAGGTGGTTATCAAGTGAGCCAAGTATAAGTAAGTTATGTGTCAAGGTATTAGAGTTTAGGACAAGGTACTAGTATGATACTTGGGTACCATGAGAATATTTGTATCATGACATTCAAGTATCATGAGTGAGGGTAAGTGAGTATTGGGGTTGAGTAAGGTATCATATTTGGTATTAAGTATTAGTATTAGAGTTAGTTGGATAAGCATCTAGGAGGATAAGGTATTGGTCAAGATACTAAGATATTGGGTATTGGAACTAGATGATGGGTAATATTAAGATGTCAAGTGCCAGGAGTAGGGTGAGTATCTTGGATGTAGGGTAAGTGTAGATTATGGTCATGGGTTAGTATCTTGGAGATTGGTATTATATGATACCTAATGTGGTACCATGGTACAATGTACAAACAAGTGTGATATACGTAGGATAAATTAGAGTGAGGTATCTTAGGGTGTATCAAGGTATTTAGAATACCAAGACACCAAAATATTAGAACTAGTATGAGGTAATACTAGGATACTAAGGTAAGGTTGTGATATTAGATATTGGATTAAGATACCATGGTAAGGGTAGTGTCTAGTTTGGGTAATGGGTTAGGTACAAAGGTATGAGTTAAGGTATTTGATATTGGTCAAGGTAATGGTATTAGCTAAGGTATTGGTCTAGAAACTAGGATACGAGGTAATATGTTAAGGTATTGATAAGGTAATGAGGTAATACTAAGATAATAGCTAGGTAATGAGGTAATACAAATGTACTGGTTAGGTATTAAGTGTTAGACTAAGTTATTGTATATATTGGTATATCTATATAATATATATGATATTATTATATCATAGCAAACTAGTATGACTTTAAAACCTAGTTTAGCCAAGGTATTGACCCTAGAACTAAGGTATTGACTAATACTTAAGGTATTTGCGATACAGACAAGGTATTAGGTAAATGTGTGATATGGGTTAAGATACCGTGATTCGGAGTAAGGTAAATAGCTATAGGCCAATGTATTGCTAGAAATTATAGGTAGAAGTATATATTATGGTAATATATGCTAGTAACTTATTAGTATAGCCTAGAAACCTAGTAGTGGCATAATATTAACTAGTATTGACTAGTTTGACCTAGTTGGCACCTAAAAACCAAATAGTGACTTGTTAAGACCTAGTATGACTTTATAAACCTTGTAAATAGGTAAAATCAACCTAGAAACTAGGAAATGATCTAGTTTGACCGTGTTGACCTAGATTTGACCTAGTTTGATCAAATTTGACCTAGTTTGACTTAGTTGGACCTAGTATTGATTTAGAGACCTAGTTTTAAGCTAGTATAGCATGTTTATGATTCCAAAATAGTGTAATTACATGTAATTTCATATATAGGTCTGTGAGGCACCGATATAGACACAGTTTGACATTCATTGCTCTGGATCACATGCGAGTACATTCTCTAACAGTTTTTCGTTTATGATATCTTCTATATTTCGTGTATCTAGTGTAGATATCCTTGATTTCTTGACACATGGTTACACTGTCACGCCCCAGTCCCAAAACACCGTGGGACTAGCTACGTGGCAATGGCCAGCAGCACACTCTAATGGGCAACCCAATTTAATGGACCCATCAAGGTGTACTTAAGTTGTAAAACAATAATAAAGTCTACTAAATATGTCACAATCTAATCTCATCCATGGAAGATAAATATAATCAATATCAGCAAAATGAAATATAACCATCATCAAGTCTCAAGAAAGTAAATCGGGGAACAACCCGATAATAAGTCTAATACACTGGTTCAACAGACCAGAAATGAAAGGGTCTAATAATAGCAAATACTGAGTATAGATAACAGATACTCAGGAGAAATCCTCGGCCATCACCTCGTCCTCGGGGATCGGTTCAGCTCCAGTGCCTGCTCCTGCTTCTGCTCCTGTCTCGTATACTTCGGGATAGAACTCCTCTGCTATACCTGGGGACATAATCCGGATCCAGGTCCTCAGGGAACATAGTAAGGTACAAGAATAACTCAAGCCAAAATAAATACAGTGCAATAATAAATGAAACAATAGGATAAACTATGTAACCAGCTATGTGAAATGCAAGTGAGAGCATCACTAGTACTCAGGCTGAGACTACTACAAGCTCTGTGTCGGAGAGCCGGTAGCAGTAATATCACGTAATGTGCCTAGCTCTGATGTAGAGTCTACGGCCTCACAATAATAAATACATATATAAAATCAGCCTGTAGCCTGTGTGTCTCTCCACCCAATGTAATCACACGTCTCATGTCCACAATGTCTCATGTCCATGTCACGCAAGATCATATCTAATGCAGCAAGTCATATGATAGCTATGAATATAAAATCTATGTCACAAATCCTGTAGCCTATACAGAATCACCATAAATATCTCAGGAAGATTCTGTCTCATGAATAGTGTCAGGTGTCCTGTGGTATGACGTACTTGATAATGCAAGCACGAGAATGTATAGGGTTTCGATATCCATCTCTAGGTGACGTTACACAACTCCGCGTATGGTGTTGACACCCAAATCTTGTTCGGACGTTAAGTAATATCACACAGTCCTAGGTTGAACAAATACATCATATAATTAAATCAAAGGAATAACATGTAGCAATTACTGCAAGATTGACAAGGTACACTTGCCTGGGGTTTGGATACCAACAGTTGCTTCTGAAACAGCGAGATCGGCAGGTACTTCTCCGAATGCAGAAATAAACATTACCATCATGTTCAGAAAATATCAAATAGCTAGAATTGCCTGTCCATAAGTCTAATTTGGACACAGGGGCAAAAGTGACAGTTTCTGGTCAAGGCGGGGTCCACATGCGGCCCGCTTCGCACCGAAAAATGTGCCAGAGACAATGTTCTCCAAATTCATCAAACTTAGTGTCTACAAGTCCAGAACGATGATACGAACCCAACGGAATGTCCAGAACTGGATTTCGATGAGCCGATCACAAAATCGCCCGTCAAGTGGAGCCGTGGGGCCCACGATACGAGATTTTGTCAACGTTCTCAGAATTGAACCAAACTTGGGTCACAGGACCAGCGTATTGCTACGAGTCCGATAGCGCAAGTTTCGTTTCAAAACGACGAGCGTACACGAAGTTACAATGAGTTTCAGAACATGGCCGATACGGGGTGTTGTCGACGGTTACGCATTGATTCCGGTGTGCACGCACATCCAAATTAACTTTTGCGAAATCTCACACGTCCGTATTGACGGCGCGCACCTTTCGGTGTAGTTCGCACATGACCAAGTTGCCTCGTTTAGCGGTGCGCACCAAGTTCCGGGAAAATCATAGTTTTATAAAGACCAAGTTTTTGGTCATTTTTACCCTCAAATTAATTACAAACTACAGCATAATAAAATAAGCTAGAAACAGGGTTTAAAACTTGGTCAAGTGGTCTAAATTACTGTTCAAGCCAATTTTAAAAATATTTAACAGGTTGGTCGCAAAACGGACGTGAACCGGGGTGTTCGGGACAATTTCTGATTTTCAGAAATTGGGGGTTTATTTTCCTGATTTTGCGTCGTAGTTTGCGATCGACACAGGACACGATCCCCTGAACGAGTTGCACGGGGTTCGAGAGGGTCACGCAGTGTACGCACACGATTCGACAGAACGAAAAACGAGGCGGCGAGGAGAGAGAAATTTCTACCTGAATAGGACGCCGGAATCGACTATACGTCGTGTAGGTCGTCGGCTGTGGGTGCTGCAGCTGCTGGGGGTCACCGGGGTAGCTGCGGAGTCGTCGGCGGCGGAGTCGGGGTGGCCGGAGGAGTTCGTCGGGTTGCCGGAGGGCGGTGGAGGATGATGGGGATGACGGTGGTGGCTGCTGGGATGCCGGGGTTCGACAGGTTTAAATAGGGTGTTCTCGACCATTGAGGGGAGGTAGAGAGACGGTGTCGGCGACGGTTGTGGGAGGAGAAGGGGTAGGGGTGAACGGCGGAGGCGAGGCGGCGGAAGACAGAGCGGCAGGGAGGCGTAACGGCCGGCGAGGGGGATCGGGGTTTACGGTTACTGTAGATAGGGTAGCGGGTCGGGTTCGGGTCGGGTTTGAGTTTCGGATCCGACCCGACCCGCTAGGGTTTGGGTCCGATTTGGTTCAATATGGGTGTGTTTGGTTTAGGATTAAACCGGTTGGTTTGGTTCGGTTTATTTTGGTTTATTTTGGTTTAATTAAAATATTAATTTTTAGGTCCTTAAAAATAGTTCCGGGGTCCAATAAATTCCAGAAAAATTGTTGTATGTCTAATTAATTATTTTACACCCAAAAATATTAATTTCATAATATTTTAATATTTATTTTTATTACTTAAAAATATTTAATTCAGAAGAACATTTATTTTAATTGTTTAAAAATAGCAGAAAATTTCCAAAAATTTATTTTTTAATTACTAAAAAATCCGGGTGTTTACAATCTACCCCTCTTAAGAGGATTGCGTCCTCGCAATCAAAGAATTAACTACTAAAGGAAATTAAAATATGGTAACTAAAAGAAATGCTTAGTTTATACCTGTATCTTCAAATAGGTGAAGATAACGCTGGCGTATGATATCCTCTCGTTCCCAGGTAGATTCGCGGGAGGAATGATGTTTCCAAGATACTCGAACCAGTCTAATCGTCTGACCTCGTAATATCTTCTCACTGATGTCGAGTATCCCAACTGGCTGCTCTTCATATCTCAAGCTAGGGCCTACTGCAATCTCAGAATGATCGACTACGTGGCTTGGGTCAGTCACGTACCTCCTTAGCTGTGAGACATGGAATACATCATGCACTCCCTCTAAAGATGGAGGTAATGCAAGACGATACGCCACCTCACCAATATGCTCCAAAATATCAAATGATCCAATGTACCTTGGGCTCAGCTTGCCTCTGCTCCCAAATCGAATAGTACCTCGAGTAGGTGAGATCCTCAAGAATACGTGCTCTCCTTCGTTGAACTCCAAAGGTCGTCTGTGTGTATCAGCCCAATGCTTCTGTATGTCCTGAGCTGCACGAAGATGATTCTGAATTTGCTTTACCTTCTCAACAGTCTGCATCACCAACTCTGGACCCAGTATCTGACGCTCGCCAATGTCACTCCAACATATCGATGATCTGCACTTTCTGCCGTACAAAGCCTTGAATGGTGCCATCTGGATGCTCGCCTGGTAGCTGTTATTATAAGAGAACTCCACCAAGTAAAAATGATCTTCCCAAGACCCTCAAAAGTCTAACATACACGATCGCATCATATCCTCCAAGATCTGAATTGTGCGCTCAGATTGACCATCTGTCTGTGGATAGTAAGCAGTGCTGAACTTGAGTCGGGTGCCAAGACTCTCTTGCATGCTTCGCCAAAAATGGAATATAAATCTTGAGTCACGATCTGACACTATACTAATCGGTACTCCATGTAATCTTACGATCTGTCGTATGTACATGTCGGCTAGAATTTTCGTGGACTGTCCAACTCTAAACGGCAAGAAATGTGCCGATTTAGTGAGTCGATCCACGATAACCCATACTACATCTTTTCCACTGGGGCTTCTTGGAAATCTTGTAATGAAATCCATAGTGATATGTTCCCACTTCCATTCGGGTATGGGAAGCGGCTGTAACATACCAGCAGTTCTTTGATGCTCGGCCTTAACTTGCTGGCAGATCAAATATTTCGCCACAAATTGTGCAATCTCCCTCTTCATTCCATGCCACCAATAATACTGCCTCAAATCTCGGTACATCTTTGTTCCTCCCGGATGAATATAGTACATGGAGCTATGTGCTTCAGACATCAACTTATGTCTCAATTCCCCATTCGGAACATATAGGCGATTTCCGTATCTTCATGTCCCGTCCACATGGATGCGAAGTCTCGTCTGCATGCCGACTTCCGTCTTCTCTTTAAGTCTTCGAAATCTAGCATCGGTGGACAATGCCGCCTTAATCCTCTACACAAGTGATGACTTAACTTCAAGATTCGCCAACAAACCACTTTGTCGAGGCAAAACAATCTCTATATTGAGCTCTTGTAGATCCTTTAATAGCTGGGGCTGCATCGTCAAGAAATAAGCTGTAGGCTTCCTACTGAGTGCATCTGCTATGACATTCGCCTTGCCCAGATGGTACTGCAGATCTATATCAAAGTCGACCATCAACTCAAGCCAACGTCTCTGTCTCATATTGAGCTCTTTCTGAGTATATACATACTTCAGACTCTTGTGATCAGTAAAGATTTCTACCTTCTCTCCATAAAGATAGTGCCTCCATATCTTCAGTGCAAATATTACTGCAGCTAGCTCAAGATCGTGCGTCGGGTAGTTCTTCTCATGGACCTTCAGCTGTCTCGATGCATAAGCGATAACTTTGTCATGTTGCATCAAAACACATCCTAGTCCACTGCCTGACGCATCACTATAAACAACGAAGCCTCCCGATCTTGAAGGAAGAGTCAAGACCGGTGTTGTTGTTAATCGCCTCTTCAATTCTTCAAAGGCCTTCTGACAATCTTCCGTCCATACAAACTCCTGGTCCTTACGCGTCAACCGCGTCATAGGCTCCGCAATCCTTGAGAAATTTTCTATGAACCTCTGGTAATATCCAGCAAGTCCGAGAAAACTTCTCACTTCTGCAACTGATGTAGGTGTAGGCCAAGTTTCTATTGCAGCAACCTTCTCTGGATCAACTGAAAGCCCTTCTCCTGATATAATATGTCCCAGAAAAATACCTTATCCATACAAAACTCACATTTATTGAGTTTGGCATACAGCTTCTCCTGCCTCGGCGTCTCTAGCACGATTCTGAGATGCTCCTCATGCTCTTCGTGGCTCTTGAAATATATTAAGATATCATCAATAAACACAACTACGAACTTGTCTAAGTACTGATGAAAAACTCTGTTCATCAAACTCATGAATACAGCTGGCGCGTTGGTTAAACCAAATGGCATAATTAAGAACTCATAGTGTCCATACTTGGTCCTGAAGGCTGTCTTCGGTATATCCTCCTTCCTCACTCTAATCTGGTGATAACCGGATCTAAGGTCAATCTTTGAGAATACCCTAGCTCCACTCAACTAATCGAATAGGTCGTCAATGCGTGGCAAGGGATACCGGTTCTTAATGGTTACAGCGTTCAGTGCCCTGTAGTCAATACACAGGCGTAGTCCCATCCTTCTTCGGCGCAAATAATATGGGTGCTCCCCATGGTGAAACACTGGGCCGAATAAAACCCTCTTCCAGAAGATCATCAACTTGCTCCTTCAATTCCACCAACTCCTTAGGTGCTAGCCGGTACACTGATGAAGTGATAGGCTCTGCTCCTGGAGTCAAGTCTATTGTGAATTCTATTTCCCGATCAGGTGGTAAACCTGAAAGATCATCGGGAAATACATCCACAAACTCTGATATAACTCTTGGGTAACCTGACTCCCCTTCTACAGATAGTACCCTAAGAGTAGGCTGAACACCTTGCTCTATAGCTCCCCGAAGAAACTCAAACTCTGGATGTCCAGGCGGTCTAAATATAACCCGTCCAAGCCGGCAATCTAGGGTCGCATAGTACTGACTTAACAAGTCCATACCAAGTACAACATCATAATTCGACATGGAAAAGATCATAAATTGGGCTCACATTTCTCTTCCACAGACTACTACCGAACAAGATCTACAGATGTCACTAACTAGGATAATTCTACCTCCCGTAATAATTCTCTTAGTCTTCGGAAGGGGTGCAGTAGCTACTCTATATGTGGCTACGAAGCTAGCAGCTATGAATAAATGCGATGCTCCAGAATCAAATAAAGCTACAGCAGGTAATGAAGCTACTAATATAGTACCTGCTATAACCTCTCCTGCAGTAGCTTCCTCCTCAACAGCCAATGCAAATGCCTGTCCTCGTCCCTGAGCTGGACCTCTCTGCTGACGAGCCCGCTCGAATAGTGCTGCCTGTGGTGCCAATGGTGGTCTCTGCTGATACCCTCCTGGAGCTGGTGGTCTGACTCCTCCAACTCCCGTTTGTGGTGCTCCCAATGCTGGATAAGCTGGCCTCGGTGCTGATAAAGTTGGTCGATCTACCGTTGGTGCTCCCTCTCGGCGCTCAGAGCAGTCCTTGGCTGGATGCTGGTTAGATCCGCAAATCATGCATAGTCCCAACTTGCGTCTGCACTCCCTCTCGATATGGCCTACCTTGCCATAATAGTGACAAGTAGGAAGGGATAAGGCTCTAGGTGCTGCTCTCTGAGGTAGATTCCTTTGGGGTCGCTTTGCAGACTCCCCATGCAATGCTCTGGATGGTGCTGATGTGAATGGCCGCTTCAAACTAGACTTCCTCCTGGTAACACGCTCCATGTGTCGTGCTGCAGCAAGGACGTCTGTGTATGATGTAGGTACAACAGATCCGATCAATCTCTGGAGCTCAAACCTGAGTCCGTCGAAGAACTTCTCCGCCTTCTCTTCTTCCGTCGGAATTAGAGTAGGGGCGAAGCGACTCAGTCGAATGAACTCCGCATTGTATTCTTCCACCGTCATATTGCCTTGAATAAGGCGGTTAAACTTGTCTCGAAGTTTCGACCGAGCAATAGCTGGGATATACATCTCCTGGAAGAGTCTGGAGAACTCTTCCCAAGTGACTCGGTCATATCCGAGCCTCCTCTCTTCAGATAGCCACCAATGGTGCGCATTGTCTGTCAACTGCATCTTGACGACAGTCATCCATCTCTCCCTCGGAAGTTCAGCTGCTTCCAACTGGTGTTGTGTGTTCGTGAGCCACTCGTGAACTTCAGTTGGCCCCTCTTTGCCAGAAAAGGTACGGGGCTTCAGCTGACGAAAATCAGTAATAGATCCCGTCGATGGTCGCCTAGCTGGTGGGTTCGCCTGCTCCAGTTCGGTTACTAGGCTGTTCCTTAAATACTCCGCCTCATGACGCTGAGCCTCTTGTTGAACCTCCTGTTGGGCTTGCATCATGGCATAACACATTTGAAACATATGCTGCCCATCCATGACTTGCCCTGGTGGAAAAACAGGCATCGGTGGAGTGAACTGTGGCAGAGGTGGGATGTTATCACCCCGGAACCTTGAAGTATGCTGGCCAGCTTGATCGCTTTGAGCTGATTATCCTCTATTTTCTGGTGTCACTCCATCATCATAGGTGACCACAGCATCGTATGGTGTACCTAAGGGATTCTCGTCACCGGTTCTCAGATCCATTACTCTGCATTAAAAATAAACTATGAGAACGCACAGAGGAATCAAAACATGATGCAAATCAAGCTATTAATTCGAATCCGATATAGAGATAAAAAACGATTCAATTCAAAATGGATGAGATCTTAAAACATATAATATCCTTATTGCAGGCTTGCTCGGTTCCTCAGTTGAAACCGAAACAATTTAGTCGTTGACCTGCATGGGCCACCACAAAAACCATGTCACGCTCCAGTCCCAAAACACCGAGGGACTAGCCATGTGGCAATGGCCAGTAGCACACTCTAATGGGCAACCAAATTTAATGGACCCATCAAGGTGTACTTAAGCTGTAAAAAATAATAAAGTCTACTAAATATGTCACAATCTAATCTCATCCATGGAAGATAAATATAATCAATATCAACAAAATGAAATATAACCATCATCAAGTCTGAAGAAAGTAAATCGGGAAACAACCCGATCATAAGTCTGATACACTGGTTCAACAGACCAGAAATGAAAGGGTATAATAATAACAAATACCGAGTATAGATAACAGATACTCAGGAGAAATCCTCGTCCATCACCTCGTCCTCGGGGATCGGTTCAGCTCCAGTGTCTGCTCATGCTCCTGCTTCTGCTCCTGCCCCGTATACTTCGGGATATAACTCCTCTGTTATACCTGGGGACATAATCCGGATCCAGGTCCTCAGGGGACATAGCAAGGTACAAGAATAACTCAAGCCAAAATAAATGCAGTGCAATAATAAATGAAACAATAGGGTAAACTATGTAACCAGTTATGTGAAATGCAAGTGAGAGCATCACTAGTACTCAGACTGAGACTACTACAAGCTCTGTATCGGGGAGCCGGTAGCAGTAATATCACGTAATGTGCCTAGCTCTGATGTAGAGTCTACGGCTTCACAATAATAAATACATTGCTTCACAATAATAAATACATATATAAAATCAGCCTGTAGCCTGTGTCTCCCCACCCAATGTAATCACACGTCTCATGTCCACAACGTCTCATGTCCATGTCACGCAAGATCATATCTAATGCAGCAAGTCATATGATAGCTATGAATATAAAATCTATGTCACAAATCCTGTAGCCTATACAGAATCATCATGAATCTCAGGAAGATTCTGTCTCATGAATAGTGTTAGGTGTCCTGTGGTATGACGTACTTGATAATGCAAGCACGAGAATGTATAGGGTTTCGTTATCCATCTCTAGGTGACGTTACACAACTCCGCGTATGGTGTTGACACCCGAATCTTGTTCGGATGTTAAGTAATGTCACACAGTCCTAGGTTGAACAAATACATCATATAATTAAATCAAAGGAATAACATGTAGCAATTCTCAGAATCGAACCAAACTTGGGTCACAGGACCAGCGTATTGCTACGAGTCCGATGGCGCAAGTTTCGTTTCGAAACGACGACCGTACACGAAGTTACAACGAGTTTCAGAACAGGGCCGATACGGGGTGTTGTCGACGGATACACGTTGATTCCGGTGTGCACGCACATCCAAATCAACTTTCGCAAAATTCCACACGTTCGTATTGACGGCGCGCACCTTTCGGTGTAGTTTACATATGACCAAGTCGCCTCGTTTAGCGGGGCGCACCCAGTTCCGGAAAAATCAGGATTTTATAAAGATCAAGTTTTTGGTCATTTTCACCCTCAAATTAATTACAAACAACAGCATAATAAAATAAGCTAAAAATAGGGTTTAAAACTTGGTCAAGTGGTCTAAATTACTGTTCAAGCCAATTTTGAAAACATTTAACAGGTTGGTCGCAAAACAATTGTGAATCGGGGAGTTCGGGACAATTTCTGATTTTCAGAAATTGGAGGTTTATTTTTCTGATTTTGCGTCGTAGTTTGCGATCGACATAGGACACGATCCCTCGAACGAGTTACACGAGGTTCGAGAGGGTCACGCAGTGTATGCGCATGATTCGACAGAACATAAAACGAAGCGGCGAGGAGAGAGAAATTTTTACCTGAATAGGACGCCGAAATCGACTATGCGTCGTGTATATGCGGCGCGGCGCGGCTACGGCAGAGGTCGTCGGTTGTGGGTGTTGCGGCTGCTGGGGGTCGCCGGGGTAGCTGCGGATCGTCGGTGGCGGAGTCAGGGTGGCCGGAGGAGTTCGTCGGGTCGCCGGAGGGCGGTGGAGGCTGATGGGGATGGCGGTGGTGGCTGCTGGGATGCGGGGGTTCGACGGGTTTAAATAGGAGGTTCTCGGCCGTTGAGGGGAGGTGGAGAGACGGCGTCGGCGACAGTTGTGGGAGGATAAGGGGTAGGGGTGAACGACGGAGGCGAGGCGGCGGAAGCCGGAGCGGCAGGGAGGCGTAACGGCCGGCGAGGGGGATCGAGGTTTACGGTTACTGTAGATAGGGTAGCGGGTCGGGTTCGGGTCGGGTTTGAGTTTCGAATCCGACCTGACCCGCTAGGGTTTGGGTCCGATTTGGTTCAATATGGGTGGGTTCGGTTCAGGATTAAACCGGTTGGTTTGGTTCGGTTTATTTTGGTTTGTTTTGGTTTAATTAAAACATTAATTTTTAGGTAGCTTAAAAATAGTTTCGGGGTCCAATAAATTCCAGAAAAATTGCTGTATGTCTAATTAATTATTTTACACCCAAAAATATTATTTTCATAATATTTTAATATTTATTTTTATTACTTAAAAATATTTAATTCAGAAGAACATTTATTTTAATTGTTTAAAAATAGCAGAAAATTTCCAAAAATTTATTTTTTAATTACTGAAATATCCGGGTGCTTACATACACAGATTGATATTTTCAGATCCCGTCATAAGATGTTATTCCTTGTGTATCTTAGTATACCTTGTGCAAGCCTTGTTATTCTTGTACTTATATAGACACTGATTCTTGAGAAGGCTTGCTACTTTCTCATAGAATCTTGTGTCGTAGCGTGCCATGGTTGGATCCACTATATCGGTCGGGGGTGGGGAGTGTTAGTGTAGATATGTGATCATACCCTCCTTGTGCATGTCTTGTTCCTTGAATAGTGTTAATCATACATGTATGATTAACCATGCCGTAATCCTTGAATCAAGTTTCTAAGCCGATCACATGTTGAAGCTAGTACTCACTCACTTAGCTAGTTGTATTTCTTGTCTCTTGTATATGATACTCATTACTCTTGTATTTATTTATAACATTTCATATCTTGTATATCTTTTGCTCTTGTTCTATTTATCTTGTATTTATTCCTATTTACTGTTACATAGTCTTTATCATTTATTGGAACTGCTGTTAGATATGTGCTTCGCTTCAATTCTGACTGGATAACATTTTTCAGTGATTGATGTGCTCTATATTTCGGGATTTCAGAGTGATGCTATAGACATAACTGTTCTTACACTGTGGACCTTGAGGTGACAATTGTATAGATCTAGGCTAGTGCTTTTTATTTCATATTATGTTTAGTTTCTTTTCTTCTGAATGTTATTTGGATTATCTTTCTTATTTATTCTGCCTTTAGATTATGGTGATTGAGTATATGATAGAACTAGTTATATTAGTAAGATTGATAGTTAGATATTGATGACCTAGACAATGTTCTACTGCCGATGCTGCGACGTAGGCTGGACGTATCCGCGTACTCATGCCCGATCATGCGGGTGCGGGTCGTGACAAAATTCAGACACACTTCCTTCATCTCATTCAATAATTACACTCACATCACTTCTTCATTACCACAACTTACTGTAACACATCTACTGATATCTCCTGTTGATCATCCAACATCCAAATTATCCTTATCCTACACATCCTGCCTCACAGATTACTCAAACCATATAATGCGCTCATCAAAACCACCGTTGATTAATAAAATATCCACATCAGAAATCATAACATATATAGACTTATTGTATGGAATACCTAGCAGAACATCGAGGAAAGTTAAAGACTTAGGCTCCGTTTGGTAGGAAAGATGGAAAAGTAGAAGGAAGAAAAAATGGTATGATGTATTTTTTTCCATATGGAAAAAAAGATCATTTTCTTTCTTTGTGTTTGGTAGGAGGGATGGATAAGAGAATAAATTCATTATCCTTTGTTTGATATGAAAAAAAAGTAGAAGGAACGAGTAAAAAATATAGGTTTTACCAATTATATCCTCAACTAAAAACACTTATTTACCATTTGACTCCCTGAATAATTTTTAAATAATATAATCCATGTGGGGGTATAATTGTTAATTAATATAAGTTTCACTTTTTCTCCCACTTTTGGAGGGATTGCATTTCTTAGGTTAGCAGAAAAAAGTAATCCCTCCACTTTTTCTTCCCTCCACTTTTTTCTTCCATATCAAACAAGAGAAAATGAATCACACCCTCCACCTTTTCCTCCATTTTTTTTCCTCCCACTTTTTTCTCCTACCAAATGGATCCTTAGATCACGGAAGCAACTTAGAGTTGAAGATAATCAATTGAGGGTCCAATGACGTAAAACCGTGCTCTGATACCAATCGGTCTGTCATATCCCGGTTTCGTAGAACCGAAAGTTGGTACCAAACGTAATGTCATACAAGTCTAAATTGTACATACTTGTACAAGACAAACACAAATACAACACAAATACAACTGATAGAACTTCTCAGAAACAAGATGTTAGAACTTTAGGTTTTAAGAAAACTTGGATTAATTATGTAAAAATTTAGTTTTCAATCTCATGATTCAAACTATAGTTTCAAGATGAGCTTTAGGTTAAATATGAACTTTGGATTCACTTATGATCTGCAGGTTCAAGATGAGCTTCAGGTGAACCACAGGTTCACTTATTATCTGCATCTTCAGGTGAACTTTGAGTTCACTTACGATCTACAGATTTAAGATGAACTTTATGTGAACTTTGGTTTCAGAGGGGGTTGGGGGGAAGCCCCCGACCAATAGGGATTTCGCTGATGATCAGTAGATGAGGGTCGAGGGGGAAGCGTCCCTCTTGGGGGTGCAGGGGCAAAGCCTCCGACCTCTATACGATTTTTAGTGATGACTTGAGCAAATTGTTTTGATTTGAAGTTCCATGGCCAACTCCAAAAATGTAGAGTTCTGCAGAAATGTGCTTTGTTGGGCTAGTTATGTGGGACTAGGTCCTTCGGGACTATTTCCTGCAGGACTGACTCCTGCCGAGTTTGGTCCCATGGGGTTCGGTCTTGCTGGAATACTCTATTCTGCAGAGTATTATTCTGCGAGAATGTCCCATTATGCAGACTTGTTTTCCTGCGAGAATTCTGCAGAGTTTTATCCTTCTGGGATACTCCAGTATGCTGAGTTTTATCCGGCGACAATGCCCATTATGCTGAGTTGTTTCCATTTTTAATTACTTGCACACTATATAGTTACTCAATCCAAAACCAGACTAATACAAAAGGTAGATACACAATTGGTAACATGACTACGATTTATTTGACAACTAATTGATTCCTTGAAACATTTTGATCTGTTCTACATTGTAGAGGATCTAGATCATTGCACAAGGTCAATCAATGGATCGAGCCTTCCCTGGAAAAAAGTGATTCAGTGAACTGCAAGATGCGACCCGATCACATATTCTCAGCTACTATGGAAGAAACTCTTCTCCCTATTTCTTTGTGTTGCACTGAGACATAGGTTTTACACCGGGATATTAATTCGAGCTCGAGATCACTCAAACCCATCATAGTAACAACCAGAAAGATGTCGAGGAATTACCTATCAAAAGAGAGTTCTTCATTTTAAAATAGTTGTAAACATCCATCTTAACAATGTGAGAGAGAACGGGTAAAGTGCAAAAAATTCCTTCTTAGATTTGCGTTTTTGCATTTAAAGACCCCTAAAAACTCTCGCATTTTCATTTTGGCTCAATTTGTACTCATTTTGAAATCTGTCGTTAACAGACGTTAAAATACACTTGAAAAGACAATTTTAGTCCTCTCCCCATTCTCTCCCCCCCCCCCCCCCCTTTCCCCCCCCCCCCCCCTCTCTCCGATGGGTTGGGGGAGAGGGGGGAGGGGGCGGGTGGCCGTGCGGGGAGGAGGGTGGCCGCACGAGGAGGAGGAGGGGAGGAGGAGGGTGGCCGCACGGGGAGGAGGAAAGGGGGGCTGCCACCACCGCGACGGGTGGGGTGAGGGAGGGGAGGGGGGTGAATGGGAAATAGGGGGAGAGTATTTTGGGTTTTTTTTAATTTCTAAAACAGCCATTAACGGTCAAATCTGACGTTTTATAAATGGTAGAGGGCATTTTGATCAAGTCTTATATTGTGGGAGGGTTTAATTGCTATATTTGTCTATCGAGTCTTATTTTGCTAACGAGGTAAATTGAAAGAGGAATTTTTTGCACTTTACTGGAGAGAGAACTAACCAATAAATACTAACATGCGCTCATAGAGCATACTAATAAAATCTTCGACAACTTATTATATCCACACTACACAAACTAAGCAGTCTAACATCCTCGTAACCAATCTAGACAACCAAGTATGCCAAACAAGCAACAAAGACACCAGCCAAAAACTTAAGAGAGGATGGCAACTCTGATGTTGCTGAAGATGCAGATGGAGCCTGAGCTTCGGATGGCGAGGCCACCTGAGGAGTCTGTGGCGCAAGATATGGCTGCAAGGGCTGTGGAGGCGACACCGGAGGCAGAGCCTCAGAATGAGGTGGAGGCGATACTGGTGGAGACACTGGTGGTGCAACTATAGAGGGTGGTGCAACTGGTGATGGTGGAGACGCTGGTGGTGAAACTGGAGAGGGTTGCGATGGAGCTGTATTTTCCGAGTGGGAAAAGAAAAATCAAATTAGTCAACATTATAATTTCTAAAGTTAATTATTGATTATATTTTCTACATTGCCAATTTTTAGACCAGAATATACTCAAGACTGTATAAATGCTAACTGTAGAACTACTCACCAGACGGAGCAGGAGCAGGAGCAGGTGTAGGACTAACTGCAATACAAAAAAGAACATAAATGGTTAGATAATGATCTAATATTATAAGAAAAGAATAGAAATAGTCAACTATGGTTTAGGAAGCATGGACACTTCAAAAATTTGATATGAATCGTATTGAACACATATCAGATATACCATAAACACTCCCAGGGGCTTCAGCAGACAGAGCCCAGGGGGCTGCTAGCAAGAGAATGGTGGCAAAGAGGAAGAGTTTAGCCATAGCTTCTTCAAGTAGAGAATTGAGTAATGTGGCGTGTGCTGATGAGAGGTTAAGTATGGGATATATAGGAGTAGAGAATGACCGAGTCTTAAAACTTCTTGGCGGTCAGTTGGAACTTGCTCCTCTCTCTCAGAAGTTTCAGATTTGGATAGGATTTTGTTAGTTTTTTGTTGATCCCTCTCCTTTTTAATTTAATGCAAACATAAAACAACAAAATCTGACATAAATCTAATTACCTCAGGAAATAAAGATTGCCATAAAATAATTTAGTTATTCACGATTTCAGAATAAGAATTGTCCACAGTCAGCACTCCTCATTCCAAAATGTGGAACAATTTAGTTATATGAATGTTTTGCACATAGAATATTTTACACAGAAAATTATATGAATGTTTTGGTGATGTTCTTGGTTGGATTTGTGAGAATATGATAAATATGTTAACTATGGTCTGTTTGTGCACCATATCCACATCTTGAGATACATAAATTTTTTGGGTGCAAATGTGTATAATGGTTTGAAGTCCAATGATCGAAGCAGGGTTCTGTGCTTCTACATCAGTTATTTGAAACATGTTATCATCAAGAGGCAAAAGAGGTTAATAATGGAACCCGATGCACTAAGGCTCTGCTTGGTTTGAGGGTGAAGTGAGTTACGTGAGGGAAAATAAATTCTGCTTGTTTGAGAGTGGAGTTTAGGAGGGAAAGTCATAGAGAGTTAAGTGATAATTTGTTTAGCTTTTTTTGGTCTATTTTTTAAATCTCTAAATCGGAGGGTTACAAGAAAATGTGATGAGTTTTGTTTAAAAGGTCATAAATATCACTTATTTGTACTATAAAATATCGTGACATTCTTTTTCATTTTTCTTGCTTTCAATCTGTTGCTCTGTCTCCTGTCTTTAACCTACCTTATGTCGTCCAGGTGCGTTGTCACTTTTAATTAAAAATTTAATCAAATCTAATTCTACGTTATATATAATAAGGGTATTTTGGTAACTATTATATTTTTATTAATCCATCTCCCGTTCAAAACCACCAATCCAAGCAAGGGTTATTAAACACACTCCACTTAACTTTCACTCCAATCCAAACAAGGTTATATGTATTGAATTTTGATAAAGAAATGCGGAAACCGTTTCCCAAATCAAAAGACTGAGAGAGAACCGAGCAATAAAAATGTAAAAAATTAATTTGCCAAAATCACAAACAAAGTACAACACAAGCACAACGATTTTGACGTAAAAAATTCTTGGAAAAAAATCACGGGACGATCGGAGTCCAATACTGGAAAAACCTTCACCAATAAATTAGAAGAATACACCCCCTATAAACTTTTCCACTGATTCAATTGGATCACCGTAACTACTCGAAGTAATAAAAATGGATTACAAGAGGTTACCGAAGAACGGAGATGACGAGAATAATCACCTGAAACGATCTTCCTTCGAAATAACCACAAATTCCTCTTTCTTTTCTTCGAAAGTTGTAAACTTGACAACTCTCTCCCTTTGATCTCTATCTCTGGTAGATGTGATAGGAAATTAGGGTGAGAAAATATCTAATCTCGCAGCAATCTAGATAATTAATTAGATCCAACGCTGTAATTAAACACCCAAATCAAAAGACTGAGAGAGAACTGAGAGAGAACCGAGCAAAACCCGGAGAAAAAAATGAAAAAGAATAAATAATAAACAAGGTTTTTGTTTTTAAATTGTTTTGTTTGTTTTTCATTTTTTTTTTCCTTTTTTTTGGTTTTTTGGTTTTTTCTGTCCTTTTTTGTTTTATTTGTTTGTGTGTTTCTTAACCTTTTTTATTTTTATTTTTATTTATTATTTATTATTTTTTTCTCCGGGTCACCAAACAAGAAAATATAAATTTTAACGAAACTTAATTACTTCTAATTTGACTTTCGAATATATAAATTTTTTAGCTATATGATTTTGTATATCAAACTTTCACATTGTTGTCGACTTTAATGCGAAATGTTGATCAAGAACAAAATTTCTCCACATGGGATTTTACAGTAGTCGAATCTTAACATACGTGTTGTTAGCTGGAGAAAATAATCTTTTTCCATGGATTTCTTACATTACAAGTTAGATTATATGAAAGGAAATGGACAAAAATTGGCCTATTTATTTGGTTTATCAAATCAGAATGGTTGCATTTGTCATGTAGATGTGATAAAATCACTAAAGCGAAACATTAATTGGTAGTCCAACCAATCTTGCAACTATACGCTGCCATATAGTACCGTCGTCTCAATTCTGAAAGTAAACATCAACTCATAACATGCTAATAAGGTCTCTAAATTGTTGAGAAATATGAATAGTCAACATACCTAACCATGTGATATATGTTCTACTATTTTGATTCTTCCCATCTTTAGATGAATATCAATGAACATATTATGTAGAGGAAGTAAACTATCCCCGTGATGAATATTAGATCATGAACACACACACACACACACACACACACACGTGTGTCTGTATCTGACATTATACTCCAATAAAGCCTCCACATATATATATATATATATATATATATATATATATATATATATATATATATATATATATATATATCGAAAAGGTAAATATTATTGATAAATCTGTAAATTACAAACTGTAGTCCCGTCCAGAGCACAAAATAATCATCTGGGGTCAAGGATGTCTATATCGTTTTCTATGTTTCTTTGTACAACATTACTAATAGTGGCAATGTCCTCAAAGCTGTGTCTATTTCATTCTCGTCAGACATGTGAAACCAAGCCTCCAAAACTAATGTGTATCCGTCTATACGCTCCAGCTCCTTTTCCTTTTTGAGCTTTGACTTCATTCAGTACCGACGATAGGTCCCTATTGTACATGATCGGCAACCCAAAATTTATGCGTTGATCATGTTTCCAGATTTCCCAAACGAAGTCACACCAGAAGAAGAGATGATCTCTGGACTCATTCATGAGCTCGCACAAACAGAACTTTTTATCCATACATTCCACCTCAAAACTACTCAGGCGATCTCTAGTAAGCAGGCGGTTACGAATTATTTTATAGAGAAATAAGAAAATCTTGACCGTCGCTCCTTTAGTCCACACCATTTTCGTCCAGTCCACCTCGGAAGCTGTGGGTCTGACTTGATTGAAGGTTGTCCGGAAGCAGCATGTACCTTTCTCTATGCCCTTCTAAATCCAGTAATCCTCCATTCCTACCTTGTCAATGTCAAATGCTCTAATCTCCATATCATAAGTATCCTCTGTCGTACATTCCTGGAAATTCCACTCTCCCTCCTGGATAAGGCAACTAACAATCAAGCTTCTATGGTTTGGTTGAACCAGGGGTCATGCCAAAGGCTAGTTTGATTTCCATAGCAAAAAACCTTGTCAGCCTATCCTTCGTCTTGTCTCACATCCCAAGAAGTAGTTTGACAGTTACCGAAAAGTTGGTGTTGGCCCTAGCAGACCAGAAGTCGCTCCTAGGGAAGTACCTTCCTCTGATCCAGTCCGTCCATAAGGAATTCCCCGAGATGAATTTCCAAAATAGTTTGTAGGATGCCATGTCTCTAAGGATATTAAGCGATCTCAGACCAACGCATCCCTCACTCTTAGGGCGGCACAATTCTTTCCAGCTGATTGCATGTATCCTACCTTTCCATAGGAAGTCAGCACACATTTGCTCTATTTTTTTAATAATGCCTTTTGGTATCATGATGCCCTGTAGCCAGTATATTATAATAGTTGAGATGACATATCTAATAAGCTCAATGCGTATGTGTCCTCCAAACGACAAGATCTAAGCCTGACACCCCTCAAGACTAGCTTGAGTGTAGTTTAGAATGCCTTCGCAATTCACATACGTGACATAGTTGATAGAGAGAGTAAGGCCAAGATATTTGACTGGCAGCATGCCCTCAGAAATTTCCATCTTCCTTAGCCATGTCTCTTTTTGTCCACAGGTCCGATTTAGAAACATTTGGCTTTTCTTTTTATTGAGCTGCAAACCCGACCACTATTTCATATTGTCAAAAATGCTCTTAAGAGCATCAAGCGACCTATTCATCGGTTCCACAAAGACTAAAAGGTCATCCGCGTATATGAGATGAGACACCACCGGCTTGGTCTTTTTAAACAACGGGGTTACCTCTCCATCTATAACTTCCTCGTCCAGCAAGCACGTGAAGAATTCCATCACAATAGCGAAGAGATAAGGTGATAACGGGTCACCCTGCCTGATGCCCCTGGAGCTCTTTAAATATCCTTCTGGTTGCCTGTAAACCCCCTCACCCAAAATAGGTATTTTATGTGTATTTTATATTATTATATTTATTATAGATTATTTTAAATATTGAATTACTTTAGAGTATTCTCTTAGTTAATTAGAAAATAAATTTCTTAGTATATTTAATTATGTAAATATTTATTTAGAATTATTTTTAGGCTATTTTAGATTTTTTGGAGATTTTTCTAGAATTGTTAGGTAATTAAAACATAGGGAACCTAAATTTTTAGGACTTTCATGATTTACTACGAGTCCATACTTGCATATTATTTCTACCAAATATTTATTTTAGGTTAAAATATTTAATTATATTTTTCTGTAATTTATTTAGAATTTTAAGAAATTTATTTAGATTTTTGAAATTATTTAGGATTTATTTGGATATATATAGTCTTAATATTAGATATATGCTAATTTAGTGTTAATAGATATTAATAAAATTATATATAAATTATTTGATTTATCTTTAATTTTATTTAAGATTATAAATTATTGAGATAAACTCAAATTCTATTTTAAATTAATTCAAATCCTGAGCCTACTAGGAAAGCTACTTCATGCATATCCTATCATTATTTAAACTGATCCTAATCATATCAAAATTAGCTAATCCTAGTCATATTTAATTATGTAGTGTCCACCATTATAAATACCTCATCCTTCATATTTTTCTTTCCCAAATTCCTCTCTTTTTCGTCCAAAAATAGTCAAAATTCGTCATAAATTCAGCCTCATTTTTTAGTAGTTATGACGACTTAAAAAGACGATATCTCCTAGCTCCGGACTCCAAACGCGTTCCAGTTTTTTTTGTCAGAATCATATCAAGGTTAGTTTTCTGAATATATAAATTATTTTAATAATTTCAGAACCTATTTTTTCAGAAAATTCTAAAAGTGTCAGTTGTCCGAAATCAGACATGTTTTGGTATTTTCGAGATTTCTGGAGATCCCAAACTCGAAATTATGAACCGTTTGAAGTTTCGGAAAGCTGACATGATGAACTTCCAGAAAAATATTTTTACAGAATTTAAAATATAATTTTATTCTACTGTAAAATCGTGCAACGTATACGTAAATAGAAAACTATCGAAAATTGTCATCTATTAGCCCTTGTGGCCATAACTCTTTACCGACTTGTGATTTTATAAAACCGTCGATTCTAGAGTTCATGTAGCGCTAAAATCTATGGAAGTTTATACACAAATCCAGGATTTGAGTCAGTTGACTTTTTGGTCAATGGATTGCCTCGATTTGCGTGTCACGGATCACAAATCCGTAAAGTTAATCACTACCAGAATAAGTCAAATTAGCGACGTCTAAAAACGTCGCTAAATAACCAAAAAACGTCGCTAAATGAGTTTAGCGACGTAATTAGCAACGTAAGAAAGTTGTCGGAAAAAATCAAGTCGCAAAAAAAAAAACGTCGCTAAACGTCGCTATACCGACGTTTTTTAGCGACTTTAAAGTGTCGCAAATTTTTGCGACGTTTAGCGACGCCGAGTCACTACTTAGCGACGTCAATAAAGTCGCTAAACGTCGCTAATTAGCGACTTATATAGCGACGTTACACCGACATCTTTAATGACCTGGCAATACTGCCGTGTCAGCAATTGGCGACGTCATTAGCGACGTCATTAGCGACGTCAATAGCGACGTTACACCGACGTCTATAATGACCTGGCTATACTGCCATGTCAGCATTTGGCGACGTATAGCGACGTCATTAGCGACGTATTTAGCGACGTGTTACAGCATCGCTAATTAGCGACGTATTTAGCGACTTAAGATAACGTCGCTAAACGTCGCTAAAACCGTCGCTAATTTTTAAAAAAAATTAAAAAAAATATATTATCCAGATTGGTGATTCCTTGCAGTTCTAGTCCTCCTCCTCCTCCATCTCCTCTTCTTGACACCACAAGAACCACCCTTCTTCGACTCCTCCTCCATCTCCACTATATAATCCAATTAAATTAAAGACCACAAGAAGCATTGTTGAAGTATCAATCAAATTAAATTAAGTAAAAAATTAAATACCACAAGAAGCATCATACATCATGCCTATTGTTGAAGTATCAATAATTCATAATATACAATCGCATCATAAATAATAATAAAAATAACTATACTACTGCGGATCTGCAGGACGCTGACCAGCGGCGCGCTTGAAGGATAAGAACTCCTCATACTCGTCCCGTGGAATCGACACCGATGTCGATGGATAAGGTAGTGACGTCGGTGGAGGCCGTGCCCGCTCCAAGTCTGCGAGTCGCTGGTTGTAAGAATCCAGGGTAGATAACAGCCTCGTACTGCTATCACCCATTGAATCCTGCATCCTCGTAAGCTTCTCGCCCATCGATAGCTGTGACGCCTGTAGCTCCATGATGTTGCGGTCATTGGAGGCTCTAATATCATTTGTCAGGTCCCGTAGCTCCGTCATGTTGCGGTCGAGCATATCCAATCGTGCGATGAGCATCGGATCGTCCGCCTGCGGCTGGGACCGGGGCTGCTCCTCCATACTTCGCAGCAAGTCGTCACGGAGAGACGCAATCTGACGGTTAACGGCCTCCTGGACGACCTCCTGGACTTGGGCCGACGACTGCGAGGGCTGCGACTGCAAGGGGTGTGTGCAATGCGCAGCTGTCTGGGAGGCCCTAGATGACTGCGTCGCAACCAGGGCGCCATAGGAGCCCGTACCGTAGTACGTACCCCTCTGGAGACCACCAGCTGCGGTCACCCACAGGTCGTCCGCCGACGGAGATGGAGCGGGCTGCGACGAAGTACCAGCCTCTCCAGGTGTAGGTGCACTAGCAGTCTCCCGCTCACGCAGCCTAAGATACTCGGCCTAGAAAAGGTTTGAAAACTCGATAATTGCCTAAGTTATATTAAAATAAACACAAAGTAAAGTAATACTTACGTAGGTCTGTGAGACCCTCTCATCATTGAGATTTCCGTCCTTGCGATGGGTAGCCAAGAAGACGGTCACCATGTTTGCGTCCTCACCCCTCTGTACCTGTTAAAAATATATTATTTATTACTAAACTTAAATATTTTTTCCAAGTACCATTTTATAGTACTTGTATTAAAATAATATATTTTAAAAGAAAAAACATACCAAACGACGGAAATGTTCCGTCATCGGAATCGAGCCACCACACCACTTGGCAGCATTCTGCCTAGCCGCCTTGGCCTTCTTAGACCTTTTCTTGTAGCTCGGATCGTCGAATCTAGCCCTCATCGCAGTCCACTGCTCAGGCGTGATCCAACCTTGGATCGGTTTTCCAGCACGATCACGAGCCTTCTGGTCATCCAGAGCATCTCGGATAAGCTTGGCGGCAACGGTAGGAAAGAGCCGCTCGATCAACTCGGCCCGGTGCGGAGGATAAAAATACGTTTGCTACAATAAATAATTCATTAAGTTAGCAGCACGAATAAGTTATATAATATGCATAAATTAGAGGATTTATTTAATATACTTAACCTGGAAGTGCGCAAACCAGAACGCCTTCCTCTCCTCCGGAGCCTCAGAGTAGTTGATCCAAGGGCCACCGTAGTTGTTCCTCAGAAATTGGCCCAGGCGTCTCTGAACCGACGATGGACGATATCTATACAGAGATAATAATTTAGATTACTGAGCCGGTCAATATACGATGAATAAAGAGAAACACAAATATATACTAAACCATCTAATTGACTTACTTTGTACCGTCGGCCCAAATCTCTGTCCTCGTCTCCTCCGGAGGTGCACATGGAGGATCTTGCTGATGCTGGGACAACGTGGGCACGACCTCCTCGACATGCTCATCTGTCCCCATGGTTCCGTCAGCAGGAGGAACTCTGGACGAGGGTGTACTATCACGCCAGGAACTACTCGTCCCAACAGTCGGAGATGTGACTGATCGATATACTGGAGTACTGGGCGATGATGATCCGGAACCAACAGTAGGCAGTACCGGAGTGGCACTCGGTCTACCTCGGGACCTGCCGAATCCTCCGCGTCGTCCTGTCATATCTGATAACAACATATGATGAATATAGAGAAACACAAATATATACTACATTCTACAGTCGAAATGTGATACATATCTCAAAGCATTATACAGTCAAAATATAATACATATATTCGTTAATGGGTACATCTACTTTGTCAATTTTTCCACATTGATCTATATTTTACAGTCATAATATAGTTACATTCTACATGCAATATTTTTTAATTTCAATCATCTTCAGAAAATTCATCTTGTTCGCCTTCGTCGTCCTGCTCTTCCTCTTCCTCGTCTTCACTTTCATCTACTTCGTCGTCCTCTTCGGATAATTCTACATCTTCTACATTATTACTCGTGTAATGAGTAACTTCCGTTGAGTCCACATCTACAATATTTGTTACAAGAGGTAGATCGTCCTCCTGATAAGCTATTTCGTCAATGTCAAAGGTATTTCTAGCTTTAGTCTTGCATACTGTCCACCAATCCGACCTCGCTGTCCCCCGTCTAGGATAAGTTGTGAAGTACACGAGCTGAGCCTGACTTGATAGGACAAATGGTTCGTAGCCTTGATATCTACGCTTGTAGTTTATATCCACAAGGCCATGCTTGTCAATTTTCCAACCTTGATCTTGAATCGGATCGAACCATTCACACCTGAATAGCACGATATTAGCAGGTTCTGTGCCAAAATTATATGTCAACTCCACAATCTCTTGTAAGATGCCAAAAAAATCATTGCCCGGATTGACGTCTTTGTAGTTTGAAGATTTGATACACAAACCACTGTTTTCATGGAATCAAGATCCAGAAAGCTGTCTCTGATAGGAGCATTTGTTGACTTGAACCTGAACCCATTCACACAGAAACTTGGCCATATTTTTACGGCAATAATTGGTCCCTTGGCTAGAGTCCTAATAGATTCATTCTCGGGTGATATTAGACGATCGACCTAAATACCAAAGTAGCGATAGTAAGTTATTTGTTTTGCAAGTGCAGAAATAAAAAGTAATTACCAAGTATCTTACATATGCGCTCAACCAAGAAGGAAAATGGCATCTCATATCTTGTTCTACTTCTTCGTCTGTTATGTAGGGTCTAACCGACCTCAACTCATCATTATATGTGCTGAAAAACAATGAAGCAACTGCTGATTAGTAGCATAATAGTATCTTATACTATTACATTGAGATGATGTAAACGTGAACGTATTAATTACTTACCCCTCTAGCTTCTCCACTTCATCCTCGTCGCAATTGAGTAATATATACAATTGAGCAGCCCTTAGCTCATCGTCATTCAAATATCTCTTCTTCATTTTTCCCGAAGGCTTTCCGGATGCATTGAATACTTTAAGTATTGCATCATTAGATTCCTGATATGCGTCGTCGTTTCTGGGAGCTTTCGTCCTATTAGTAGCAACATGCGGTTTGAAATACGTCGAGCAAAAGTTTGTAATCTCCTCGAGAACATAAACTTCACAAATAGATCCTTCAACCCGTGCCTTATTTTTTACCTTTCTCTTTAGGTGATTCAGATGACGCTCGAAGGGGTACATCCACCGATAACCGACAGGACCACCAACACGTGCCTCATAGGAAAGATGAATTGGCAAATGCTCCATAGAGTCGAAGAATCCTGGAGGAAACACCTTCTCGAGCTTACATAGTGTTACCGCAATGTCCCTCTCTTGCTTTTCTAGACGACCGACGAGCAACTTAGTACAACAAAGATCTCTGAAGAATATGCTCAGCTCTGTCAATGGGTCCCAAACGACATGCGGTAAGAATTTCCGAAATGCAATCGGAATTAACCTCTCTATGAATACGTGACAATCGTGGCTCTTCATACCTACTAGTTTGTTCTCCTTGAGGTCGATGCATCTTCTCAAGTTTGACACGTACCCGTCTGGAAACTTTAGACCCTGAATCCACCTACAAAGTCTACCTTTATCCTCTTTATCCAGTGAGAAAACTGACTTTGGTTGCTTTAACTTTCCATTCCCCTCCTCTATCAAATGCAATGCAGGACGTCTACATATGTCTTCTAAGTCCAACCTGGCCTTCGGATTATCTTTCGTCTTCCCCTTTACATCCATTACAGTATTAATTATGTTATCAAACACATTCTTCTCGATATGCATGACATCAAGGTTATGTCTGATCAGATTGGTGCTCCAATATGGCAGATCCCAGAATATACTCCTCTTCGTCCAGTTATGGGTGCGACCAAATCCGTCACACTTGTATCCCTTAGCAGGCTCTTCGATAGCACTTGGTAAATCTTTTACCTCTTCCCATATCGTGCATCCGGGCCACCTTGGCGGTGGATTGGCCTTCTCCACAACTCCCGCACGAAAAGCATTCCGATTCCTCCGGTACGGATGATCCTTCGGCAAAAATTGTCGATGACAATCGAAGAAGCACGGTTTGCCTCCGTGTTTCAAACGGAAAGCCTGAGAACGGTCCATGCAATATGGACATGAGAGACGACCATGGGTGCTCCATCCCGATAACATTCCATAGGCCGGAAAGTCGTTAATGGTCTACATAAGTGCTGCCCTCATCTGAAAATTCTGCTTCCTAGAAACATCGTACGTGTTGGCACCTACTTTCCACAGCTGATTCAACTCATCTATCAAAGGCTGTAAATACACATCGATGTTCCTCTTCGGATTATTCGGACCCGGGATAATAACGGTTAGGAACATATACGGAGTCTTCATGCACATCCAAGACGGTAGATTGTACGGAGTGACGATCACAGGCCAACACGAATACTGGGAGCCCGAAAGTCCGAATGGGGTAAAACCGTCAACTCATGTTTTCTGCAGAGCCCCAATCTGACATTACGCGCTTCCTCGGCAAAATGTGAATACTCTCGATCAAAGTGCTTCCATGCTTCTCCATCGGATGGATGATCCAATACTCCTTTGATCTGTTTTTGCCTGTGCCAACTCATGTTTTCTGCAGTCTCCTTAACCATAAACAACCGCTGCAACCGCGGCGTCAAAGGCAAGTAGTGCATCGAATCGGTAGGCTTCCTTGCACCGACAGACTTTCCTCTAACAGTGGCCTTGTAGCGATCAGCACCACAGAATCTGCACGCATCTTCATCCTTGTCGTCTTTGTAGTACAACATGCACCCGTTGCGACATGCATCAATTTTTTCGTATCCCATCCAAAGCGATCTCACCGTCCTCTTAGATCGATAGAAGTCTTTAGGCAACTTTGAACCCTCGGGCAAGATCTCTATAATCAAATCGAGAAGTCGATTATAGCATTCTTGCGACATGTTAAAATCGGACTTGATGCTCAATAATCTTGTAACCACCTCCAACGGTAAATGATCCTCACAACCAGGATATAGTGGAGTCCTTGCATTCTCAAGCAACTCCATAAACTTTGCAGCATCGGCATTTGGTGCCTCCTCAGCTGCATCATAATTGTCCGGATTGAAACTAGGTTCCGCCGCATCATAATTGTCAGGATTGAAACTAGGCCCCGCCGCATCATAAACCATGTTCACCAACCCGTCGTCGTAAGCATCGTGGTCTTGGACATCCATATACGGCTCCACATAGGGCTCCGACTCCGATGCTAGAGATACAAGTTCTCTGTGCGCGGTCCACTGATAGTAATTCGGCGTAAAGCCCTTCGAGTATAAATGATATGTAACTTCCACTTCTGGATGATATTTTCTGTTGCGACATCTCACACACGGACACTTAATTTTGGTACCGTCCATGTACTGAGGGAACGCCTTGGCGAACTGCAGGAACTGCTGTACACCCTCAATGAATTCATCCCGCACACCGCACATGTCATCAGGATGACGGTTGTACATCCACGAACGATGACGCAGATAGTAATTCATATCCATTTCTAGAAACTTCTGCAAAATTGACAGTGTGTATCATATCAATCATTACATACAATAGTTTATCACCTAACTTCCTAACTTAACCGTACTAGCAAAATTGTCAGTGTGTGTGTGTGTGTCGTATCGCTGTCTGTGTCAGTGTCCGTTATGGGAAATGCAGTATATATATATATATATATATATATAACATTACCCAAATAATATCTTAATACTACTTTACTACTAGCTTAACACACACCCAATTAAGTGCTGGAGATACCTACTTGGTTACACCCTTAGTATCCTAAGCTCATAAACTAAGTTTCTTGAGATACTTGATTAACAAATACCCATACCTCAACCAATATCTTGTATCATAACTTTACATTAGCTTATATTCTAATATCTATACTACCCACTTAACTTGACACTATCCCTCACTGACACACTTCTCCAACTCACACACTTGCATAATACTACCTAAAGCTAATCACTGCCTACTTCTTCTAGTGCACTGTACACAGTTGCATACATCCCTTAGCTGAACACATCACTAATCCTAACATCTGCAACTTGCAGTAGGTTCCATGGAGCTACTGCTCAGTCGGCCTTAACCCTAACCCTAACCCTAACCCTAACCCTATGTCAAAAAACCTAACCCTAACCCTACGTCATGAACAGTGTCTGTGTCAGTGTGTGTGTGTGCCGTGTCTGTGTCTGTGTCAGTGTCTGTGTGTGTGTCGTATTTGTGTCAATGTCACCTGTCCTGTGAGAGAGAGAGAAAGAGAGAGAGAGAGAGAGAGAGAGTGGGGTTTACCGGAGTAGTCGCGGTGGAGAGCCGGTCGACGGAGCGGGGGGGGGGGGGGAATTTTTTCGAATCGAAATTTCAACAGATGGGGAAAAATGAAACCGAGCCCTAATTAACTAAATTTTAGCGACGTTTAGCGACGTCCAATAAAAACGTCGCTAAATTATATTTTAGCGACGTCAAGGACGTCGCTAAACACGTTGCTAAATATTTTTAATATAAAGGTCGCTATATACGTCGCTAAACGTCGCTAAATTAGACATATTAGCGACGTTTAGCGACCTTAATTGAACTTATAGCGACTTATCTTTTAAAAGCTTAATAAAAGTCGCTAAACGTCGCTAAATGTCGCCATTTAGCGACGTCTAGCGACGTTTTTATAAGGAGTCGCTAATTTATAATTATTAGCGACGTTTATTTTGACGTCGCTAAAATACGTCGCTAATCCCGCTTTTTCTAGTAGTAAATTTTCTTTGGACCAAAATTAGGGTTTACTAATAAAATCAGATTATAATAAGATTAAATACTATTTTAGGTTATTTTATTCAGAATTAAAATAAATTAAAATAGAGGAATCTATTCACCCACTTTTGTAAATTTATGTGACGGGTAGATATGACGACGCATTGAGTTGGGACTTTATTCTTTTTCAGACCAGGCAAGATACCTTGCCAAATTGCTTACAGTATTTTACATGCTTAGTATATTTTTGTATATTTATTGCATTTCTGTTTATTTATTGCATGTGTAGTTCCTTTCAGTCATTACTATATATTAGATATGTGGACACACACTTGACACCTAGTATCATGAGAGGACAATCATTAGGCGTATGGGCTATAACCACTCTGGTAACACCGTAGTCACTAGCACGCACTATGGTGGTCATGTCCGATGGTCGCTACCCCCGCAGTATGTCGATTGATGGAGTCACGAGGGTCGCTACCCCCGCGGTATGTCGGTTGATGATATTCATGGACGAGCGCATGAGTTGTGAGGATTAGATCGAGTAGCCTACCCTTGCCCATACGTCAAAAAGTTGTTCTCATTTGCATTCATATAGATTGTCTTGTACAGCGTACTTATTTATTTTCAAAATTATATGCATGTTTACTGTATTCAAGTTGGCTCGCTTTTTTGTATCTTGTTACGTCCCTCTGAGGACCTGGTCCTCTGCCAGGTGTATCTGTTCTTGAGTATTTGTAGGAGCGTAGATTTGGATGGTTACATATGTTTCGAGGATATCTTCTCTCCGAGCCCCATGATTGTTAGCTGGTATTCCTATATTGTATTTGTCGTGTTGTACTTTTCCATTCGAGTTGGTAGTGGATTTGTTTCCATCCAACTATCATCCTTAGATACTTATGTTGAGATCTAGTTATATAGATGCTGGTTATTCATTTATATTGATTTTCGTGGATGAGATTTAGATTGTTCCCTGTGACTTGTGATACATTCTATACCACTTGTGGATTTAATATTCATATTACAGCGTACGTATGGATTTTGGTTTCCATATATTGGAGTTGCCATATCTATACGGCTGGCATGCTTACGTGTCCTAGTCCTATGTATTTTTGGGACTGGAGCGTGACATGTTTTTGTGGTGGCCCATGCAGGTCGAGAGCATATTGTCTCGGTTACGTTATTGTACCGAACAAGCCTGCACCTAGGAATAGAGTATAGGATCTCATCCATAATTAACTATGATCTGCTCTCCTTCCAATCCATTCTGTCTGAATAATTGTATCCTGCTTGATTCCTGTACTTCCCTAATAGTTCTTTGAGTATAGCCTTCTGCTAGAATATAGGAACCCCTATTATTAAGATGATAATTATAGTAGCACACCTATTAAGAATACAACGAGAATATAGATACACCACTAAGTTTAGAATATCTAGTGAACCCTAGAATTCCTTATCTATAGATTGGTTTACCATTATCCCTTGACGTATTTATAAAGACTTGAGAGTAGTATAAACAATACTAAGATTAGTTAGAAGTTTGACCATATTGTTTGACCCTAGTATTGAGGAACCAATAGAAATCCAAGGTTGAATATTAGGACTGAACCTAACCTTCATAGTTAGATAGTATTGGAGAACTATAAATTTAGATTCTTGTCTTGAGATAAGCAGACAGTACCTTAGAAAGCCAAGAGCAATGCATAGAATATTTTTCTAATCATACCTCAACCACAGAGACTAGTAAACCCCTTTCCCTTAGAAAACCATGATACTATCTAGAGCCCTCTATTTTAAATTTTTATACCTTGTTCCTCTGCGACCTTAGCGTTCGCTAATTGCGCGACGACTAAATTTTGTTCTTCTATTCTTCATCTTTCAACTCGTGCCACTTGAAACCTCTGCTTATAGACCAAGTATTTTTATTCTATGATTAGTATATATAGCCTGCTAGGATTATAGTTGTAATTTTTAATTTTTGAAATTGTGTGCTTAGTAGTTAGTGTCACGCCCCGATTTCGGCTAATCGATAATCGTCCCCCGGACGTGATGCCGTGCACGCGTAGGGCGCGCGTGCACAAGGCCTTAGGCATAAGGATATTCTTTAGAACAATGCAACAGAGTAGACATATAAGATAACACAAGGTTGAGGCATAGAAAAGTTTCTCTTTTATTCATAATGAACATCTTTTTACATCTCTTGACTCAAAAGTATAAAATGCCCCACGGGCTTACAAACTTGGACGCAAAATGAGATAGCCGATCCATACATTATGCCCCTTTACATAGATTTAAAAATACAAAACACCTTGGGTGCGAGTAAGCACCATCGCCTTAGCGATATTCAGCAACGGAGAGAGTGAAAGGCTTCTAGCTTGAGCCTCCAAAAGTCTTGGCCACGAACCGCCAAGGATCCCAAAAGTCCGGAGAGAACTTCAGCTCCTCGCCGCGTTGCCTTGCGCCGGGGAACCTGCTACAACGAGGGTCAGTACTTCGAAAAGTACTGGTGAAGGCTAGCTGCTCAACTTTACCAAGCTCATGAGATGAGTTCTAATGAGTATGCTACAATTATGCTCTTAGGTGGGTTTCTATTCTTGCCTAGTTCAGATTTCATTTAGCAGGTATGCAAGAACAAAATAACATAACTTCACATGCCACCGTTCGGTGACTTTACCTGTACCGTCTGAACCACCTGTACAACTTACCATAGCCTTCCCTGTCACGAAGACATAGTTAGTCTGCACAGTTTAAATATACAACAACAACATCTCTTGGTTGGACGGGGGATGGATCGGCTGACATTCCGCCTCAGGTAGCTAGCCTTTGGCGGACGCACGGACCCATCCAAGCGCTAGGACTACACTAGCAAATGTTCTACCCAGGTCGAAGCGGTCCCGGTGCCCCGGAGACCGTTCGTAGAACGTTACCCCTTGTATACAAGTTTGTCTAACACCAACCCACCAAACACATAGTTAACACATAAGAATTTAAAGAAACGGCATGTACGGAACCGCTTTACTGTTCTACCATAATCAACCAACAAGTTCTATGCAATAACATTCAGCAGTTTAAAGAAGAACAACTTGTGCTATAAATAAGTGCCGATCAATTAATATACCCAACGAACGTGCATGCATCAATGAATTTATGCAAGGTTCTGAATGACAAGCAATGAATGTTCCAAGCCTACTTCTTATCTTTTCATTCAACTTTATATATATTTGGTATCGTTTGAATGAATGCACAACTGAGTCAATTTTATTAAGAACGGAGCCCTTGGAAAGAAGGTGCTTATCGAAATAGAGCCACTCACAAGTTGGTTGAATAGGAAGAAGAAGGAGAGATCTCTAAGACTCCGCTCGCGCGTCGTCTACACGATCACCTGCACGCACCAACGGATGATCAATACCTCCTGCTTCGGTCTCCAAGGCTTGATACGAAAATGCGAAATCCTAAGAACGAAAGCAATAAAATCCATTGAAACCGTTCAAGAAAACGCAAGTCATAAAACCAACAAGAAAGCAACCAAGCAGCACAAAAACGGACAAGAAACCAACGCAACGGAAAGGCCCCTCTCGACTCTGCCGCCGAGTCCATCCTCGAGGCACAATCCATTGTATATGGGACCTGATTCCGAAGAAACCAATCCATAACGAGGAAAGGATCTTAATTCAATCTGTCCCGTTCGGACGGTCGTAAGTATTTTTTGGCCGCGCTCCCCGAGTAGGGGGAACGGGGCATTACAGTTAGAACTTGATAGTTTAAGTTATTCTTGTAGATTGAGACTTGGTGCTTATCCCTTAATTTTAAATTTCGTAACATGAACCCCACCTCGATACGAGTTAGATCCATTTCCCCTTGACGACCAGTAACTCTTCTATCCTTACTATTAACACTTGCACTAAGACTAAGACTTAGGACGACCATGACCTATGTAATGAAAGAGGATACCCTAATAAGTACCAAGACCCCCTTCTCGTAAACCTTAACAGGAGTTTCTACAGTATCCTTAAGGCAATTACAGTATTAGTTAATTGTTATAAGTTCGGTAGTATACCTCACAACCTAGTATCACATAGTATTTTGACCTATTATTGAAGTATGATTAAACAACATTAACTGTATGCTAGCTTAGGACGACGGTATTTTTTTTCAGACTGTAGAACTTAGAGGCTATACCCCTACTTTGTCGACTATCGACTTACACAAGGAATTAGTATGACAACTGTAGAGATTATGGAGTCTTATCTTTTGTGAACTTGAATTATTATGTATATTCTCTCATCATAATCCAGCGTATTTATGTTTGTTGTACTACCTTGACTTATGCCGCTATTATAGCCTAGTTTTTGCAAGCTTAATCTTATATCGAGCTTGTTCATGACATATATGTTATTGGGGCCTGATCAACCACACCAATACAAATTGTCTAATCAGAATCAGTGTATTATGGTCTAGCTAGATATAGTGCGCTTGATTCGCCCTTCGCAATACTATTTTACGTGGATTGAGATGTATAGTTGACCAGTAGACAAATATACTTACCCTCTAGATACGACAAAGCATATCATATCAAGTGCATAACTGCACCGATGTGAACATGCGAATAAAAAATTATCAAATAGTGTTTCAATCCACAACTGCCTTGACAATTCCCATCTGAATCCTTTAAACGCTTTGATTCCCATACTTCCATTCTATTACCCCTCCTTGAACTCTTTATTATTGATCTCCGTCTTCCCTTATTTCGAAAAGACGAAACCTCGTGCTTGGTATAAGTTTGATATATAGACAGTACTAGATATACCCCACAGGCCAGTCGCATTGTTTGGTGACTATCTGTTATAAATGATTAAGGGCATGTCATAGATGATATGTTTGGTGTTAAAAAAAAACCTTGAGGATTCAATAACATGATTAAATAATTTGGGGCATAGCTTTCTTAGATGTATAACCTTAGATGATAGATGGGTAAATTCTAAGTTGGGTAGAGACCGCAATATTCACTTGAGAGGAATTCTTTAGACTATAATCAAGTGAGATTTGATAGAGAGACCATACCCTAGTTTAATTTCGAGGACGAAATTATTTTAAGTTGGGTAGATTGTAAACCCCCTCACCCAAAATAGATATTTTATGTGTATTAGTATATTTAATTATGTAAATATTTATTTAGAATCATTTTTAGGCTATTTTAGATTTTTTTGGAGATTTTTCTAGAATTGTTAGGTAATTAAAACATAGGGAACCTAAATTTCTAGGACTTTCATGATTTACTACGAGTCCATACTTGCATATTATTTCTACCAAATATTTATTTTAGGTTAAAATATTTAATTATATTTTTCTGTAATTTATTTAGAATTTTAAGAAATTTATTTAGATTTTTGAAATTATTTAGGATTTATTTGGATATATATAGTCTTAATATTATATATATGCTAATTTAGTGTTAATATATATTAATAAGATTATATATAAATTATTTGATTTATCTTTAATTTTATTTAAGATTATAAATTATTGAGATAAACTCAAATTCTATTTTAAATTAATTCAAATCCTGAGCCTACTAGGAAAGCTACTTCATGCATATCCTATCATTATTTAAACTGATCCTAATCATATCAAAATTAGCTAATCCTAGTCATATTTAATTATGTAGTGTCCACCATTATAAATACCTCATCCTTCATATTTTTTTTTCCCAAATTCCTCTCTTTTTCGTCCAAAAATAGTCAAAATTCGTCATAAATTCAGCCTCATTTTTTAGTAGTTATGACGACTTAAAAAGACGATATCTCCTAGCTCCGGACTCCAAATGCGCTCCAATTTTTTTTGTCAGAATCATATCAAGGTTAGTTTTCTGAATATATAAATTATTTTAATAATTTAAAAACCTATTTTTCCAAAAAATTCTAAAAGTGTCAGCTGTCCGAAATCAGACATGTTTTGGTATTTTCGAGATTTCTGGAGATCCCAAACTCGAAATTATGAACCGTTTGAAGTTTCGGAAAGTTGACATGATAAACTTCCAGAAAAGTATTTTTACAGAATTTAAAATATAATTTTATTCTACTGTAAAATCGTGCAACGTATACGTAAATAGAAAACTACCGAAAATTGTCATTTATTAGCCCTTGTGGCCATAACTCTTTACCGACTTGTGATTTTATAAAACCGTCGATTCTAGAGTTCATGTAGCGCTAAAATCTATGAAAGTTTATACACAAATCCAGGATTTGAGTCAGTTGACTTTTTGGTCAACGGATTGCCTCGATTTGCGTGTCACGGATCACAAATCCGTAAAGTTAATTTTCTTTGGACCAAAATTAGGGTTTACTAATAAAATCAGATTATAATAAGATTAAATACTATTTTAGGTTATTTTATTCAGAATTAAAATAGATTAAAATAGAGGAATCTATTCACCCACTTTTGTAATCTAACTTGTTTAATTTATGTGACGGGTAGATATGACGACGCCTTGAGTTGGGACTTTATTCTTTTTCAGACCAGACAAGATACCTTGCCAAATTGTTTACAGTATTTTACATGCTTAGTATATTTCTGTATATTTATTGCATTTCTGTTTATTTATTGCATGTGTAGTTCCTTTCAGTCATTACTATATATTAGATATGTTGACACACACTTGACACCTAGTATCATGAGAGGACAATCATTAGGCGTATGGGCTTTAACCACTCTGGTAACACCGTAGTCACTAGCACGCACTATGGTGGTCATGTCCGATGGTCGCTACCCCCGCGGTATGTCGATTGATGGAGTCACGAGGGTCGCTACCCCCGCGGTATGTCGGCTGATGATATTCATGGACGAGCGCATGAGTTGTGAGGATTAGATCGAGTAGCCTACCCTTGTCCATACGTTAAAAAGTTGTCCTCATTTGCATTCATATAGATTGTCTTGTACAGCGTACTTATTTATTTTTAAAATTATATGCATGTTTACTGTATTCAAGTTGGCTCGCTTTTTTGTATCTTGTTACGTCCCTCTGAGGACCTGGTCCTCTGCCAGGTGTATCTGTTCTTGAGTATTTGCAGGAGCGTAGATTTGGATGGTTACATATGTTTCGAGGATATCTTCTCTCCGAGTTCCATGATTGTTAGCTGGTATTCCTATATTGTATTTGTCGTGTTGTACTTTTCCATTCGAGTTGGTAGTGGATTTGTTTCCATCCAACTATCATCCTTAGATACTTATGTTGAGATCTAGTTATATAGATGCTGGTTATTCATTTATATTGATTTTTGTGGATGAGATTTAGATTGTTCCCTGTGACTTGTGATACATTCTATACCACTTGTGGATTTAATATTCATATTACAGCGTACGTATGGATTTTGGTTTCCATATATTGGAGTTGCCATATCTATACGGTTGGCATGCTTATGTGTCCTAGTCCTATGTATTTTTGGGACTGGGGCGTGACATTGCCACCGAATCAAGATCGAGAATGAGGGAGAGTAGACACACTCCCTCATCCTATCTAGCCACCATTTGTCAAATCCCATGTAGAGCAAACTGTTGCACAAAAAGTCTCAATTCACCATGTCATCCACTTTTCTCAGGTCTAATTTGAGGTACGCTTTATTTCTCCCTTGCTTATTAAAATCTCTGACCAGTTCATGGGCTACCAAGCAGTTCTCAGAAATGGATCTACCTTTGAAAAAGGCAGTTTGGTTTGGAGAGATAAGTTCTTGCATAATCGCTCTCATCCTGTCATATAAGGTGAGTGATGATCTTATAGAGGAAGTTGCAACAACCAATAGGCCTGTGGTCCCCTAGGGAAGTAGCCCCATCAACTTTGGCAATCAGAACCACAAAAGTATGATTAAATTCCTTGAGCAGTTTACTCGAGTCAAAGAATTCCCTGACCGCTAACAGGATATTAGCTTTGATTAGATTCCAGTGATTTTTGAAGAAGGCTATTCCAAAGCCATCGGACCAGGAGATTTTTTTATGTCTGCAGTCCTGACGAAACTTTCAATCTCCTCAATAGAGATCTACTTTCGCAGAACCTGATTCCCGTATCTCGTAACCAGCTTCTTGAACTCAAAATATAAAAATATAATTAGATAAATAGATTGGTTGTAGAGTTCCTGAAAGTACCAGATAGCTTCATCGCCAATACCATTGACATCAGTGATAAGCATCCCGCTCGGGTCAATAAGACCATGAATGGCGTTCCTATTTTGCCAGCATTGACCATGGCATGGAAGGACTTGGAACACATGTCACCATCTCTCAGCCAGTTACACTTTGCCCTTTGTCGAACATGAAGCTCGTCCAAAAATCTCTCCGTCTGCATCAATTCCTGAAGAGAAACCTCCTCCTCAGTAAGTTGATAGTTGAGGGGGTCCGAGTGTCACGTCCCGATTCCGTAAAATTGATAGTCGTTCTCCGGGCATGACACCGTACGAGCCTAGGTTGTGCAACGCACAAGGCCAAGATATTTTACATAACGAGCACATATTCAAAGTACGTAGATAATTAAACAAAATATTGAAACATGAAAAAGTTCTCTTTATTGATAATGAACATCTTTTTACAAACTCTTGAACGAGTCAGATAATTGTCGCACGAGCTTACAAAAGTGGACGCAAAATAAGATAGTCGTCATATATATTACATCATTTTACTAAAACTTTAAAAGAAGAGACACCTCCGGGCGAAGCTATTGCCTTTCCACGGAGCTGCATAAGTTATGTGCACGAGCTCCTGGATCTTTAAAATGTTTCTTGAAGGCACAATCAGGGCATTTTAGTAGGTGGACTGGATTGGGAAGTCGCTCTAGTTCCTTGCAGGATCTCCTTGGTACGGGGAACCTGTTGCAACGAGTGTTAGTACATCAAAATGCACTGGTGAAGGCGATTTAACCCAACTATACCAATCAACATGTTATTTATATGAAGCATACAAGTTATTATGTGGTCTTTCTATCTTTTTTAGTCCATTTTACAAGCAAGCATTTGATATGAAAGTTTACTGAAATAAATATGCCACCATTTGGTGACTTTTACCTGTCTCGTCTGAACCACCTGCACAAATACTTACCATGACCTTCCCTGCCACGAAGACATAGTTAGCTTGCACAATTTAAATATATGAGGGAATCACTGGCATGATGCCATAATGGACGAGTTATAGTCATTGGGGAGGATGGTATGCAATGAAAGTACGTGAGATGCTACACGTTATCCCATCCAGTACGTGAGACTAACATAAAGTTCCGTCCGGATTAGATTGGTGCAAGTGCCCCAGCGACCGTCCGTAGAAACTATGAACTTGTGCACAAGTTTTCCATGATCAAATGATGTCTATACTAAGTTATCAATTGATGTAGTTTAAGGCAACATGAGTACGAGAAAAGTAGCATGTCATGATTTATTTTGCATAGTCTCCCTGATCAGTTTATTGCATAGCAAGGTGTGTTCTATACATAGCACAATTATAGAAGACGTATTCATTCTAACTTGAATTAAAATACTAGAAAATAATATTTTAAGTGAACTAATAAGCAACAAGGTAACTGTTTTCAAGTTGGTTGACAAGCACAAGTAGACATAGTTAGCTTGTACAATTTAAATATATGAGGGGATCACTGGCATGATGTCATAATGGACAAGTTATAGTCATTGACGAGGATGATATGCAATAAAAGTACGTGAGGTGCTACACGTCATCCTGTCCAGTACGTGAGACTAACATAAAGTTCTGTCCGGATCGGATTGGTGCAAGTGCCCCAGCGACCGTCCGCAGGAACTATGAACTTGTGCACAAGTTGTCCATGATCAAATGATGTCTATACTAAGCTATCAATTGATGCAGTTTAAGGCAACACGAGTACGAGACAAGTAGCATGGCATGATTTATTTTACATAGTCTCCCTAATCAGTTTATTGCAAAGTAAGGTGTGTTCTACACATAGCACAATTATAGAAGACATGCATTCTAACTTGAATTGAAACACTAGAAAAGAATATTTTAAGTGAACTAACAAGCAACAAGGTAACTATTTCCAAGTTGGTTGACAAGCACAAGTAACCCAAGTCTATTCCTCTTTTATCTTGACATCTTTTAGTTTTTATGGTATCATTTAATCGGATCAATCAAGAATGTAAAATTTTAGGTGTGAAGACTTGGAAGAAGGGTCAACTAAATCGAATTATAGCCACTCACAAGTTGGTTGGAGAGAGAAAATAAAAGAGGTGCTTCAAGACTTCAGTCACACGACGTCTACTGTACGATCACCTGCATTGGCACGAACAGATGATCAATACCTCTTCTACTCTTTTCAAGATCAGAATGAATGCAGTTCAACGAACGAAAGCAATAAAATCCATCAAAATCGTTCAAGAAAACATAAAATCCGAAAACTAACTCAAAAGCACGAAAGCAACAAGGTGACAACGAAAACTAGGCAAGAAAACTTGCAGCGGAGAGGTCCCTCTTGACTCTGCCACTAAGTTCATCCTTGGGACACGGTCCATTGAATATGGGAATCGATTCAGAAGAAAAAAATTCATAACGAGGATAAGATCTTGATTCAATCTATCCTGATCGAACGATACCGATTAGTATTTCTTAGTTGCGCTCCCCGTAAAAGGGGAACAGGGCACCACACCGAGTGAACCTTTTGTTGTATGTCAGCAAGCTTGGCTTCAAGGTCATGGAGAGGAAGGGGAGGTCTCATCATATATATTTATATATAGGCTTTATTGGAGTATAATGTCAGATATCTCAGCTGGGAGTAAAAGACAACCATCGAACCTATGATATGTTCATTTTTAAGAAAAATAAATAAATTGTCTACAATTATTTACTTAATTTACCACTGCATGGTTTACTATATCAAACAAATTTCGATAAATTGAGTCCACCTTGCACACACATTACAATATATTTAAATTCTCTATCATCTACCGACGAGCTATCGGGAAGACCCGTTCGTTATCACCAAATCGGCTTACTGGCCTACTAATACTGAAATGCTTAGACCAATATATAAATAAAAACATAAATAGCAAAGTTGAAAACTAAATAGTGAAACTACATATGACATATATTAATAAAATTTCTTTCATTCATACATGTACCAATGTAATGCATCCGTAAACATTTTTTTTTTTGGAATTATGCATGTTTCCATTACAAAAAAGAGTATTCTTTATTGCAAAATTAATAAAATAATACAAAGAATCCAAACACTGGTAGTCTAAGTACAAAGAATCTGGAAAAGTGTGGCTATGGCGATCAAGTCATGCAGCTGACTTCTCTAGTGCGTTGAAGATCCGAAGAAAAAGATTGGAGAGAAAACTCGCTAACTCTAGCTCACTGGAAGATTTGGGTAGCAAATAGGCTTTAAAGCACTCAACTTTTGATCTCATTTGATGCAAAAAGGTGATATGGGAAGCACATGTCCTAGCTAGTTATAGTCATTTGCACCGTAACGGCTATGCGCATAGAACTTGAAAAGTCACTATTTTTTGTTCCATGTACATAAGAATTTGCTTGCACATGAGCTTTTGTACTAACTGTAGCGCATAAAGTGAATCTGAACATATGTGTGCATCACGGTCTACCCGACACGTGGCATGCGTTACAACAATTTAAAAACCCACATAAATATGGCTGCTGTCATTTAAAATGTTCGAAGCCTATGGTTCGTTATAATCCATGACAGCTCATTTTCCAATGATTGTCATTCATTTTGCAAAGATACTGCGTCTGCTCATTATTTGTGTTCGTGCATTCTTTCATTATCCTGCTAATATTGGCATTTTAATGAGATTTGAAGCATATCAATGATGCGCATTAATATACATATCTAAACATATGCACATTAATATTGACATTAAATGCATATAATCACCTAGTATTCATAACTATTACTACAGTTGTACATGATGAGGAGAGAACTTCAAGGATTTACATACACATATTTTCTTATGCACATAGTTTGAACTCACAGTCGCGCATAGCGGATCATACATAGTGACACGTAAAGCTTCTCTGCTGTATACAGAAAATATGTAATAATTACGCTGATATATGCAATAACATTTTATGTGTAATTATCGTCTTCATGTGTTACGAAGCAGCATAACTTTTAATGTGGTATTATATCGACTTATGCGTCTAGGCGGTGTGTGAATATGTCTTTGCCGTATGAAATCCGCTGACTGTGCTGCATAAACTTCCTTAGAATCACTGTCTTTGGCGTTTAGCTTCTAGCTCATACCACATGGGCCTCATAATAAAATACCAAAGTTTACTATCTTTGGCCTTCGACGCGCATAGGGTTGAGCGCATAGTGCTGACTTCACTAATCCAGACTGTTGAATGAATCACTCCGTGCATAGTCACCATGCACATGGACTAATAATTTTCCATCCTTCTACAATGCCTCCTGTCACAAAAGTCATAAAAGTCGTTACGTGGTTGTCACTACCACATTTTCTAGGAGAGGAGATTTTGGTAATTTCATAATTAATTAAATATTGTGCATGTTGAATACTTATTTATTGAGTTATTTAATTATTGTTAGATGTTAGTTTTATATTTTAGAGTTGTGTTAGTAGAATTAACTAGTTTAGATTAAATCCATGGACCAACATTTATAACTAGTTTAGATTAGATCCATGAACCAACATTTATTATTAGTTAGACTCGAGCCCAATTAGAAGCCCATTGATTATGAGGATAATTAAATTAATTAAACTATTAGACTAGAACCTTTCCTCCTTAATTATTTTTTTATGAGAGGCCCCAAGGGTATAATGAACATTACATAATGACTTGGGGAGGGGGTCAAGTGGTCGGCCTATATTAAAAGAGGGGAAAATTTCTCTCTCCTCTTTTTTATTTCAAATCTAGATCTAGAATTTTTTTCAACCAAATTTCTTCATTTTTACATCAATTCTCTACCAAATTTTATCCTAATTCCTTCCCAAATCACCATTAGAGGCTAGTAGAGCAAGGATTTAGAAGGAGAAAGCAAGGATCTACAAAAAGGAGCAAGGATCTATAAGTTGGAGGCCAATTACATCAAATTTGTAGGTTGCATTAGGAATCCATCTCCCAATAGGTAAAATTTAGTTTTTTTCTTTTAATTAATTTCTAAATCTGAGATTTAACTATGAGAAACCATCCCATATGCATAGGCTACCCATAGGAATTGGAATTAGGTTCATAGGAGGCCTATGGAGAAGGTAATGGTGCTCTTTGTGTCAATTTTGGAGGAATTCTGAGATTAACACTTGTTGTGCTTGTCAATTGGTCATATAAACCAAATTGACATGTGTTTATTTGTTTGTAGCTAGTATCATGTCCATAATTGGATACGTATAGGTTGTATCCCAACAATTTGGTGATACGTGTTGATTTGGGGGTTTTTTTCGACACGGGGCCTTGTGCATGTCATATTTTGATACGAACACGTAGATGTATAATTTACTCTTCGTATTATTCATATATAGTATTTCAGACTTGCTCGTGTCCTTCGGGGTACGTTTGGTTGTATAGTGGACTCATATCGCAAGTGTATCATAGATCTAGTGTGATACGGGTGCGATGTATTTCACGTGTTGTTGGTATTGCATTTCTAAATTTAATTTCCATTATTCTTTGCTATTTGTAATATATGTATACATATGTATATAGATATAGTGTTATGTATATGTATATAGTATATGAGTATAAGTATCTATATGCAAGGGTTGATATATATGTATATGGCTTTGGGAATCCTATATATATATATATATATATATATATATATATATATATATATATATATATATATATATATGTATTTATGAGAGGGAGTGATATATCTACCTATGTGTATATATGTATCTATATGTATAATGTAAGTATGTATGTTGGATATATATATGTATATATGCATGGATAATATATATATATATATATATATATATATATATATATATATATATATATATATTATCCATGCATATATACATATATATATCCAACATACATACTTACATTATATATATATATATATATATATATATATATATATATATATACACTCTCCTAAAGTATCAATCTATATATATATATATATATGAGGCTATGTGTATAGATGGGGGGGGGGGTTCAGACATCAGCAATAGCTATACAGAAGGAGCAGCAGCTAGGCAGCAGGGTGCAGGCAGTTGATGCATCAGCTGCAGCCATTGTAACACAACAGGTAGCAGCAGCATGGCAAGCTGCAGTAGCACCAGTGCACAGCAAGTTGCGAGGAGCGCAGTTGGCTCAGCACAGTAGCAGCAAGCCTTGTGCATGCAGTTCATTAGCAGCGAGGTAGCTTGTGCAGCGAGCAGCAAGTGCATTAGCAACAACCATTAGCAGCAACAAAACTGAAATGAATAGAGCAGCAATAGCAGCTTTAGCGAGGTTTGGCTCAGGTAAGGTTAGCTATTAGATGGGTGAGTGTCCAGATAGTTAGTATTAAGTTTAGTTAGTAGTAGTTAGTTAAATGCTTGTTAGTTAATAGTTATATAGATAGGTGTATTAGTTAGATTCTTGACTATATGTATATATATATCAGTGGGTAGTGTAGTTAATACAGTATAGTAGTTATATTAGATAATGCATAATAGTTTATAGCTATATTAGATTGATGTACATATATGTCTGAATATATGTTTTAGTGGTATTAGTAGTGAGTGATCAGTTAGTAAGAGGTATTCCTATATACATATGTTAGTCATTAGATTGGGTAGCTAATATATACTAGAGTCATATTTACCTTGAGATACCAAGATAAATGCCAAGGTATTGGGTTGATACTCAAGGTATTTGAGTTGGGTATCAAGATGGGTGTTTAGTGGTGCGATACCGAGTTGGTTCAAAGCCAAGGTATCCATTTAGCATTTGTGATTAGGATTAGTATATTTAATATTGATTGGATCTGCATATATGCTATTTCCATATCTCTTGTTTGCGTATCTTGCGATACGGTATCTTAGTAACTTAGATTAACTAGTGTGGCCTAGATTCTTAGTGTATGAACCCAATATCCTAGAGATAGACTCATACAACCTAGAAATAGTTAGTTTGACCAAGTTTGACCGATTTGATTTAGAGTTGACCTAGTTTGACTATTTTGACTTAGAAATAACTTTTTGACCTAGATATTGACTAGTTTAACTTATTTTTATTTTGAAACCTTGTATTGATGTTATATTCCATATCTAGGTCTTCGAAATACCGTACCGGACATCTGTGATACTATGCACCAGGTTTCAGGCGAGTATATTCTATGATAGTTTTTTATTTATGATATCCTCTATGTTTATTGTATCTAGTATAGTTATCCTTGATTTTTCGACACAATGGTTACACGGATTGGTATATCTGAATCTCGTAATGAGATATTATTCCTTGGTATATATGGTGTATCTTGTGCAATCTTTGTTTCATTGTTCTTCTTGTACAAGTACAGACACTGATTCTTGGAAGACTTGCTACCTTCCTAGAGAATCCCGTGCCATAGCATACCATTGTTGGATCCACTATACCAATCGGGGTTGGAGAGTATGTAGTGTAGATATGTGATCATAACCTCCTTGTATCAAGTCTTGTTCATTGAATAGTGTTAATTATACACCACACGTATGATTAGTCAGGCCATAAATCTTGTATCAAGTTCCCAAGCCGATCATATGTTAAAGCTGGTACTCACTCACTTAGTTATTAGTATTCTTGTTCATTGTCATATTATTCATTCTTGTATTTATTTCTAGTATGTCCTTTATTGTATATCTCTGTATCTATTATTGCATCTTGTATATTCATACATGTTTACTGTTATATAGTTTATATTATTGATTAGAACTGCTGTTAGAGATGTACTCTGCTATTTTTCTGACTGGATATATTTTTCCCAGATGACACTGAGGAGTGGTACCCTACTCATTATGGACCTTAAGATGTTGTGGGCTTAGATCCAGAGACCTTGGCTTAGGAGGGATTCCTCCCGACCGAGACAGACGACCCGGGACTCATAGTTTCATAGATAGACTCTTGTACTGGATTTGTCTCCAGCTTATTGTTTATTATTTCTCTGACTCATTTATTATTATTTTGACAAATGAGTTGTATTGTGACTATTCTATTCTTTTATCATATTCGTGTTATTCTCCATCTTAGATCTGTGATTGAGTATATTGATATTGTTGGTGGCTTATTATATTGCTAGATAGATTACCCAAATAACATTCTACTGTCGATTCTGCGGCGTAGGCTGGGCTTTGTTCCTGACTTGCATCCCTACACCGGGTGCGGGTCATGACAGTGGTGATATAAGTATGTGAACGTTGTTTTATACCAAGCATGTCCACCTAAATATGCTAGAAATGATAAGAGGCGCATATTGATGTAGAAGCATAGAAAAATCCAGAACCACGCATCAAATTCTCAGGTTATTGAAGTCAGGCTACATAAATTTAAACACCATGCGGAATGGAGCATAGGGCACATACAGCCTAAAGGCAGCAAAATCCTCATCTATGCGACATAAGTAGTGGCCTTGATAGCTATGTGGCAGAAGGTCCAAGTGCATACAAGCTAGCCGCATAAGATTACTTATGTCAGTCACAAAATTAATTGCACTAACAATATTTATCGCTCTGAGCGCTTCGTATTTGGTGCAGACGGCAGACGTCAGTGCTTACGCTAGCATCATGATTATTTTTATCAGTTACAACCGTGCACTACAACGTCTCTGAAATGACAAACCTTCATGCAGCAGAGCCTTCATAAGGCAGCGTACCCATGAGCCCTCATGCGGCAGAGCCTTCATGCGACAGCGTTCCCGTAAGCCTTCATGCATCAGGCCTTCATGCGAAAATGTACCCATGATCCTTCATGTGGCAGAGCCTTCATGCAGTAGCATTCCCATGAGATTTCATATGGTAAAATCTTTATTTTGTAACCAACAAGAGACCCTCAATAGCTAAACGCATACGACGTATCAAGTTGACCGGGTCATGCATACAACGGGTATAACAACCCAGATTACGTGGGCACATTCCAGGATCTTAATAGCAGTTCACCCAAACTAATGCTACATGGCATTTGGACTGCTACATGAGCGCACAATCACAACCGCATTCTGTTGAGGAAGCTATGCGGCAAACCAGATTCCATGTGCGTAAATCAAAAATAGTAACTTTTTAAGTCTTATGCACATATGGCTGTTATAATGCAAATGGCTACAAATAGAAAGGATTTGTGCACACATGACACACACATAAGAGAGCCCAATTGCTATCCTTCTCGCTAGTGATTTAATCTGTCCCGATCAACCGATATCGATAGGATTTTCAACACAAAACCACTAAATGGGATACATGGCACTACAACATCCATAGAGGTACCTTCCACTGTTCCAAGTTTATCATTCTCTAAGTACAACAGAATCTTGTAGAGAATTATGCAATACTTGTTTACTTTCACCCGTACAATGGATCCTATGGTAAGCTTTCGACATCCTATAACAAAATTGCTTGTGTATCCTTCTCATTAAGCTTGCCAATAGAGGGAAGATTGAGACGAAGAGAGGGCATAAATTAACATCTTTTAGAATAATCTCTCTTCCAAGGTAAGTGGTAACACAAATATTTTCAATGCCAAGAATTTGAAAAGAATTTTTTATTACCCACACTACCAAAATAAGTCAAATTAGCGAAGTATTTAGCGATTGTGGATTAAGACGTCGCTAATTTTATAGATTTTGGCAACGTAATAAAATAATGTCGCAATGCGTCACTGTTGGCGACATTCAACGACGTCTAGCGACTACGATTAATATTATGGAAATGGACATTGCCGAGAAGTCGCTATATTTTTTAAATCAGCGACGTTCAGCGACGTTTCTACATGTACGTCGCTGAATATTATAAACTAACGACATTTAGCGACTCTTATATTAGACGTCACTAAATTGTTTCATATAGGGTTTCGATGTTTCATTTACCCCCACTCTTTCGTTTCCAAACTTTTAAATTTAGCAACGTCTAGCGACACTGTATATCGTTGCTGATTTATGCGGTAGGTTCAAATTTTGATTTCTGCCCTAAAATGTCTCTTATCGTCGTTGGACAACGCTATGTAGCGACGATTAGCGATGTCCATATGAGACTTCGTAAAAATCCTAGAAATTCAGGTATGTTCGAATTCTTTTCCCCCTATAAATAACCCTCTTCACCCCTCTCCCAACTCCCACTCCCATCCCCTCCCCTCCGCTCGAACCCTCTCCCTCTTTCATCTCCCATTCCCCATCCCCTCCCCTTCGTATCGACCCCCCTCCACTTTGCACCGACTCCGCCACCCGCCTTCTCCACCACGGTGACTTCCGCGCCTTCTCCCAGTTCCGTCGCCTCCTCCATAATTTGATCCGCCACCGCAACTATGACCCCTCCGTCCTCGCCTCGTCGGACCTCCTCCTCCCCCTCCCCTACAACTCTTGCGCCGTCGTCGGCAAAAGCGGCATCCTCCACAACTCTAACTATGGCCCCCTCATCGACTCCCACCACCTCATCCTCTACCTACGTCGCAACTTCCGCGCCTTCCTCTAGTTCTTTCGTCTCCTCCATGACTGGATCTGCCTCCACCGCGCCCGCACCACCCACACCACACGCACCCGCCCGTACCGCTGAATTTTTCCGCCATGCCCGGCCGGCTCCTGCCACCCCTACAGCGCCAAAGTCCCAATCATTACCTATATTGTAATAATTTATAGTTGTAATATTGGAATCTCAACAAATATTTTATATACAGTACAAATAATTTATGGTTATAATATTTTATTATACAGTACTTATGGTATCTTTATTGGGATGATCATATGTTAGAAAGATAGATTATTAATTACATTTTTTGTGCCCTTGGTTTTTTTATGAATTTTAAGAATTCACAAAGAACCTCTTGTGCATAGAAAAGATAATCAATAGTATTTCTTTCAAAACATTTGAACATCCTAGTAAATATACTATAAGTACTGTATTTCAAAAATAGCGACATTTAGCGACATCTTGCGACGATTAGCGACGGGAGGAATTGCGTCGGTAAAAAATAGTTGTTCGTCGCTAAGTGACGCTAAACGTTGTATAATATTGACATGGCAATTTCAGCCATGTCAGCATTTTTATCGCAGAACGTCGCTAATTAAGTCATTATTTTAGCGACGTTTGGCGACACTTTAGGACGTCGCCGATGTACCGACGTCAAGACGCTGGACATCAGAACTACGACAACGTCATCACGTCGCAATAGCGACGAATAACGACATTTTTGTTGTCAGCGAACTTGGAATACCCGACGACACAAACGTCGTTAATTACGTCACTAATTATTATTAGCGACATTTTTTGGTTAATTAGCGACATTTTTTTAGGTTGCCAAAATGTATTATTTTGGTAGTGGCATTTTAATCATTCCAAGGTAACATTCACGAAGTGAAGTAAAGTTGTCCTTTCGAGGAGTAGCAAAGTAGGAGGCACCAGAATCAATAACCCATTCCAAGTCTTGGTGTAAAAGTTATAATTTGTCACCAAAATGCATGCTGGCAACGTTACTTTGTTGCTAACGTAAAGTACATTTCACAAAAAAATAGAATTCATTGTTGATGGTGTTAGAAAAGTTTGGAAATGATTTGTTTAGTTGATAAAATATTGGCTTTAAAACTAAGTTTTTGCAGGAAAATTATTTGGTAACAAAGTCATCACTCGTCGCTAAAACATATTTTGCGATGCCATTTTGTCGCTAAATGAACCCATATAAAGGGTGGAACTTATTTGGCAACAAAGTTATGATTTATGACCAAAATACTTGTTAGTAACGTCACTTTGTTGCTAACAGATGATATATTTGACAACAAACAGAATATTCATTGCTAATGGTTACAAAAATAATGGCAACGATTTATTTTGTTGGTAAAGAGTTGGCGCCAAAACTAATTTTTTGGAGGTAACTTATTTGGCAACAAAATTATTACTCATCGCTAAAACACAAGTTTGTCAATGCTATCTTATTACTAAACATAAAAGAAATTTAGCAACAAAGTTAAATATTCGTTGCGAATAAGTAGAAGATAATATACCAACAAGTTTTTTTTGTTGCCGAAGGTTATTCCCATCTATAAGATGAAAGTTCTTTAGCATCAAAGCTGTGATTTGTGAGCAAAACACATGTTAGAAAAGCCAATTAATTTGTTCTAACGGACAATATATTTGACAACAAATAGGACATTCATTGCTAATAGTGCCAAAATAATATAGCAACAGTTTGTTTAGTTGCTAAAACGTTGGCGCCAAAAAAAATATTTGGAGGAAAATGTTTTGGCAACAAAAAGAACATCAGTTGGCAATACGTATGTTTGGCAATGAATATGTTGTTGCCAAAACTTTTCCCACAATATTGAGTATGGCGGGAGGGTATTAACAACGAATGTTGGCAATGTCACTAGTAGTTGTTGCTAAAGAGTCCCCATTTAGCAACAATCCCATTCATTGTCACTAAAAGAACCTTTAGCCAACACAATTTGAAGATGTTGCTAAAATATTTGTTGCGATAGGGGGTATTTCTTGTAGTGTGCAAGTAAGACTTGCATAGTCTTCTTCACTTGCCGTAAAAGCATAATTTTATTGTCACTGACGACGGCGACACTTTCATTCTTTTTATTGGTCCTTTATTCCTTTTGTTCTCGCTTGAACTTGTAACTTTTCCGTTCTATGTGCCCACTCTTACCACAACAATAACAACTAATATCCTTCCTAGCCTTTGATTTTTCTCTTGACTTGTATCGGTTTGAGGTTGTCGACTTTTACTTCTCTCCTTATTATCAGTAAGAAGGACATGAGAATGAGAGGATTCATATGACTTTCTTCAAATTTCTTCATTTAAAAGACTTCTTGTAACTTAGTTCATGGATACAATTTTGTTAGGTGTGGAGTTACTAAGAGATACCACCAAAGTTAACTATCCGACAATGAGCTAAGCAAAAGAAGGGCTTTAGGCCCAACACCATCTTCATAGATGCAAGATGAGTTTATAATACTATAAATTTTATTTATATGTTCAGATATGGAATCACCTTCCTTGAACTTGACATTGATAAGCTTACAAATTAAAAAAGTGTTATTGTCGGTGGTCTTTCTCCCGTAGAGATCTTCAATTTTCTTTCACAAGCTGTTCACCAAAATCTTAGTTGACACATAGTGGAATATAGTATCATCCACACATTATCGAATGGTGTTGATGGTCTTTCGGTCGATCTTCTTCCAATCTTTCGCTGTCATGGTTTTTGGCTTGGAGGATTCAACTTCAACTTATGTGTAGAGATCCTTGCAATAAAGAAGCTCCATCATCTTTGCCTTCAATATCATCCAATTGCTGTCATTTAAGCTTATCATTCGAATGTCACCGATGGGAATCTCCATCACAATACAAGAAGATTAGCAATTTGTGCTCTGATACCACTGTTGGAAAAACCAAGCCCTTTTTTGTCTTTTAGATGAGATGAGAAAAAAAACAAAAATGGAATAGAAGATAAAAAAAGATATTGTACATAAAATATTTACGGAGGTTCGACCCAATTTGAGCCTACTTCTTTTCGTACTTCTTCGCCATTTTCACTATAATAAAATGTAAGATTACAAATGGTGCATCTCTCAAGCTGGTATAACTTAGCTTGAGGATCATTTTATCTCCCACAAACTCACTTGAGGTGGATTATAACAATGTTGGTGTAAGGATTACAAAGAACTTTTGTTGCTATGTTGTTTAAACTTTTATAATGTCTCTTGGGTATACCACTTTCTATGCATGTAGAAGTCCAAAGGGTAGTCCTTCCATCTCCTAAGTTCAGCTTTTATATTTTCTAATGCATGGAGAAAGGTAAAACGTCAATGTTATATGCAAGCAGAATGCATGCATAATATAAACAAGAAGGCTACTTAAAATAACCATAACTTCTTTAATACAAGTTCAAATATCCTGATTCAAAGACTAGATTAAATATAAAACTTTTCTTAACAGCTTTCTTATTGAAGACAAAGCCAAATAATGACGCAATAGTTCCAAACCATCCTCTCAAAACTAAATTATGTCATAGAAAACTGCACCAAAGAAAATAGCCAAGTACATTAATGAAACCAACCATAGGTGACCAATTTTCGTGGATCAAATCCATATTAAATTATCATGGGGATGGACCCCGTTCCCATCAATCCCACCTTCCATCCTCATGTGGAGAAAATTTTCAAATAGTAGTCATACCTACCATCATTTGGCAAAAGTCATGCTTCTCTTTTGGTAGATGCTTTGTCATCATATCAGATAAATTTTGGCTTGTATAAATATTCTTAATATGGATTAAAAGATTATTTAAAGCATCAAAGATCCAATGGAGGCATACGTCGATGTGCTTTGTCCTTGAGTGATATGTAGTATTTTTTTACTTAAGTCAATACCGCTCTGATTGTCATAATATTAAGTGTACTTCTCTTCCTTGAGGGATAACTCATTTAGAAAATTCATCCACAAGAGATCATTGCTAGCTTCTGTAGCAGTAATATATTCAGCTTCTGTGGTGGATAGAGAGATACACTTTTGCAGCTTTGATTGTCATGATACGACCCTCCTGTAAAGATAAATAAGTATTCTGATGAGGATTTTTTTTAAAGTCACCTGCCATGTCAAAATCAGTGTAGCCTTCAAAAATATGTTTACTATTTCTAGAACATAAATAATATTTAGACGATCACTAAGATATATCTTATGAACCACTTTAGTACTTTTCAATATTCTTTACCTTGTTTGGCAAGAAAATGACTTATCGCTCCAACCAAATATGTTATGTCTAATCTTGTACAAGTCACAGAGTACATTAAACTTCCAACAACCGAAATGAGTGGAATGCTCTTCATTACATCCTTCTCCTTTTCACTTGAAGGGCTTGTTGTATACTTAGCTTAATGTAAGCTGCTAACAATGTGCTGACTAGCTTGGAGTTTAACATATTAAACTTCTCTAGAATACGTTCAATCTATCTTTCTTGTGATATCCATAACTTTATTGTATTTTTGTCACAAGAAATCTTTATTCCCAGTATATTTTATGCTGCTCCTAAATCCTTCATGTCAAAGGACTTACTCAATTCCTTCAACTTGTTAATCTTGGATATATCTTTTCCAACAATAAGAATATCACCAACATACAAAGAGAGAATAATAATTCATCATCAGAGAACTTCTGGACATAATTAACAAAATGATCTGCATATTTTCTTTTGTGCCTTAGTCAAGTATAAAAGAATCAATTTTCTTATACCACTGTCACGGTGCCTGCTTGAGCCCGTACCATGCTCTTCTTTAATCTGTAGACCAAGTATTCTTTACCTTTTACCTTAAAGCTCTCTGGATGCTCCATATAGATTTACTCTTCCAAATCACCTATCTAACTGTTCAACTTCAAGATCTAAAGAAGCAACAAGACCATGACCTAAATCAAAGACATCTTCACAATAGAAGAAATTCTTCATAATCAACCATGCTTCTCACCGAAACTTTTCACCATAAGGTGAGCTTTGTACTTTTCCATTTTCTTAATTCTTGATTTTGAACACATATTTTTTCTTCAAGGTTTTTCCATTCTTAGGTAGCTCCACCAGGTCATAAGTGTGGTTTTTATATAAGGAATCCAACTCCTCTTGCATGGCTTTCTTTAACTTGGCACGATCTTCATGAACGTGTGCTTCGTGGAAACTTTTTTGTTCATATGCATCTATCACCATAGTATAATCAGAAGAAGGATATCTTAGTGAGGGTTGTTGGTCTCTCTTCGGCCGTCTCAACTGAGGTGCTTGTGGCTGATCCATATATGGTGGCTCTGCATGTTCATGCTCCCCCTGATCAAAACCTAGGAACCTATAATTTTTTCTTCTTCTACCTGCACATCTTGAAAGTTATTATTTTTTACTTCTTATTTTACAAAATCAACAAGTTTTTTATCTTCATAAATACAACATCCTTGATCCTCATAATTTTCTTATTTTTAGGATCCAACAACCTATATCTAAAATCACTATTTCAATACCCCAAGAAGATGCATGGAACAACTTTATCATCATATTTTGTTCTTTTCTCCTTAAGTATATTACAAATGCCTTGCACCTGAACATTCTCAAGTGGGAATAGAAAATATTATTTTTACTCCAAATCCTTTTAGGAATATCTCTATCCAAAGGAGCCGAGGGCGACAAGTTTATCAAGTGGCAGGCTGCTCGCACTGCTTCACCCTAAAATATTTTTGGTAAATTAGCTAAGTATAACATACTCCTTATTCTGTCAACAATTATGCGGTTCATCCTTTCCGCAACACCATTGTGTTGTGGTATGTCTAGGACACGTACATACTTTTGATGTCTAATTCCATATTTAGAATAAAAATCTTCAAACATCCTTGAAGTATAGTCACTACCATTATCCGTGTGAATACACTTCAAAAGCATCACAGTTTCTCTTTCAACTTTGGTATGAAAGTCTTTAGAAACTTCAAAGACCCAATCTTTGGCTTTTAGGAAATACACCCACACTTTTCTTGATGCATTGTCTATAAAGGTTACAGAGTAGGAGGCACCACTAAAGGTTTTTATATTTATGGGTCTGCATACATCCAAATACACTAAGTCCAATATGCCGATTTTCTTTTTATTATATTTTTTTTAACAAAAGTTAACTGGTGTTGTTTCATAATCAAGGAATGATTATAGTTGGATAATGTTATACAGTACATGTATGAAAGTAGTTGTCGCCTTGCAAGAGTTTGTAGCCCTTTTTTCTCATATGACCAAGCTGCTTGTGCCACAAATCTCACGTCCTGATTCCGTAGAATCGATAATTTGCCATTGGGCGTGATACCGTACAAGCCTAAGATGCTCTTCTACAAGGGTTCTTGTAATTTTTTTTTATAAAACTAACAATAGAGTTATGTAGAGAAATTGAATGATACAGAAAGAAAATATTTCTTTCATTGATAATGTACATCTATTACATAGGTTCTGAGTACAAGTAAAGGGTGTCATACAGGCTTATAAGTTAAACACAAAATAAGATACATCGTTCCATATACCATATCCCTTTACTAGAAATAAAAGATATAAACACATGACAAAAAATATGAACTGTAACATTAAGCCTCAAAAGACTATATGTACGAGCTTCGGTTGATAGACGAGACGGACCTTCAGTTCCTCGCTATGTTGCCTTGGTTAGCAGAAGTTGTGGAGACCTGGTTCATCATATTTTAAATACACTGGTGAGGGCGAATTAACCCAACTCAATAAATCAATACTGTATTCATGTGAAGACAATAATATTATAAGGTGATCTTTTTATCTTTTCTTAGTTCAGTTTATATAGCATGTGATAGGAAATATAACAGCATAGTCATTTGTTTCACCAAATTGTTGATTCATACAATATTCTTTCCAGTGAACTAGATATCGTTAGCTCAACAATTTTGAATATATATTAGGGTCACTAGCACCACGAGCCTTCTTGGACTATAGCCTAGTTAGACGTTAATCCTTTCAGTGTAGGTAGCGAGCCCCACTAAAAGTTCTTGAATCACCCATTCTAGTTTATCAGCACAGTTATCCACGTCCCCCTAGGCCAAATCGGTCTAATGCCACGAAGACCGTTTGAGGAACCTAATTTTTGTTTATAATTTGTCCGTAAAAATGCAAATGTCTAAGAAACTAGGTTAATAAACATCGCATAAAAGATAACACAATTTGAATGTAACTACACAAATTGTTGTATAACCGTGTCCTTAGTCATCGCTTGTAATCCATACTACCACTTGCAACAATTATAAATGAATCAATTCTATCTATAATAGAAATATGATATACACTTATTTATGATAATCAAACAAAATTATGAGCATTCCATATTTCTATGTGATAAATAATAAATAATCAAGACTTCTCTTTTTTATCTTAATTTTGTATTAAGGTGTCATTGATCGAATGATGCAATAAGAGAGTCATTTTGTTAAGATGTAAACACAAGGAGAGAAGTTCAAAGACACTCACTATTGGAGAATTGTTGAGAGAAAGATATCTCAAACGATTCGATCAGGCTTCACCTACGCGAAGACCTGTATTTGCACTAATAGAGGATCAATACCTTCTTCTTTTTTCTTCTAAAATTCGATATGAATGAGTAAATCGATGAAAGCAAACAATAAAATCCTTCAAAAATATCCATGAAAATGCATCTATAAAATAAATAATGAAAGAATCAACAAACGATAACGATAATGGAAACTAAAACGAACAGGGAAAAGGTCTGAATGAGTGACTCTTATATAAAGTTCTGCCTCAAGACATTATCCACTACATACGGGACATGATTCCAATGAGCCAATCCAAATAGAGGAAGGGTCTTATTTCAATCTGTTACGATCAACCGATACATATAGGATTTTTGACACACTGCCATTGAATGGGATGCATGGCACTATATATCCATAGAGGTACCTTGCATTAATCCAAGTTTATCATTTTCTAAGCGTAATTGAGTCTTGCAGATAGTACCACAACACTTCTTTCCTTTCTTTCGTATAATGGATCCTTTGGTAAGCTTTCGACATCCCTTACTAAAGTTGTTTGTGTATCATTCTTCATCAAGCTTGTCGATGGAGAGAAGATTGAGATGAAGAGCGAACACAAATCTAACGCCTTTTAGAATAATCTTTGTTCCAAGGTTAGTGGTAAACACATATTTCTAATGTTAAGAATTTGGGAAAAGTTTTTATTATCCATTTTTACCGTTCAAAGATTACCTTTATGAAGCGAAGTGAAATAGTCCTTCCGGGGAGTACCAAAGTAGGAGGCACTAGAATCAATCATCCATTCCGAGTCTTGCAAAATAAGATTTGCACAATTTTCTTTACATACTGAAAAGCGCACAAATGTATTATCATTGACAACGACTCACTTTTATTCTTTTCTTTCTTTTTATTGGTCCATCATTCCTTTCCCATTCTAGTTGTCCAGTACCCTTCTAGTTGTCCAGTACTCTTATAATAGTGATATCAACTAGAATCAATCATCCATTGTTGAATTTTTCTTCTCGCCCTATTCTCGGTAACAAAGGCATTAGAATGGGAGGATCCAGATGACTTTCTTCGGATTTATTCAATCAAAAGACTGATTGTAACTTGGTTGATAGATATAATTCTTTTAGGTGCAGAGTTACTAAGATATAGCGCCAAAATCTTTCAACTATCTGGTACCGAGCTAAGCAAAAGAAGGGCTTGATGCTCGTTGTCAAACACTTTCTTCATGGATGCAAGCTGAGTGTACAATACTATGAATTTTATTTAGATGTTCAAATATAGAATCACCTTCCTTGAACTTGAGATTGATAAGATTTCAAACAAAAAATGCTTTGTTGTCAGCAGTCTCTCTTTTGTAGAGATCTTCAAGTTTCTTTAACAAGTTTGTCAAGGTCTTATTTGACATGTGGTAGAATACAGTATCATCCACTCATTGTCGAATGGTGTCGATAGTCTTTCGATGGAGCTTCTTCCAGTCTTCCGCTATCATGATCTCCAACTTGGAGGATTCACCTTCAACTGGTGTATAGAGATCCTTACAATAAGAAAGGTCAGTCATCTTCGCCTTTTATATCATCAAATTGGGGGAATTCAAGTTGATCATTTGAATGCCATCGATGGGAGTCTCCATCTCAATACAAGAAGATTAGTAACTTGTGCTCTGATACCACTGTTAGAAAATTAAGCCATTTTCCATCTTTGTGATGAGATGAGAAAAATTAAAATGAAAGAGAATAAAAAAAAGATATTGCACATAAAAGATTTGTCGAGGTTCGACCCAATTTAAGCATATGTTCTCACGCCCTTCTTCTCCATTCACTATAACGAAATACAAGATTACAAAGGGCGCATTTCTCAAGTTGGTATAGTTTATCTTGATGATCACTTTCTCTCTCACAAACTCACTTGAGGTAGATTATAACAATATTGGTGTGAGGATTACAAAGAACTTTTGTTATTGTGTTGTTTAGACTTTCATTCTCTCCACTATTTATAGGGAGGATGTGCCAGTTGGGTAAACTACTTTCTATGAATGGAGAAGTCCAAAGGTCAGCTCTTCCATCTTCTAAGGCCATCTCTTCCATCTTCCAATGCATGAAGAAAGACAAAACATCAATGTTATATGCATACATAATGCATGCAGAATGTGAACATATAGGCTACTTGAAATAATCGTAACTTCTTCAATACATGTTAAAATGTCTTGATTCAAAGTCTGGATTAAAGATAATACTTTCTCAACAAGTTTTGTACTTAAGACATAACCAAATAATGATTGCAACAGTTCCAAACCGGCCTCCCAAAACTGAATCCTGTCATAGAAAACTATACCCAGAAAATGATCAAGTACATTGCCGAAGCCAACCATAGGTGACCGATTTCTAAGGGTCAAATCCATATTAATTCATCATAGGGATGGAACCTATTCCCATCAGAAATATCATAACATGGAAAAGTAAAAATTAATCTGTGGTTTCTCGCTCCAGTATATAAGATGAGTATTGGTTGATGACATCTACATCAAGCGAATTGGTTTGGATTCATGCACTATTATGTAGTTTTGGAGTTAAACCATCTTTACCAATGACAATATTCTATTAAAATGAATTAGCTATTCATATTGCATCTAATCTTGTATTCTATGAAAGGTCCAAACATATAGAGGTTGATTTTCATTTTGTATGTGAGAAGGTGGAAGAGAACATTATTTGCACACCCTATGTAAGAAGCAAAAGTCATTTAGTTGATGTCTTTACCAAGGATTTGATAAAATATTGACTTTAAGAGATTTTGACCAAGTTGGGATCAAGTGACATGTTGTACCAACTTGAGGGGGGCGTTGGAGAAGAGAATATCGTAGGATTTGGATTTATCATTTTGTATTGAAAGAAATTAGGAGTATGTTATTATGGAGATCGCTATTTGTGGTTATTCATGAGTCCAAAATATTCTCCATGCCTATATAGGATTTCTCTCCTTGTATTACGAGTGTGAACAATTAATGAAAATCGTTCCTATTCTCTCGTGGATGTAGGCATAGCCAAACTACGTTATTTTTGTGAGTTTGATTATTGTTTTCTTTATTTCAATCATGTTTCTTTAGTTTTCTTGTGTCTATTATTATATAAGCATTTTCTATTGGTGATATCTATCCTTGCTTACTTTATGATTTTGTAGGTAATTAAGGGTATTATATAGGCAACTTCTGGTATCTAAAGTACTTTTGTTGTAAAAATTGAAGAGGTAAGTTTTGTAACATTTTATCATAAAATATGAAACTAGTTCTAGCTTTTTCTTAGTTTTTTTATTGATTATGCTCTGATTGTGTTATGACATACTTTATTTATAAAGGAGTTGCATTTTGCTAACAACACTCTGCTATTGGAGCCTATATTTGATAAGTTTGGTGAATTTGGAATGATTCCGTAGAAGCTCCAAATGCACCAAGGCAACACAGAGTTGCCTGATCAGAATCCATGGCAAGAAACTTGAAAATATTATCATCACCTCTTCACTTTTGAAGAATTGGAGAGGGGAGTGGAGAGGAGTGGAGAGGAGTGGAGAGGAGAAGAGAGGATAGTAGAGAGATGTTATGCCATTGTGTATCCTTTATTATAGGTCTTTATAAGTTATTTGCATCTGTAAAGATACAGAAGAAACTATTCTTCGATGAATTCATTGAAGATAACTCTTCTTGTTGTATCTTATGTACAAAAAATACGAGTTTTAAGTAAAAATTGTGTAGAGGGTCAGTCCAAAAAATTTAAAGGTCATAACAAGAATCTAAAATGTGCCCTCAATTCACACATATACTATTATATGTTTTGCTTTGTCATAGAACTATAGGAAAGAAGAGGAAAAAATTTGGTGACATGCAAAGAATATAATAGATTCACCTACCTAGAATTAAAGGACACTAAATACCATAGTTTATGATGTTGATTATTAAGCTAGCTTTAGAAAATCTAGCATGCATAGTAGCTTAATCTTGATTAACTAATGGGTTGGGACACACGCTTCTTTTTTGGACTCTCCTGATTCGTAGTCCCTAGGCGGTCACTACTATTTCTGTTAATGTTTAGGTTGCTTCGTTTCTGAAAGTTGTGTTTTATGTGCTTGGTGATTGAAGGAAGGGTTAAGGACGAAGGAAGTAGATTCAATAAACATTATTTCATTGCTTAATAAGTTATTTTGCAAGAAATAATAGTGTTGTTCACTACTAAATTTTTGTCTATTCACTCCTGCAACATGTTAGAGTTTTTGCTTAGCATTTGGAAAGTTTAGTCCCATATTAGAAAAAAACCACCATGCGTGTATCGCAAGATATAGCTTTGCTTAGTATTGGCAAATGCATATGGGTGGGGTGGCCTATGTGGGGTGTTTTCCTAGAGGGTATAAATTTAATCCTTAAAGAAACAATATTTAATTTTGTTACTCATTTTTTTGGAATTTTCATAGGATCTAATCCCCGTAGGGGCTTAGCGACTCAGGCTCGGAAAAATGGTACAAAGTGGCACTACACATCGGGCGTGTGGCTCCTGTACGGGTCTGTGTGGCAACTTCTATACGAGGTTGCTATCGGGGCATCTATGCAGAGCTGCTACGATGTTGCGTACATTGCTCGGTTGCGTGTGCCACACAGTTGACTGCTATTGTCAACGTAGATTGTGTGGTTATGTGTGCCACTCAACTGCAAGACACTGTTAGCACAGACTGCTGCTACTGTTAGCACAATATGCTACTGTTAGAGCAGATTATGCAGACTGACAAATTAGGTGGAGTTTGGTTCACCTACCCCATATTTTGTGGGATTGGGGGTATGATGTTGTACAGGGGTTGGTGGTGACATCCCCTCTATATGAGTGTGCTTCTCCTTTGTTAAGATGTGGAAGAGAGAGAGAGAGAGAGAGAGAGAGAGACTTTCAATTAGCCCCATATCTGCGCATATTACCATTATCTAAGTTTCGAGTTCCGAGAGTTCCAAAGTTCTTCCCAAAGGTGACTTAGAGCATTCAAGAAGTTCATTCTTTGAACTTGTTGGTTCCTAGGAGCAGATCATCGTATAGACGAATCTTATTTTGAGCAACGATGATCGTCATCACCCTAGTAAGGAGTTTTCTCTTATGTGCATTCTTTTCTTTTCAAGTTATTGTTGTTTATTCTATCTCGTTGTAGCAACTGCAATTATAAAGAAAAGAACGATTTATATTTCCAGTACTTTATCTACCTTGTACCCTATCTTTTCTTTTAGTTTGTATTTGCAAGTTTCGATTTCCCATAAAGTTTATATTCTGATTACATAAGACCAATAATGACAGTAATCGACTCGTGATCTTGGTATATTTCAATTTGCGTCCATCTTTACATCCTACGAGAACAACACAACATAGTTTTTACCTGAATCAAAGTGCAAATTTTGACCAATTTCAGAGCTCCTGATGGTTCAGATGCCTATTGGAGTATTTTTGTCGGTAATTTATAGTTAGGAGTTACACATAGGTAAGGATTTAGTATTTTTGTTTTTTGTTTTGTTTTTTCTGTTTTTTCATTTTTTTTCTTCAGTTTTTTAGTATTCCCCGTACCCGTTGCACCCTTAAGTTGTAATGTATTTGAATTGTTGAGGGATTAATACGCCTTCATCGCACCCTTAAGTTGTAATGTATTTGAATTGTTGAGGGATTAATACGTCTTCATTGCAACATGCATACCTAGTAGGCTTATTCTGCATGTATAAGAACAGAGCACATCAACATGGACATAACACGATTTTGATGTGTCCTAGTGTACTTTTAGGCATTCGTGTCGTTTCAAATACGTGTCTGACACCATACATACATGCTAATGATTTTTTAGTGTCAGTGCTTTATTGATTGGATGGAAATGTAATCTACCATTCTATTTTGTGTAAAAACAGTCCAAGATGGTCCTATCCTTCAATCATGGGATGAAAGTGAAACATTTTGCTGAATGTTGGTAAATGAGTTATGTTTTCAAGCCTTAATTTGGAGGGTCTTCTTTAGGTCATAGTGGGTGATATTATGTCTATTTGTTGTTAACATGTACTATCACATTCTAATAATGAGTGCAATAAGTATCATTTTCCCTTTTTAAAGAGAATAGGAAGTTAGTTTGTGTCTTTTCATGACAACCTAACAAACACCACCCCTCATTGGAAGTTTGTAAAGACAATGTCCTCTTTTGAGTTGAGGAAATTAAAGCCTAAAAAGTAGTTTCAACAAACTATGATGTTTCATGTCGTTTGATGGGATCAACTACGCTTTTTGTATTTCTTCTTTCAAAACTTTTCCTAATGGAATTAGTCAGAAGCTAATACAAAGATGAATAGTGGTGTAATATAAAGTTAACTCATTTTCATTACAACTTCAATATTGGCAAACAAAATCAAAAGAAAAATCATTCAAATCATAAGAAAACCAACTACAAATGAGTTTCTAGCTATATCTTCCCTAACTAAAGGTGGGATTTGTTGCTTTCATAGTGAAAGATTTCTAGCTTTTGCACTTGTTGGGACCAGGTCCGACCAACTTGTACCACTAAAGTGGTTAAACTTTTCGAAAGAAGTGGTCGCACGACATTAATCATGCATCACAAGACAACTCTTAGATGTTGGTTATTGCAAGAACACATCACATTAAAGCACTTTGCCAACCCCTTTTGCTTGATGCAAAAATATTTTCAAAAATAAAAAATGCTAGAGTAACTCATGAGTTACTAATTTTTAAAACTTAATGAAAAAGTGTTGGATTACGTCTCATCTCTTGATCTTTTTGTAAGGGTATAAACAGAAAAAAGTAAGTACACGTGTCATAATTATATTGCAAGTTCTCATCTTGAGTTCCTATTTGAATTTCTCGAGTCGAACTGGAGAACTACAGTAAGTGATAACATCTTGGAATAGAAATTTTATCGGTAGTGACACGTTCTTTTGCCAAGATCAAGATGCATGAATCTTAGAATGCTTTCTTAGCCTCACAAATAAAGTATGGAAATAAAGTATATGAAAAACTATTGGTTGACCATCTTGTGAAAGTTAAAGGTGATTCCTGACAAATAATTCTCTCAAAAGCTATTTTATTTCTAAAAGAATCAACCAAAAGTTGGTGCATTAAAATAACTTCCGAACTTTTAGCTAATTACAATACAACTTACTAATTGCATAGTTGTTTGGATAATGAAGTACTTTGGGAAAGAGAAAAAGAATGGTATTATGGAAATATAACATTTCGTAACGACAAAAGTGGTCCGTCGCTACTTATTTTCTTGTCTTACAACGAAAATATAGATATATGATTCATGAGCACAAAACGGTAAATCTATCGCTAGCCAATCGTTGCTCCGTCGCTAAGTAGTGAGAGAAGTACTTCAGTTGTATAGTTCTAATTTGACATAGTTTCGGAATGCATTCATGGACAGAACAGTTTTAATCATTGGAAAATAGTTTATTTTTATTTTTTTATCCAAGTTTGCTAGAAACCTATAGCACCTAATGAAGAAAGCAGTAGCATGTTGCTAGCTAGCAGTCACAATCAAATGATAAATGAAATCATTTCCAAAACCATTTATGATTCTTGATTCAACTACTATCGACTCCCCACACATTGAAATGCACAATTAATATTTGCAACAACTTATATGTTGGCAAAAGTAGTTTAAAAGAAAAATACTGGTTTTTGTCTTGAGGCAAATGAATGAATATGGATTGCTCGAATATTTTACTTTTCCATGCTTGAATTCATAAAATTGTCTGGTGACTATTAGTTGTCTCATTTTCTCTAGATTACTAAAGCAATTACTTGTTACATATATATAACAACTAGAAACATTTTTGACACATGTAGCTAGTAAGTATATTTTGGAGTGTCACTAAATATAATTTAAAATCTTTGCTGATAAGCCTGTATTAAGCTGGTCATGTTCATGAACCTCGTAATCTTTAAGTACTCGTGAGTAGTAAACTTGTACACTGTAACATATTAATTCATACTTCCACAGACAAAAAAACCTCACATTCATTCTCATATACGTACCAACACCCAAACAAATAATTAATTTACCTGCAGTTCCTAATATCAATCTCTATGAGGTTGTCCTCCTCCAGAGCGATCTCGATCATCCCATGATCCCCTAATTCTTCCTCGCACGAGCTGTCGCTGTCGCTATCCGTGTCGTAGAACCTCATGAAGTCCAGTGATCGCCTCTGAGGACCATTATAGGCTTCTTCTTCATCATCATCGTTATCATCATCCTCGTCGTTATCATCGCCTTCGTATATGACCTCAAGGGGACCTGATCCCCTCCATCCCCATTGGACCGAATTGCTCTCGCACGAGTACTTCGTCTTCTGCTCGTACTCTACGTAGCGCATGTTGTCTTCTGGCTCGATGATTACCTCTGTGATCGGGTCTTCTTCTTCTTCTGACGGGACCTCAATTCGGTGGCTTACGAGCTGGGGATCGGATGAGCCCAAGTGGAGGAGGGCGGTGAGGAGGAGTGAGGTGGAGACGACGACGGGCGAGAAGATCAGGAGGGGGAGGAGGTGGGGGGAATAGAGGAGGATGAGGAGGGAGGAGGTGGTGAGGATGGAGAAGAGGGGGTGGGAAGAGATTTCTTTCACAAGGGAATGTTGCTCTTTGGGCTTCTCCATTGTGGAGAGACGGAAAGTGGGAATGATTCCTACTTTGTGGTGGGAGAAAAAAAGAGAGGGAATGAAATGGAATGGAGGATGGTTGGTTTTTATTCCTACTGAATTTTGTTGCAAATATATATACTCTAACATTTCCATGGGCACATGGAACAACAACAACAACAACAACAAAAATCAAGTCCCTACAAGTTTTGGTAGATTGCTTAAGATTCTGGCTAGTCTACTTTGTTAAGCATTTGGAAAAGGTTAGTATATTTGTTTGAATTTCTTGATAGGTTGAAGTAGAATAACACAATTAATCTCCATATATAAGCCACCATCAAAAGAAATTGAGCAACACATAATCGATCGATCGAGCTAGAGCTCCGGCCACCAATCTGGTTACTAGTTTGGGGTTATCATTCCCCTGTTCCATTCACTTCCTCGAACTCATCTCGATGATGAGGTCTTGGCAGCCTGTCTGTTTTAGAATGGGACCGGTGTATAAATCTGTGTCACAACTCATTTTGGTCGACATTTCTCTTTCGTCGGCAACTCTTCCACAAAATGATGTCGCAACTCTCGTTCTCTTTGGCATCACTCTTCCTTTGATAAGTTGTTTTTAAGTTGTGACATTCATTACATATCCAACTTGGAAGGGAGTATAATTAAACCCTACCCATATATTCTCTAGCGTCGCTATCTGTTGAAATTAGTTGATTATTTTATTGATTGTCTCATTGGTATTATATAGCCTTACAGTCATTAATACAATGATCTCAATCATTATGACAATAATCTCATAATGGAATATCCTGTGACATATTCTGGCATCCCAAATATGTCCTCAGGATATTCCCATGTGCTTATACTATACTTAAATATGACACCCAACATACCATATCAACACTCCCCCTCAAGATGGGTGAAAGATATTCACTAAGTCCATCTTGTCACATCCTCTAATCATGCTCACTGAGGCGAGTCCCTTGGTTAGTCCATCTGCTACTTGATCCCTGGTTGGAACATGACCAAGCTCCAGTAATCCACTATCCAACTTCTCTTTGATGAATAATCTATCAATCTCGATGTGTTTGGTCCTGTCATGCTGTACTGGATTGTTGGCGATACTAATAGCTGACTGATTGTCACACCACAGCTTCATCTTGGCTCCTTGATCCAGCTTCAGCTCCACCAGCATATTCTTCAACCATAGCAGCTCTGCAACTCCCAAGGCCATAGCTCTGTACTCTGCTTCAGCTGTCGATCTGGCCACCACAGACTGCTTCTTACTCCTCTAGGAGACCAAGTTATCTCCTATAAATATGCAATATCCCGAGGTAGACCTCCTGTCATCAGCACAACTAGCCCAGTCAGAATCACAGTAGCCCTCGATGCTCACGTGATTGTTCTTCCTGAATATTAGTCCCTTCCCGGGAGCACCTTTCAAGTACCTCAGAATCTGGTAAACTGCATCCATATGACCCTTCCGTGGGTCATGCATGTAGCGGCTCACCACACTTACTACAAAGCAGATATCAGGACGTGTGTGGCTCAAATAGATCAACTTGCCAACTAGTCTCTGGTATCTGTCCCGATCAACTGGTTCTCCAGCCTCAGCATCAATCTTGAACCTCTGATCTATTGGTGTCGCTGCAGGTTTGCACCCCAATATTCCAGTTTCTGTGAGAAGGTCCAGTGCATACTTCCTTTGAGAGAGAACAATCCCCTCTGCTTCTCGAGCAATCTCAATCCCAAGGAAGTACCGAAGAAGGCCGAGATCCTTCACCTCGAATTCCTTGCCAAGCTTTCCTTTGAGTTGGGCGATCTCCTGCTCATCATCTTCTGTGATAATCATATCGTCCACATACACCGCAAGCATGGTGATGTGGCCTCCACTCTGACGGAAGAATACAGTATGATCATCATTGATCTGCTGATATCCCATCCCTATCATCGCCCTTCTGAGTCTGTCAAACCACGCTCGAGGAGACTGCTTTAGTCCATGGAGGGACTTCTTCAACCTGCAGACCTTGCCTACTGTCTGATTGGTGCCAAATCCTGGTGGTATCTCCATGTACACCTCCTCCATTAGATCTCCGTGAAGAAATGCATTCTTCACATCCAGTTGGTATAGCTTCCATCCACCATTCGCTGCCAGAGAAATCAGAGTCCTGACAGTGCTCATCTTTGCAACTGGTGCAAAGGTCTCGTCATAGTCGATGTCGTACGTCTGACTGTATCCTTTGGCTACTAGTCGAGCTTTGTAGCGCTCAACCTGTCCATCTGGGTTCTACTTTACGGTAAAGACCCACTTGCATCCAACTGCTCTCTTCCCCTCTGGCAGTCTCACAAGCTCCCAAGTGTGGTTCTTCTCCAGAGCTCCCAACTCCTCGTGCATTGCCGCTTTCCACTTTGGATCGTTCTTGGCAACCTGTCAATTGTTAGGTAAAGTAATACTATCCAAAGATGCTATAAATGCTCCATGAGAAGAAGAGATATGGTCATAAGAAACAAACTGAGCAATATCCCAACCATATCTGTTTGGAGGATTTCCTGCATTGCTGCGAGTGGTCCTCCGTACAGATAGTGGTGTGGGAGGAGTAGAAGTAGGAGAAATGATATTTTGTGAAGGAGGTGGTATCACCTAAAGGGGGGTTGGTGTCGGTGCCTCAGGAGTTGGGACGAACGCAAGCAAGGGACTTGGCACTGGCACTGTCGGTACTGGTCCTACAGTTTGCTTCTCTCTCTTGCTGTAGGTAAGTAACTCTCCCTGAGCCGTAGGCCTAACACCTTTACCTTCTTGTCCCTTCTCCGTACCTCCATGCCAAACTCCTAAATCAGTTACAACCAAGTTCTCTATCTCCCCCTCTCGCCTAATACTGGCAGTATTAGGCGTGTTGTGTGAAGTTCCGTCCTGGTGGTAGTATGGCTCATGCACCCGAAAGTGGACATCCATACTGACAAACTTCTTCTTCTCTACTGGACTCCAGCACACATACCCCTTCTGGGTCGTCGAGTAGCCTACGAAGATGCATTTGACCGCTCTAGGGTCAAGTTTCCCAACTGATGGCCTGTTGTCCTTCACAAAACACACACACCCCACTACTAAAAAAGCGGGATTAGCGACGTATTTTAGCGACTCCTGGTATAAACGTCGCTAAATCAGCGACTCCATTGTAAACGTCGCTAAACGTCGCTAGCGACGTTTAGCGACGTTCAGCGACTTTTATTAAGATTTTAAAAGATGAGTCGGTATAAGTTCAATTAAGGTCACCAAACGTCGCTAATATATCTGTTTTAGCGACGTTTAGCGTCGTGATTAGCGACGTATATGTCAAAAATATTTAACAACGTGTTTAGCGACGTCTTTGACGTCGCTAAATTAAAATTTAGCGACGTTTTTATTTGACGTCGCTAAACGTCGCTAAATTTTGGTTAATTATGGCTCAGATTCTTTTCCCTCATCTGTCGAAAAATTTCAAAATTTTCGATTTCCCCCGCCCCCCCTCTCCGGCGACCGCCTCTCCACGGCTGCGGCTACTCCGGCACCCCCCCTCCTCCTCCTCGAGCTCTAGGTAATCTCTCTCTCTCTCTCTCTCTCTCATGTGACACTGACACAACTGATGACTGGACAGACACGACACACGCACAGACATGACACACGCAGACAGACACTGACAGACACACACGAGACACACACAGACGCAGATACACACACACACACACTCACACAGACACTGACATGGGACTGATTTACACAGGGAGCATCGTCGTTCTTTACTGTGTCTTCACTGTATGTGCACTGTATTGGCACTGATACCTCAGTGTATCAGTCAGTGGAGAGCTTTTTGTTTTACATGAAGGTAGGGCTATGTTGAGGTTAGTGTATCAGTGAGCTTAGTGTATCAGTGAGTTTAGTTTAGTGTATCAGTGAGTTTAGTGTATCAGTGAGTGAGTGAGTGAGTAAGTTCAGTGACTTTATATTTTTGTGTGAGGGAGGGAAAGCTCGGGCCGTAAAACTGTGCATCAGTATGCCAGTGTATCAGGGGGGAATCGGTTTCACTATGGTGTGCACAGTGTGCCTCGACCACACTGTGTATCAGTGTACTAGTGGTCGAGGGGGATCGGGTTGAGGAGCTTGCGATGAGCAGCAACGTGGAGTCAGCCTCGAGAAGGAGCAGTCATTGTACCCAGAAATGCATAGGGATGTTCATGCAGTCAGTGACAAAAGAGATGTACAACTTTATGAAGGGGATGCACAGCAAGGTAGCTAACTGCAATAGCAGCAGCAGTAAGAAGGGCCAATGCAACATTATGCTTGGGTATTGGTGTTGCAGTAGGAGTTCAGTGTATCAGTCGAGCCCTGCAGCAATGCAGCAAGGGCACAATATAAAGGGAGAAGTTCAGCAGTAGGAAAGTGTCACGCCCCAGTCCCAAAATATTGAGGGACTGAACACGTGATAATGGCCAGCAGCACGCACCGATGGACAAACCCAATTTAATAGATCCATCGGGACATACTTAAGTTGTATTACAATGTTCAGGGTTTACTAATCTCATCCACAGAACAGCGTGAACTAAAAACAAAACTGGAATAAATGCTGAAAGTAAAGATACTGTCGAATATCCAGCAAGAAATAATACAAAGTCGGGTGGAGACAAATCCACTACCGATAAACAAGAGAATAAAGACAAGAAAATATAACTAAAACATGCTAGAAAGTAACTAAGTATAAGCAGGGCCATCAACTGCTATCATACCCTCATCTGGTATCGGTCCGTAAGCTGCGGTACTCCTCGTCTGCTAAATCTGGAGAACAAAACCAGGTCCTCAGGGGACATAGCAAGATACAAAAGAATACGAGCCAAAATACAGTAAATGACATGCAAGATAGAGAAGAAAGTAAACACAAGCAAATAAGACACGAGAAATCACTACATTTAAGACAGTGGCATGCCAATAATGCTATCAAACATGACTACAAGCAATCGGGGTAACCGTATCTCAATGGGAGATCACGATCCTATAGAAAGTAGTCCAATGGGGACTCCCAATCTATAGTATAGCTCTTTCGCAGCCCAACGGGAGCTCACGAATGAGGTGGTCAAATGAACAAGTCTCTATTGCAGCACAATGGGTACTCACAATCGAGAATGCTCAAGTATAGTCAATGCCCAATAACAATCATCTAGGAACTAAGAAATCAGTCAAGTCAATTCAAGGAATGTAGATTAAACATATACTATCACAATATGTCTATGGAACAAATAGTGATCCATGGGAAAGAGCAAATAATGTACATGTACGCAAAACGAGAAAATATGACTAGAGCAGCAGGAATAAATCAAACGCATCAAGAACTATATATGACAAGAAAGTAACAACTGAAAAGGGAAGCATGCAAATATTGTACAAGTATCTTGCACGACAATGAAAAATAACTCCAGGAGATAAGTAGCAAAACTGCAGGATTTGGCAAGGTACAACCGTCATCGTTCGTGGATGTACAACCGTCATCCTGATGACATGTGCGATGTGCGAGATGAATTTATTAAGGGTGTACAGCAGTTCCTGCAGTTCGCCAAGGCTTTTCCTCAGTACATGGACGGTACCAAAATTAAGTGTCCGTGTGTGAGATATCGCAACAGAAAATATCATCCAGAAGTGGAAGTTACATATCATTTATACTCGAAGAGCTTCATGCCGAATTACTATCAGTGGACCGCGCACGGAGAACTTGTATCTCTAGCATCGGAGTCGGAGCCCTATGTGGAGCCGTATATGGATGTCCAAGACCACGATGCTTACGACGACGGGTTGGTGAACATGGTTTATGATGCGGCGGGACCTAGTTTCAATCCTGACAATTATGATACGGCGGGACCTAGTTTCAATCCGGACAATTATGATGCGGCGGGACCTAGTTTCAATCCGGACAATTGTGATGCAGCTGAGGAGGCACCGAATGCCGATGCTGCAAAGTTTATGGAGTTGCTGGAGAATGCAAGGACTCCACTATATCCTGGTTGAGAGGATCATTCACCGTTGGAGGTGGTTACAAGATTATTGAGCATCAAGTCCGATTTTAACATGTCGCAAGAATGCTATAATCGACTGCTCGATTTGATTATAGAGATCTTGCCCGAGGGTGCAAAGTTGCCTAAAGACTTCTATCGATCTAAGAGGATGGTGAGATCGCTTTGGATGGGATACGAGAAAATTGATGCATGTCGCAACGGGTGCATGTTGTACTACAAAGACGACAAGGATGAAGATGCATGCAGATTCTGTGGTGCTGATCGCTACAAGGCCACTGTTAGAGGAAAGTCTGTCGGTGTAAGAAAGCCTACCGATTCGATGCACTACTTGCCTTTGACGCCGCGGTTGCAGCGGTTGTTTATGGTTAAGGAGACTGCAGAAAACATGAGTTGGCACAGGCGAAAACAGATCGAAGGAGTATTGGATCATCCATCCGATGGAGAAGCATGGAAGCACTTTGATCGAGAGTATCCACATTTTGTCGAGGAAGCGCGTAATGTCAGATTGGGGCTCTGCTCTGACGGTTTTACCCCATTCGGACTTTCGGGCTCCCAGTATTCGTGTTGGCCTGTGATCGTCACTCCGTACAATCTACCGCCTTGGATGTGCATGAAGACTCCGTATATGTTCCTAACCGTTATTATCCCGGGTCCGAACAATCCGAAGAGGAACATCGATGTGTATTTACAGCCTTTGATAGATGAGTTAAATCAGCTGTGGGAAGTAGGTGCCAACACGTACGATATTTCTAGAAAGCAGAATTTTCAGATGAGGGCAGCACTTATGTGGACCATCAACGACTTTCCGGCCTATGGAATATTATCGGGATGGAGCACCCATGGTCGTCTCTCATGTCCGTATTGCATGGACCGTTCTCAGGCTTTCCATTTGAAATACGGAGGCAAACCGTGCTTCTTCGATTGTCATCGATAATTTTTGCCGAAGGATCATCCGTACCGGAGGAATCGGAATACTTTTCGTGCGGGAGTTATGGAGAAGGCCAATCCACCACCAAGGTGGCCCGGATGCACGATATGGGAAGAGGTAAAAGATTTATCAAGTGCTATCGAAGAGCCTGCTAAGGGGTACAAGTGTGACGGATTTGGTCGCACCCATAACTGGACGAAGAGGAGTATATTCTGGGATCTGCCATATTGGAGCACCAATCTAATCAGACATAACCTTGATGTCATGCATATCGAGAAGAATGTGTTTGATAACATAATTAATACTGTAATGGATGTAAAGTGGAAGACGAAAGATAATCCGAAGGCCAGGTTGGACTTAGAAGACATATGTAGACGTCCTGCATTGCATTTGATAGAGGAGGGAAATGGAAAGTTAAAGCAACCTAAGTCAGTTTTCTCACTGGATAAAGAGGATAAAGGTAGACTTTGTAGGTGGATTCAGGGTCTAAAGTTTCCAGACGGGTACGTGTCGAACTTGAGAAGATGCGTCGACCTCAAGGAGAACAAACTAGTAGGTATGAAGAGCCACGATTGTCACGTATTCATGGAGAGGTTAATTCCGATTGCATTTCGGGAATTCTTACCGCAGGTCATTTGGGACCCATTGACAGAGCTGAGCATATTTTTCAGAAATCTTTGTTGTACTAAGTTGCTCGTCGATCGTCTAGAAAAGCAAGAGGGGGACATTGCGGTAACACTATGTAAGCTCGAGAAGGTATTTCCTCCTGGATTCTTCGACTCTATGGAGCATTTGCCAATTCATCTTTCCTATGAGGCACGTGTTGGTGGTCCTGTCGATTATCGGTGGATGTACCCCTTCGAGCGCCATCTGAATCACCTAAAAAGAAAGGTAAAAAATAAGGCACGTGTTGAAGGCTCTATTTGTGAAGCTTATGTTCTCGAGGAGATTACAAACTTTTGCTCGACGTATTTCAAACCGCATGTTGCTAATAATAGGACGAAAGCTCCCAGAAACGACGACGCATATCAGGAATCTAATGATGCAATACTCAAAGTATTCAATGCATCCGAAAAGCCTTCGGAAAAAATGAAGAAGAGATATTTGAATGACGATGAGCTAAGGGCTACTCAATTGTATATATTACTCAATTGCGACGAGGATAAAGTGGAGAAGCTAAAGGGGTAAGTAATTAATACGTCCACGTTTACATCATCTTAATGTAATAGTATAAGATACTATTATGCTACTAATCAGCAGTTGCTTCATTGTTTTTCAGCACATATAATGATGAGTTGAGGTCGGTTAGACCCTACATAACAGACGAAGAAGTAGAACAAGATATGAGATACCATTTTCCTTCTTGGTTGAGCGCATATGTAAGATGCTTGGTAATTACTTTTTATTTTGCACTTGCAAAACAAATAACTTACTATCGCTACTTTGGTATTTAGGTCGATCGTCTAATATCACCCGAGACTGAATCTATTAGAACTCTAGCCAAGGGACCAATTACTGCCGTAAAAATATGGCCAAGTTTCTGTGTGAATGGGTTCAGGTTCAAGTCAACAAATGCTCCTATCAGAGACAGCTTTCTGGATCTTGATTCCACGAAAAATAGTGGTTTGTGTATCAAATCTTCAAACTACAAAGACGTCAATCCGGGCAATAATTTTTTTGGCATCTTACGAGAGATTGTGGAGTTGACATATAATTATGGCACAGAACCTGCTAATATCATGCTATTCAGGTGTGAATGGTTTGATCCGATTCAAGATCAAGGTTGGAAAATTGACAAGAATGGCCTTGTGGATATAAACTACAAGCGTAGATATCAAGGCTACGAACCATTTGTCCTATCAAGTCAGGCTCAGCTCATGTACTTCACAACTTATCCTAGACGGGGGACAGCGAGGTTAGATTGGTGGGCAGTATGCAAGACTAAAGCTAGAAATACCTTTGACATTGACGAAATAGCTTATCAGGAGGACGATCTACCTCTTGTAACAAATATTGTAGATGTGGACTCAACGAAAGTTACTCATTACACGAGTAATAATGTAGAAGATGTAGAATTATTCGAAGAGGACGACGAAGTAGATGAAAGTGAAGACGAGGAAGAGGAAGAGCAGGACGACAAAGGCGAACAAGATGAATTTTCTGAAGATGATTGAAAATAAAAAATATTGCATGTACAATGTAACTATATTTTGACTGTAGAATACTTTGAGATATGTATCACATTTCGACTGTAGAATGTAGTATATATTTGTGTTTCTCTATATTAATTATATGTTGTTATCAGATATGACAGGACGACGCGGAAGATTCGGCAGGTCCCGAGGTAGACAGAGTGCCACTCCGGTACTGCCTACTGTTGGTTCCGGATCATCGTCGCCCAGTACTCCAATATATCGACCATACACATGCCCGACTGTTGGGACGAGTAGTTCCTTGCGTGATAGTACACCCTCGTCCAGCGTTCCTCCTATTGACGGAACCATGGGGACAGATGAGCATGTCTAGGAGGTCGTGCCGACGTTGTCCCAGCATCAGCAAGATCCTCCATGCGCACCTCCGGAGGAGACGAGGACAGAGATTTGGGCCGACGGTACAAAGTAAGTCAATTAGATGGTTTAGTATATATTTGTGTTTCTCTTTATTCATCGTATATTGACTTTTTCAGTAATCTAAATTATTATCTCTGTATAGATATCGTCCATCGTCGGTTCAGAGACGCCTGGGCCAATTTCTGAGGAACAACTACGGTGGCCCTTGGATCAACTACTCTGAGGCTCCGGAGGAGAGGAAGGCGTTCTGGTTTGCGCACTTCCAGGTAAAAGTATATTAAATAAATCCTCTAATTTATGCATATTATATAACTTATTCGTGATGCTAACTTAATAAATTATTTATTATAGCAAACGTATTTTTATCCTCCGTACCGGACCGAGTTGATCGAGCGGCTCTTTCCTACCGTTGCCGCCAAGCTTATCCGAGATGCTCTGGATGACCAGAAGGCTCGTGATCGTGCTAAAAAACTGATCCAAGGTTGGATCACGCCTGAGCAGTGGACTGCGATGAGGGCTAGATTCGACGATCCGAGTTACAAGGAAAGGTCTAAGAAGGCCAAGGCGGCTAGGCAGAATGCTGCCAAGTGGTGTGGTGGCTCGATTCCGATGACGGAACATTTCCGTCGTTTGGTATATTTTTTCTTTTAAAATATATTATTTTAATATAAGTACCATAAAATGGTACTTGGAAAAAATATTTAAGTTTAGTAATAAATAATATATTTTTAACAGGTACAGAGGGGTGAGGATGCAAACATGGTGACCGTCTTCTTGGCCATCCATCGCAAGGACGAAAATCTCATTGATGAGAGGGCCTCACAGACCTATGTAAGTATTACTTTACTTTGTGTTTATTTTAATATAACTTAGGCAATTATCGAGTTTCCAAACCTTTTCTAGGCCGAGTATCTTAGGCTGCGTGAGCGGGTGACTGCTAGTGCACCTACACCTGGAGAGGCTGGTACTTCGTCGCAGCCCGCTCCATCTCCGTCGGCGGACGACCTGTGGGTGACCGCAGCTGGTGGTCTCCAGAGGGGTGCGTACTACGGTATGAGCTCCTATGGCGCCCTGGTTGCGACGCAGTCATCTAGGGCCTCCCCGACAGCTGTGCATTTCACACACCCCTCGCAGTCGCAGCCCTCGCAGTCGTCGGCCAGAGTCCAGGAGGCCGTCCAGGAGGCCGTTGACCGTCAGATTGCGTCTCTCCGTGACGACTTGCTGCGAAGTATGGAGGAGCAGTCCCGATCCCAGCCGCAGGCGGACGATCCGATGCTCATCGCACGATTGGATATGCTCGACGCAGCATGACGGAGCTACGGGAATTGACAAATGATATTAGAGCCTCCAATGATCGCAACATCATGGAGCTGCAGGCGTCATAGCTATCGATGGGCGAGAAGCTAACGAGGATGCATGATTCAATGGGTCATAACAGTACGAGGCTGTTATCTATCCTGGATTCTTACAACCAGCGACTCGCAGACTTGGAGCGGTCACGGCCTCCACCGACGTCACTGCCTTCTCTATCGACATCGGTGTCGATTCCACGGGACGAGTATGAGGAGTTCTTATCCTTCAAGCGCGCCGGTGGTCAGCCTCCTGCAGATCCGCAGTAGTATAGTTATTTTTATTATTATTTAGGATGCGATTGTATATTATGAATTATTGATACTTCAACAATAGGCATGATGTATGATGCTTCTTGTGGTCTTTAATTTTTTAGTTAATTTAATTGGATTATATAGTAATCTTGCATATCCACATTTAATTGGATTGATACTTCAACAATGCTTCTTGTGGTCTTTAATTTAATTGGATTATATAGTTATCTTGCATTCAACAAAAGCTAACCGAAGATTGATCTAGACAAGAGGAGCATGAGCAGGAGGATGTTGCCATTAGTCTCATGATGCTCTCTAGAGACGCCGGATACTGGGGATCCAATCCTGTCGAGTCATCGAACAAGAATTCTGCAATCTTGGAGGAGGATAGGGATTGTAATGAGTTAAAGAAGCCAAACAGCTACAAAGATGGTGAATTCTACTGTGATTCGGACGAGGAGGAGTCAAAGAAGGGTGGTTCTTGTGGTGTCAAGAAGAGGAGATGGAGGAGGAGGAGGACTAGATTGGATCATGTTGGTGTGTGTGATGAAGATGGTTACGGTGCTAGATTGGGGAAGAGACGATATGAGTGTGCCTCTTGCAAGAAGAGCTTCCACTCCTACCAGGCTCTAGGCGGGCACCGTACGAGCCACAAGAGACTCAAAGGGGGATGCTGCAGTAGATGAGGCGAGAGTACTACTAGCCCATTGGATGTCGTCGATCCGACAGTTGTCCACAGTGGAAAGGCTAAAACTGCAGGAAATCACCAATCTGGACACTTTTTTTTTTAAATTAGCGACGTTTTTAGCGACGTTTAGCGACGTTAAGTTACATCGCTAATTAGCGATGTTGTAACAAGTCGCTAAATACGTCGCTAATGACGTCGCTATACGTCGTCAATTGCTGACATGGCAGTATAGCCAGGTCATTAAAGACGTCGGTGTAACGTCGCTATAGACGTCGCTAATCAGCGACGTTTAGCGACTTTAATAAACGTCGCTATTTAGTGACTTGGCGTCACTAAACGTTGCAAAAATTTGTGACACATTAAAGTCGCTAAAAACGTCGGTATAGCGACGTTTAGCGACATTTTTTTTGGCGACTTGGGTTTTTCCGACAACTTTATAACGTCGCTAATTACGTCGCTAAACCAAATTAGCGACGACATTTTGTTATTTAGCGACATTTTTAGACGTCGCTAATTTGACTTTTTCTGGTAGTGCCCAAACACCTTCAGTGGGAGTATCCCACTATTATTGCCTTACAATACCTCACATGGGGACTTCCATCCGAGGACCTTCGAGGGCATCCTATTGATGAGTTGAGCTGCTGTCAATACTACATGCCTCCACAGACTCTGTGGGACATTCATGTCGATCATCATACTTCTTGCGACCTCCAGAAGGTGTCTATTTTTTTTTCTGCAACTCCATTTTGTGCTGGTGTGTATGCACAGGTGGTCTGATGCTGTATTCCATGTGCTGACAAGTATTCTGCAAGCGTCCTGTTGGTATACTCTGTTCCATTGTCAGACCTCAGTACCTTCATAACTGCTTTGTACTGAGTCTGGACATGCTTATGGAAATCCAGAAAACAAGCAGGTACATCATTCTTATTTTTCATCAAATATAACCAGGTAACACGAGAGACACACTCAATGAAAGAAACAAAATACTTATAACCATTCATAGTGTTAGTAGCACATGGACCCCAGACATCAGAATGTACTACCTCAAAAGCAAAAGTGCTCCTATGACCCGTGCCAACATATGAGCTCCTAGTAAGTTTTCCTAACTCGCACGCATCACATACTAATTTCTCTTTATTTATTTTTGCATAAATCTCTGGATACAACTTACTTAGAGTATCAAAGGAAGAATGTCCCATCCTCCGATGATAGAGTATCAAGGTATCCTCAGTCCTCTGCTGCAGTCCTTCCATGCCAGCCTTCTCTGCCATAGAAACCAATGCTGAGTCTAGTCCTTCTCGATCTAGGTACCATAGTCCCTCATACCAAGTACCAGTCCCAAGTCTTCATACTGTCCCTTTCTCCTGGAAGGTCACCTTAGGAATATCAAAAGAAATAATGCATTTAAGTTGGAGGATTATAGAACTAATGGACAAGAGACTGACTGGAAATGATGGAGCATGTAAAACATTGGATAATCTTACTGAACCTGTACAATTAACAGTACCCTTACCGACCACTGGCTGGAAAGTGCCATCAGCTGTCTGAATGCTGTCTGCTGATGCTAGGTGAGTGTAGGAAGAAAACTCACTAGCATTCCCCGTCACATGCCGAGATGCTCCCGAGTCGATAATCCAGTCTGATGATTTAAGGGAAGAGATAGACGCAAGGGCAAGTAATTCGTCAGTACCTTCTGATGGATGGGCATACATGGCAGCGTTGCCGCTAACTAAGAATAAGGTAGACGCCTCCTCTGTTCTACTCTTCATGTCTCCTAGTGCCTGGTCCTCCACAGTAAAGGTGCCATCAGCTTCTCCGTTCCCTTCTGATATCAGGAGGTTCGCCCGATAACCTCCTCGGCCGCCTCGTCTACCCCCTCGACCACGACCACGTCCTCCATTATATCCTCGTCCGTCGAACGGTCCTCATCCACCACCTGAATCTCCCTCCCTAGGTGATTTGGTACAAGCATACCGATGATGACCTATCTCCCCACAGTTGTAGTACTGCCGGTTATGCTGCCAGGTCTCTCCCTTAGATCCTGTGTTACCTGAGCTAGTGATCGCTAGTGCTGACTTTGATTCGGGGGGACCACCTGTCCCGGCTTGCAGCCTGATGCGTGTCTCCTGTCACGCCCGGACCGATCTCCCGCAGGCAAATCGGCCGTTCCCGCTAGGCGGGAATCACCCTCGCCAGCGCTCCCGCGGAACGATCGCTTGACCCATCCGGGCGTGATGCCGCACGAGCGTGATCCACGCCCGTGCAAGGCCATGGTTCATTTCCTGGCTACAAGAGTTCTAAGCCACAGAGTCGCACAGATTGTCCGAGTGCAGCGGAGTCATGAACGCATAGCTATATGGTAACAGGTTCACTGAGTCGACAATATAGCGGAAGCATTAAAACACAAGTTTGAAGTAAAGCAAGCTCTTTTATTGATATAAATATGTGTTACAGGCGGCGTATAGCCGAGATTACAAGTCGCTCAAGCCTCTCTCTCTGAAACAGTAAATGCGTGCCAAGTGGCTACAATTGTGGAATGATTGTACAGGCGATGTTCAGGCGAGTTCGGGCTATGTTCAACATTATGTCTTGTATATGTGCTTCTGTTCCGGATGCACCGTTGCTTCGGAGTAATCTTCACGCCTAAGCACGCACGTTGGAGACATCCGCACCGAACGAGGTTCTCCTGCACCCTGCACACAAACTGGTGGATTATCAGTATATTGAATGCACTGGTGGGGAAGCTACTCGCCCGCTCGACAAATCCAAACACGTAATACAGGTTCCGTGCACAACTATTAAGTTATCTTTCTAGTTGCCTTAGGATTAGTTTCATGCAAATATTGAATAGCCTAACGTGTCGGGCAGTGCGCCGTACAATGTTTGAGGAAACACGGCAAGACTTACCAACTTACCATTTATCCTTCCCTGTCCAAGGCAAACATTGTTAATTTAAGCAGGGGCATGCATTAACATTCAGGAGGCATCGCATATGCAAACACGAGTATTTATTTCAAGATCGTTCAGGTGTTTAGTTGTTTCTTGATGCGATATAATGCCTCGCACGCGGATAGCCGCTAAGCGAGGATGACTTGTTATCTTTCATTTTTAACCAGCAAGCATGTAACAAGTTAAGTACAAGGCGATCACTGGCGTATGCCATATTGGACGGTATAGTCTTTGACGAGAATGGTATGCAACGAAAGTACAAGAGGCACTGTAAACCATTCCGCCAAGAACAAGAGACTAAAACAATTGGTCTCGCCCGGACCGGGACGATGCCAGTGCCCCAGCATCGTCCGCTAGACCATCCCTGTGCACAAGTTGTCCGTGATCGAACGACGTCTAGGGTATGTTATCCATTTACATGGTTGGGGCAACAAGTGTACAAGACAAGAGTACAAGACAAGTGTACAAGACAAGAGTACAAGACAAGAGGCAAGCTGTTGAGGCAACAATAGTACAAGACAAGAAGCATTGCCTGTTTCGTTGTTCAGTGAATGACTTTTGCCTTGATGCAATTCTCCTGGGGCGGAGATTGCCTTGGTGACCTAGCGGTCCCGAACACTTGCAGGTTTATTCAGGCACGGAACGACTACGTAGTAGTCTCCCGGAGTTTGGATGAAAATATGACATCATTACAAGCAGACAAGCATGCGTTTCTAAGGAACGTAAGCAGCACGTTGGCTCGGGCCCGAAGGTAAACCGAGAGTTAGATCGTTAGGGGACTTAGCATGCGAGGGTCTGAATATAATCAGTATTTCAATTTCCATGTTCTAGCATAAGCAATACAAGTTGGGATTATTCCCTTAGCTAGGTGCGTTGGATTTATTAGCATGCAGGGGGTTATTCACCTAGCGACTTGCATGAATATTCCAGATTTTATGTGTGCTGGCTAAGCAAAGACAAGTTCACCGTAGCCACCCACCTTAGCGATAATTCGCCTCGGTAGAGCGATACGTCAAGCGAGCCTCTGAAAGCCTAAGCTGAATTCCTGAAGGGACAAGTCTGGATATCCTTTGTTTCTCGTTGAGGCAAAGCGGGTCGGGACAGCTGCACTATTGCCGTTTCAAACGGCAGTCCGCTTGAGCAAAACGGGGTGTTACATCTCCTCCTGGATCATGGATGAGATAGCCTCCTCAAGGCTAGAGATCTTTGGTTGGGCTAGAAGTAGAGCCGTCCTCTGTGCAAAAGCTACAGTCAGTCCTTTGAGAAACTTCATCATCCTCTCCTGCAGACACACCTGTCTCTCCTTACACTTAGGGTCCCCGCAGCTCGCCCGATCTGAGGAGTGATTATAATCCAACCACAGACGCTCCAACTCCGTGGCATACTCCTGCACCGCCTTCTCTCCCTGTACAGTGTCATTAATCTCCCCCTTATCTGGAAGACCCATAAGTTGTTCCCCACACCATCATATGTCCTTCTCAACTTCTTTCACACATCTTTCACCATCTCAATATCGTCTACTGTGGCGGCAATAGACTGGACTAAGGAGTTAAGAAGCCAGATGTAGATCACCATATGAGTGGACTTCCACTCATCGCGTCCTGTCGAGCCCTCGTCCGGCTCTGTCGTCTCGCCCGTCAGGAACCCCTCCATGTTTTTTCCTGTGAGGGTTCTTCTCACCCGCCGTGACCAACTCAGATAGGTGGCTGGTCCATCTAATTTCAGATCGATGGAGGAAAGCTTCAACTCCGGCGACGTTCGTATCGTGTTCTCACCATCCGATATCGTCAACAACTTCATCAACGTCGTCATCTCTGCAGAATCTAGCTTCTTGATGATCTCCTCCATCGATGCGTCGTCTATCAAATCACGTCACGTCCGCTCCATTACTTACGCTCATCCTCGTCGTCCGCTCCTAGATCCGAACATGTCTCCCCTTTTTTCAGATCTAGGCATCCCTATTAGGCGCTGTCTTGTGCTGGTGCGGAGGAGGAGGCAGCACGCATGTCACAGCCACCGTCGCAGTAGCAGCAGCAGTCGCAGCAGCCGCAGTAGTAGTGGGACGGGACAGCAACAACGAAGGGCGGCCTGCGAAGGGCGGAGAAGGGAAGAAGGGGGGGCGGGGCGTAGAAGAGTTCGGTGGAGGAGATCTTGGAAATCCTCCTGTGGGTTTGTGGAAGCTTGGTGACGGCTAGGGTTTGTGGAAACTTGGCTCTGATACCATGTTGAAATTAGTTGATTATTTTATTGATTATCTCATTGGCATTATATAGCCTTACAGTCATTAATACAATGATCTCAATCATTATGACAATAATCTCATAATGGAATATCCTGTGACATATTCTGGCATCCAAATATGTCCTCAGGATATTCCCATGTGCTTATACTATACTTAAATATGACACCCAACATACCATATCAACACTATCATATGCACGATGATCCTTTGTGTTAGAGTGGGTGGGGTTCCCAACCTATGTGGATAATATCCCGGAGTACGACGAGCGTCGTCTGTATGTCAGAGAAGCTAGGGGAGGCGACGAGGGCCATTCGAGAAGTCGGAGAAGCTCGGGAGCAGTAAACAGCGGGGGAGGGGAGCTGTTGGAAACAAGCCAACCGAGTTCGGACCGAACTCGGTCCCCGGTCCCCCAGGCCGAGTTCGGGCAGAACTCGGTCCAGGTGCTCCAGAAGCTCCAGAAAGCTGAAGTCTTCGTTTACTCGCAAATCACCGATTCGGGCCGAATTCGGTCCGAGTTCGGTCGGCGGGCTGAATGACAATTTTGAGGTATTTTTTACATCGTTGGATCGTATCCTACAATTCAGGTTGGTTGCGGGATTGTGGAGTCACTACAAAAAAATGACCATTTACGGCACGCGAAACACGCCGTAAAAGATCTTTCACGACGTACATTTGTGTGTCGTAAAAGGCTATGCCGTAAATGACTATATTATTTATGGCGCACATTCGAACGTTGTAAATAACCCTCTTTCTGTTATTTACGATACGCATTCGAATGCTGTAAATGACAATTTACAACGCACATTGGAACACTGCAAATGACCAACTTTTTTATAACGTGCAGTCGAACACCGTAAAAGATCCTCTCCATCTTTTTTACAACACATAGTCGAACGCTGTAAATGACCCTCTCCATCATTTTTACAACGCACATTTGAATAATGTAAATGACCCTCTCCATTTTTTTACTTCTCCTTCCCATTGCGTCCTCACGTAGTTATTCAAATATTTCAACCCCCTTTTTGCTGATAAAAATATCACAAACACCCCTATTCCCTCCAAATTGAAACCTTGAGAAATAGCAAACCCAACATACCGCAAAAATAAAATCTAGTATTATATTATTTCTCAGGGAAAAAAAAATCAAACAAATAAATTGTTACATTATTTATCTTCATGTTTATGTTTCCTCAACAATTCTATCTTACAAAAAAAAAAATCAAACAAACAAATTATTACATCACTTGATGTACTCCTATAGTCCTATGACCTCCTCGACCTAATCTACTCTCTCGTATGCTCTACTGAGCTTGTGTTCAACGTCATCTTCGTCTACTTCCTCAACCACCAGAAATTGATCACCGCATTTATCCGAGTCCAGCAGAAGGAAAGTGGCTCGTCGGCCACTGAAACGAGGGCGAGGAGCAACGCCAGTTCGACGTCCAAGGAAGGGATCGATTTGCTCTGAAGGTGACCGACCCTAAATCTCCTCAATTATGATTTAAAAAAACCAGAGTGGATTGAAATCAAGAATAGAACCTGTCGGCGGTTTCGAACTCCTCCACCCAGCGCCGGATCCACACGCCGCCGGTGGCATGCTCCTTCTCCTTCTGGGATCAGACTCAGAGTTACGAGTCTTTCTGTCTCTTCCTCTATACTATATAATATGTGCATACTTTTAGAGGGATGAAAACTTAGAGGGAATGTAAACAATTTCAATTGGAAAGTTTTGTCAGGGAATGTGAAAATTCTGTAGATGGTTGCCACCGTTGGTTCAGTGTAAAATATTCAAGTTCAAATATCAACTGAAGTCTTCACTTGCACCCATTTCGAATCCCTGTATTCTTCCCTGACGGGTGGAGATTACAAGCAAAATTCATAACTTTTCCAAGAAAAACTTGAGGGAATGTGAAAATTTGAAGTGGAGAATGTTTTGTGTGGAAATGTAAAAATTTAAATTTGAAATGGAGAAAATTTACAAGTAGGAAAACTAAAAAAAAAAAATATCTTTCACAACGTGCTGAAATGCACGTCGTAAATGAGCCTTCAATTATAACGCGCAAAGATGCATGTCGTAAATGGGTCTTCAATTACAACACGCAAAAATGCATGCCGTAAATGAGTCTTCAATTACAACACGCAAAAATCCATGCGGTAAATGAGTCTTCAATTACGGCGTGCATGTCAAACACGTCGTAAAAAAGACAAAAAAAAAACTCTTTTACGTCGCACAGATTTGCACGCTGTAAAAGAGTGTCATTTACAACGCACAGTAACTTTGCACCGTAAATTGCGTGCCGTAAATGCTATATTTTCTTGTAGTGAGTATAAGTTAGTTTTTTCAAACCCTAACATAAGCAACAATGAGAGAAAAATGAGGCAAGAGTGCTTGTGCAACTTTGGGAAGGAGAAAGAAGGACTGGAGGCCGTTTCGGAGGAGATGATCAATTTTGGGTAATTTTTTATTGTCTTCTATCTTCGTGGTGTAATCTATTTTCTATTCCTAAGCGTTGTGGTGATCCATGTTAGATCGGGAGGAGTTTGTAGAGGATGTATTCTCTTTATTCCATTAGTGGAGGTTCTTCAGGGTTGGACTCCAATCGTCTCGTGGTTTTTCTCATCTGGGCTTTTCGCGTAAAAAATTTAGTGTCTGTGATTTGTATTTTGCGTTTTAGGATTTGTGCATTTTTCTCTGTTCTCGCGTAGGTACTCTCTGTTTTGAAAAAAGTTTTTCGCACTTTTGTTCCCAATAAAGTGGTATCAGAGCCAGGTTCTGAAATTTCAGAATGGTGTCAGGGTTGACAAGCAAACCAGGGAGGAGAGATGGACGCGAAGCCGGTGCGCATGGTAAACCTGATCGGTACTAACTATCATTATTGGCGGAGCAAAATAAAGGATTTGTTGTTCGTCAAGAAACGACATCTTCTGTCACGCCCCAGTCCCAAAATATCGAGGGACTGGATGCGCGGCAATAGCCAGCAGCACGCACAGATGGACAAACCCAATTTAATGGATCCATCGGGGCATACTTAAGCTGTTAACAATAGTCAGTGGTCTAAATCTACTAATCTCATCCACAGAAAAGAATATAACAAAAGCAACAAAAGGAAATAAAAACATCATCAACAAGTCACAAGTACATAAATCGGGGAACAAGCCCGATACAAGTCTGATACAACTGTCAAGATACAAAGACAAAGATATCAACAAAAGTATTGAGTATGGAAACAGGATATACTCAGAAAATACCGTAGAAGTCACTCGACTGCTGGGTATGGTACTGCTCCAGTGCCTGCTATTGTTCCTGCTTCTGCTCCTGCTAATGCTCATGTCCTGTATATCTCTGGGTCGAACTCGACTACTAATCCTGGGGACATAATCCGGATCCAGGTCCTCAGGGGACATAGCAAGGTACAAGAAAGCAATGCCAAAAATATAATGCAGCAGATAATAAAATAAATAGGGTAAACTATATAACCATCTAAGTGATATGCAAGATAAGAGCAGCACTAGAACTCAGGCTGAAACTACTACAAGCTCTGTGTCGGGGAGCCGGTAGTAGCGATATCATGTGGTTTGTCTAGCTCAAAGGGAGACTACAACACCGGCATAATATATAATCAACCTGTAGTTTGTGTGACTCTCCCCACCCAATGTAATCATGCATCTCATGTCCACGACGTCTCATGTCCATGCCATACAGGATCATAACTAATGCATCCAGTCATATAATATCTAAGCAAAGGAATAAGAAATAAAAATCTGTATCCTATACAGAATCACTATGAATATATCAGGACGATTCTGTATCATGAATAGTGTCAGGTGTCCTGGGTATAAAGTACTTGATAAGGCAAGTACGAGAAGTATAGGATCTCGGTATCCATCAGCAGGAATTGCAGGGACTGCTCCGGTTGCTGAAACAAACATCACCATCAGATCCAGAAAATATCAATCAGCTAGAAACGCCTGTCCTTGAGTTCAATTTGGAGACAAGGGCAAAAATGATATTTCGGGTCAAAGCGAGATCCAATTGTGGGCCGCTTTGCACCGAAAAATACGTCAGGGTCAAAGGTATCCAAATCTATCCAACTTAGTGTCAACAGGTCAGAAACGATGATACGAACCCAACGGAACTTCCAGAATTGGATTCCGATGAGCCGTTCTCAAAATCGCCCATCGAGTGGAGCTTGTGGGGCCCACGACACGCAATTTTTCAATATTCTCAGAATCGAACCAAACTTGGCTCACAGGACCAGCATATTGCTACGAGTCCGATGGCGCAAGTTTCGTCTTGATCCGACGTGTGTACACAAAGTTACATCGAGATTCAGAAAGGTTGGATACGGGACGGTGTCCGCGGATACGCACTGATTCCGGTGTGCACGCACATCGAAATCAGCTTCTGCGAAATCTCGAACGTCTGTATCAATGATGGCCACGTATCGGTAAAGACCGCACGTGACCAAGTAGTCCCGTTTGGCGGGGCGTAATCAGTTCCGGGGTAAAATAGGGCGTTGGTTTTCCTGTTTTTGGATCGCGGTTCGCGATCACCACAGGTCGCGATGCACCGAGCGGTTTGCACGGGCACCGAGGGGGTCATGCAGGCTACGCAATACAACTGACAGAATCGAAAACAGAGCTACGAAGAGAAAGATATGAGTACCTGAACAGGGCTCCGGGAAATTGCGTTTCTCGTGTCCGACACGTGTCCGACACGTGTCCACAGAAGCTAGGGTTAGGGTTTGGGGATGCTGGCCGGAGCTGCGGCGGGGGAGGCCGGCCAGAGGGAGGCTTGGGGCAGTGGGGGAGGCTCGGCCGGAGGCGGCGGCGACGCGCGGGAGGCGGCGGCGACGCGCGGGAGGCGGCGACGCGCGGGAGGCGGCGCAGGCGGATAACGGCGGCCGGCGACTGGAGCGGGCGGGGGAGCTGCTGCTACTGACTGTTGTGCTGCTCGGGGTGCTGTCGTTGTCGGAGGCGGCTGGGGGACTGCGGCGCTGCCGGCGGAGCTGGGTGGGAGGCGGTGGCAGCGTCGCAGCGAGGTAGTCGGCGGGGCAGAAGCGGCAGGGTCGGAGGACGGAGACGGGTTCGCCGGGGTCGGAGGAGAGGGCGGACGGAGGTGGAGTGGTGTGGGTTTTCATAGGAAGCCGAGGAAGGGGGAGAGGCGGACGGTGAGGGGGAGAGGAAGAGGGTCCGGTGAGGGAGAGGAAGAGGGAGCGGCACGGGGCAGCGAACGGGCGGCGGCGGCCGGCGGAGGGGAGAAGAAGAGTCGGCTGTTCGTTTGGGGAAGAAAAGGGTTGCGGGTTTCGGGCGGCCGGGTCGGGTCAGGTCAGGCGGATCCGACCCAATCCGCTAAGAATTAGGTTGGGTTGGACAGGCCGACTCGGTTTAATTTGGTTTAACTAGGTTTAATAGAACCGGGCTCAGGTTTATTTGGGTTTAATTTAATAATTATTTAAAAATAGGTTTTTGGCTTTTAAAAATATTTTTGGGGTCCAATAAATTCCCAGAAAATTATCCTAGGTCTAGTTTTTTATTTTACACCATAAAATATTATTTTTATAATATTTTAATATTATTTAATAACATTTTAAAATTATTTAATAATTAAAACACCTGCATTTAATCACAGAAAAATTCCAGAAAATTCCTGAAAATTGTGAAAAATCCAAATTTAAAAATTTTTGAAAATCAGGGGGTTTACAATCTACCCCCCTTAAGAGGATTGCGTCCTCGCAATCAAAGAATAACCGGTCAACAGAGATGACACGGTTGCAAAATTTTATTCGAATCAGAAAATCAAGGTTGAGGGTTTAAACACATAGGAAAAATTATTTCCCTAAGCAATGGAAGTTATGCAATTTCCCAATTGTAGAAAATCTAGAAATTTACAGTTTTAGAAAACTAGGTTATCTTTCAAAAATATATCAGGTTAACATTTATAAAATATTCTAGGTTATTTAGCAAGTTTAAAATTATTAGGTGATCACTAGGTTATCTATTATTAGCAAGTTAAAACTATCAGGTTAAGTCTAGGATCACGAACCAAGGCACAAACTAAAGCAATGCTAGACGAGAAAACTATAAAAACTTACGCGCATTAGCTAATCCATGAGTCTGCACGCTCTCCAAGGTCATCGTCAGAGATTGTCCGCGTCCTTGCAGTCGATTCCTCTTCTGATGACGTGCTCTATGCGTCGTGCTACAGCAAGGACGTCCGAGTACGAAGTAGGTGCAACGGATCCAATTAGTTTCTGTAGCTCAATGTTTATTCCATCGAAGAACTTCTCAGCCTTTTTTTCTTCTGTCTGAATCAAAGTAGGGGCAAAACGACTCAGACGAATGAACTCCGGGTTGTACTCTTCCACTGTCAGATTGTCCTGAGTGAGGTGATTGAACTTGTCCCGAAGTTTTGATCGAGCGATAGCCGGAATGTATATCTCCTGAAAGAGTCTGGAGAACTCTTCCCAAGTGGCTAGGTCTGGTCCGAGCCTGGTCTCTTCAGATAGCCACCAGTGATGAGCATTGTCCGTCAACTGCATTCTGACTGCAGTCATCCAACGTTCTCGTGGAATCTCAGCTGCTTTTAATTGATGTTGAGTATTGGTGAGCCATTCATGAACTTCTGTGGGCTTTTCTTTTCCTGAGAAGGTACGAGGCTTCTGCTGGCGAAAATCGGCGATAGAACCCGTCATTGGCCGTCGTGCTGGTAGATCTTCCTGCTCTAGTGCGCTTACTAGGCTGCTCCTCAAGTTCTGCCTTATGACGCAGAGCCTCTTGTTGAATTTGTTGTTGAACTTGCATCATTGTGTAGATCATTTGGAACATCTGTTGTTCGTCCATTGCCTGCCCTTGTGGGAATACGGGCATTGGTGGAGTAAATTGCGTTGATGGTGGAATGTCATCTTGCTAGATTTTTGAGGCATGCTGATTCGCTTGACTACGTTGTTGAGCGGATTGACCTTCTTCTACTGGTGTTACTTCCTCTTCATTGGTTACCAAAGTATCCCGTGGTGATATTGCAGGAGTCTCGTCGTTTGCTCGTGAATCCATAACTCTGCAACCAAAATAAACAATAAGAGGCGTACAGGAATCAAGGCAGGATGCAATTCAAGAAATTGATTCGAATCCGATACGGATATCAAAAACATTTCAAGCAAGTGGATGAGATCCTAAAAACTTATCATATTCTTATTGCAGGCATGTTCGGTCCCTAAGTTGAAACCGAACAATTTAGTCGTTGACCTGCATGGGCTACCACAAAAACCATGTCACGCCCCAGTCCCAAAATATCGAGGGACTGGATGCGCGACAATGGCCAGCAGCACGCACCGATGGACAAACCCAATTTAATGGATCCATCGGGGCATACTTAAGCTGTTAACAATAGTCAGGGGTCTAAATCTACTAATCTCATCCACAGAAAAGAATATAACAAAAGCAACAAAAGAAAATAAAAACATCATCAACAACTCACAAGTACATAAATCGGGGAACAAGTCCGATACAAGTCTGATACAACTGTCAAGATACAAAGACAAAGATATCAACAAAAGTACTGAGTATGAAAACAGGATATACTCAGAAAATACCGTAGAAGTCACTCGACTGCTGGGTATGGTACTGCTCCAGTGCCTGCTATTGTTCCTGCTTCTGCTCCTGCTAATGCTCCTGTCCTGTATATCGCTGGGTCGAACTCGACTGCTAATCCTGGGGACATAATCCGGATCCAGGTCCTTATGGGACATAGCAAGGTACAAGAAAGCACATGCCAAAAATACAGTGTAGCAGATAATGAAATAAATAGGGTAAACTATATAACCATCTAAGTGATATGCAAGATAAGAGCAGCACTAGAACTCAGGCTGAAACTACTACAAGCTCTGTGTCGGGGAGCCGGTAGCAGCGATATCATGTGGTTTGTCTAGCTCAAAGGGAGACTACAACACCGGCATAATATATAATCAACCTGTAGTTTGTGTGACTCTCCCCACCCAATGTAATCATGCATCTCATGTCCATGACGTCTCATGTCTATGCCATACAGGATCATAACTAATGCATCCAGTCATATAATATCTAAGCAAAGGAATAAGTCATGAAAATCTGTATCCTATACAGAATCACCATGAATATATCAGGACAATTCTGTATCATGAATAGTGTCAGGTGTCCTGGGTATAAAGTACTTGATAAGGCAAGTACGAGAAGTATAGGGTCTCGGTATCCATCTCTAGATGACTTTACACAACTCCGCGTACGAAGTTGGCACCCGACTATAATCGGACGCTAAGTAAGTCACACGGTCCTAGGTTAAAATATGTACAACAAGTATATATGTCAAGGAAATAAATAACAAAAACTGCAGAGATTGGCAAGGTACACTTGCCTGGGTTTTCGGCTCCAATTGTAGCTCTGACTTCAGCAGGAATTGCAGGAACTGCTCCGGTTGCTGAAACAAACATCACCATCAGATCCAAAAAATATCAATCAGCTAAAAATGCCTGTCCTTGAGTCCAATTTGGAGACAAGGGCAAAAATGACATTTCGGGTCAAAGCGGGATCCAATTGTGGGCCGTTTTGCACCGAAAAATGTGTCAGGGTCAAAGGTCTCCAAATCTATCCAACTTAGTGTCAACAGGTCAGGAACGATGATACGAACCCAACAGAACTTCCAGAATTAGATTCCGATGAGCCATTCTCAAAATCGCCCATCGAGTGGAGCTTGTGGGACCCACGACACGTGATTTTTCAATGTTATCAGAATCGAACCAAACTTGGCTCACAGGACCAGCATATTGCTATGAGTCCTATGGCACAAGTTTCGTCTCGATCCGACGTGTGTACATAAAGTTACATCGAGATTCAGAAAAGTCGAATACGGGGCGGTGTCCGCGGATACGCACTGATTCCGGTGTGCACGCACATCCGAATCAGCTTTTGCGAAATCTCGCATGTCCGTATCAACTATGCACACGTATTGGTAAAGACCGAACGTGACCAAGTCGTCCCGTTTAGCGGGGCGTACTCAGTTCCGGGGTGAAACAGGGCGTTGATTTTCCTGTTTTTGGATCGCGGTTCGCGATCACCACAGGTCGCGATGCACCGAGCGGTTTGCACGGACACCGAAGGGGTCATGCAGGCTACGCGATGCAACTGACGAAATCGAAAACAGAGCTACGAAGAGAAAGATATGAGTACCTGAACATGGCTCCGGGAAACTGCATTTCTCGTGTCCGACACGTGTCCGACACGTGTCCACAGAAGCTAGGGTTAGGGTTTGGGGATGCTGGCCGGAGCTGCGGTGGGGGAGGCCCGCCGGAGGGAGGCTGGGGGCAGCGGGGCAGGCTCGGCCGGAGGCGACGGCGACGCGCGGGAGGCGGCGCAGGCGGAGAACGGCGGCCGGCGACTGGAGCGGGCGGGGGAGCTGCTGCTACTGACTGCTGTGCTGCTCGGGGTGCTGTCGGGGGCGGAGGTGGCTGGGGGACTGCGGCGCTGCCGGCGGAGCTGGGTGGGAGGCGGTGGCGGCGTCACGACGAGGTAGTCGGCGGGGCGGAAGCGGCAGGGGCGGAGGACGGAGATGGGTTCGCCGGGGTCGGAGGAGAGGGCGGACGGAGGCGGAGTGGTGTGGGTTTTTATAGGAAGCCGAGGGAGGGGGAAAGGCGAACGGTGAGGGAGAGAGGAAGAGGGTCCGGTGAGGGAGATGAACAGGGAGCGGCGCGGGGCAGCGAACGGGCGGCGACGGCCGACGGAGGGGAGGAGAAGAGTCGGTCGTTCGTTTGGGGAAGAAAAGGGTTACGGGTTTCGGGCGGCCGGGTCGGGTCGGGTCAGGCGGATCCGACTCGATCCACTAAGAATTGGGTTGGGTTGGACCGGCCGGCTCGGTTTAATTTGGTTTAACTAGGTTTAATAGAACCGGGTTCAGGTTTATTTGGGTTTAATTTAATAATTATTTAAAAATAGATTTTTGGCTTTTAAAAATATTTTCGGGGTCCAATAAATTCCCAAAAAATTATCCTAGGTCTAGTTTTTCATTTTACACCATAAAATATTATTTTTATAATATTTTAATATTATTTAATAATATTTAAAAATCATTTAATAATTAAAACACCTGAATTTAATCACAGAAAATTCCCAGAAAATTCCAGAAAATTGTGAAAAATCTAAATTTAAAAATTCTTGAAAATCAGGGGGTTTACATCTTCCATTATTTCCGTCCGAGAAGCCCAGTGACAAATTCGAAGAGGACTGGAAGTTCGATCATATACAGGTGTGTGGATATATCAGACAGTTCATTGATGAGAACATGTACAATCACGTTGCCAATATTGAGCACGCGAAGACATTGTGGAATATGCTAGAATCTTTGTATGCGAAGAAGACCGATCGAGGTAAATAAATTATTCATGATCCGAATGATGATGGATCTGCGGTACAAAGATGAGGCTTCCATTACGGATCACTTGAGTGAGTTCTATGGCGTGGAAGACCAGCTATCTTCGATGGGAGTCAAGTTGGACGACGAGGTTCAAGGACTATGCTGTTGTGTACATTGCCAGACTCGTGGGTGACCGTACGAGTGTCTATGATCGCTTCTGTTCCGGAAGAAATGGTCAGTCTAGAGTTTGCCAAGAGCGGGGTACTTAATGAAGAGATACAGAGACATTCTCTGGGCATTTTATCTATATCTCACACAGAGGCGCTAGTTTCAGAGAGCTGCGAAAGGGATAAAAGCAGGGGTCCAGGCGGTGGTAGAGACAAAAGCAAGGGAAGGTCCAAGGGTCTTTACGAGAAATCAGAGTGTTACCATTGCAGCAAGAAGGGGCACATCAAGCGAAACTGTTTCGCTTGGAAGAGAGAGAAGAAGGGTAAGAAAGGGAAGTAGGACGAGAACACTACTGCGGAAGCGTCAGCACATGGAGGCGATCTGATCATTGTATGTGATAAGGTAGTAATGAATCTCACCTGCTATGACAACTCTTGGCCGGTGGACTCAGGTGCTTCGGTGCACATATCACAATACAGGGTACTATTTGCTACTTACACAACAGGCGACTGTGGAGTGTTGAAGATGAACAATGGAGATGTGTCGAAGGCGGTTGCCATTGGAGATGTGCATTTGAGGACGAAGAAGGGTACAGTTCTTATTCTCAAAGATGTTCGTCATGTCCCTGATATTCGTTTCAACCTAGTATCAGTTGGAAGGTTGGATGACGAGGGCTTCTTCAATCTCTTCGGGAACAGTCAGTAGAAGCTTACCAGAGGTTCGATGATGATTTTCAGAGGAAGCAAGAGGTCAGGACTTTACTATATTTAATGGAGCGCACATGGGACACATGAGGTAAAAACAGCTACTGATGCGTCTATCGAGGTATGGCAGAGGCGGCTCAGCTATATCAGCGAGAAGGGGATGAGTTACTTGGTGAACAAAATGGTTATTCCAGGGCTAAAGTCTACAAAGTTGGAGACATGCACGCATTATTTGGCAGGGAAACAAAATATGGAATCTTTTCAAAGTTACCCAAGTTCAAGGAAGCTGGCGTTGCTCGAGTTGATTCACTCGGATGTCTAAGGTCTTATGAAGGTGCTGCCCACTTTCAAAGAGTTTCAGGCCTCTGTTGAAAGGGAGACGAACAAGAAGCTGCTTTATGTTCGGTCAGACAATGGCAGCGAGTTCATTGGTCCCTTTGATGCTTATTGCAGAAAGTAAGGGATATGACACCAGAAGATTCTGCCCAAGACACCTCAGCTCAATGGTATAGCGGAGCACATAAACAGGACGCTTATGGAGAGGGTATGGTGTTTTCTATCAGAAGCAAACTTGTCAGGCAGCTATTGGGGTGAGACTCTTTACACTGCTGCTTATATTATTAATTTATCTCCTAGTGCTCCTTTGTAGGGTGATGTGCCTGACAAAGTATGGTACGACAAAGAGCCGTCATACAATCATCTATGAGTGTTTGGTTGTAAAGCCTTCGTGCATGTACCGAAGGACGAGAGATCCAAATTTGAGCCGAAGATGAGGCATTGTGTCTTTGTCAGCTACGTTCGGGATGAGTTTGGCTATAGACTCTACGACCCATGGGAAGAAATCTCTACAGAAGCAGGGACATGGTATTTATCGAGGATCATACCATGACCAACACTCAAAATTTTGATTGTGGATGAAGAAGCTATTGCAGGAAATGAGGCTAAAACAAGAACGGTATTCTTTGCTTTGTGATAGCCTGAGTGAAATTCACCTTATGAAGAACCAGATATTTCATAGTCGGTTCAAGCACATTGATACTCGGTATCACTGAATACGGGATATGGTTGATAAGAAGGAAGCGGCGCTTAAGAAGGTTTATACAGATGACAACGGAGCAGACATGTTCACAAAGATTCTTCCAAGAAAAAAGTTTGAGTATTGCAAGCGGATCATCGGACTGATGACCCCCTCCACATAGTTGTGAAGGAGGAGATTTGTTGGAGTGGATGGGGTTCCCAAACTATGTGGAGAATACCGCGGAGTGCGAAGAGCGTCGTCTCTGTGTAAGAGAAGCTCGGAGAGGCGACAAGGGCCATTCGAGAAGTCAGAGAAGCTCAAAAGCAGCAAACATGGGAGTGGGGGAGGGGGGCTGCTAGAAACAAGCCTGCCGAGTTTGAACTGAACTCGGTCAGGGTGCTCCAAAAGCTCCAGAAAGCTGATGTCTTCGTTTACTCGCAAATCACCGACTCAGGCCTGTTTGCCATTTAAATCAAAAGGAGAACTAAAAGAACTTGATTTGATTACCAAACTAAGAAAAAGTACAAAGAGGTCCTAGAAGACAATCTAAGTACAAATTTATTTTCTGGGGTGACGATGGAGGGTTAGGAGTGTAGCAACTCTCTTTAATCTGTGGACAATCCGATGTAGAAGCTCTTTTCTCTTACTCGAGTGTAGATCTGCATATGTTCCTGCTTGGTGGACGATCAACCAGCTCCTTTGTATGGGTATGGTACCTTTATCCTTCTTGTGGACGTGTTATGGATGCCGCATATGTTCCTGCTTGGTGGCCGCATAGGGCTACTTCAATAGCATGCGGTTGTAACTATGTCCGCACGTCACGGGAAAGATGCCACGTGAGTTCGGTTCAAATATGTTGTTGATAGATCTCGGGTTGTTATTAACCCGTTGTATTAAACTCCAATTCCTAATCCAAATAAATTCTGAGAAACGACATAAGCTTGATGAGAAAAGTGTCAAATGCATTTTTTATTGGATATAGTGATGAAACTAAGGATATCGCTTGTATAATCCAATATATAAGAAGTTGATAATAAGTAGATGATGTAGTATTTGACGAAAACAATTTTTGAAAGTGGAATAAAATAAGAGAGCTTGTTTATGTATTCAAACTTGTGTTATTCTATGTTTTCGCTATATCGACTTGGTGAACTAGTTATCAACGGTCGTTCCGGTATTTGCCTTGCACGGACGCAACCCAAGGCTCCCAATACATCATATCCCGATGGAAACGATCGTCCCACGGGAGCCCTGGCGTAGCGATTCGCGCCTAGCGGGGACGGCCAATTCTTGCGAAAGATCTGGGCATGACAGGGTGTGTCGCATTGTTATCTCATGTTGAGGTACCGATCTCGCCAGATCTGGAGGGGTTGGATCTCAACGTCGAGCACTCGGTCGTTGGCCTCCGTGAGACCCACAACACCGGAAAACTCGCCAGACTTAGGGTTAGGGTTAGTGTTTTGGGATATGGTCCTCGTCGACCACCAGAGAGTACGGAGCCGAGGACCCCACCCTCGATGTTGGGGAAGTCGACCTCGTCCGTGGCGATGGGGTCTTCAAAATCCATGGAGGACACAAGGAACATGCCACAAAACATGACACATAAAATATGACAAAAAATATTTTATAAATTTTTATTACCAAACAGAATCCTAATTTTTTTCCAGAAAACTACTTTTCATATGAAAGTAACCAATGCAAAGTCAGATTTTTTTATACTCCCAAAATAACTTTATAATTTACTTTCAGAAAACTCTTTTCAGACCAAAAATTCAGAAAGCATATCCTAACGGACCCTTACTATTTTGAACTAGTCTCTAGTCTCTAGTGTTGTTGTCACTAGCATATTTTCTATAAAAGGGTATTTTGGTCATTTCATAATTAATTAAATATTATGGATATTGTATTATTTAATTATTGTTAGATGTTTGTTTATTATTTTGGACTTGTGTTAGTGGACCTAACTAGTTTAGATTAGATCCATGTACCAACATTTAAATTTAGTTAAATTTAAGCTCAATAAAAAGCTCATTCATTAGGAGGATGATTAATTAAATTAAACCCATTAGACTAGACATTTTTTCCTTAATTATTTCTTCATGAGAGGCCCCAAGGGGTATTCTAGATATTTCATAGTAGCTTGAGGAGGGGGCTAAGGGGGCGGCCATGTATTAGTAGGGGGTAGTTTCTCTCTCCTCATTTTCATTACAAATCTAGATCTAAAATTTTTTCTTCCCAATTTCTTCATCCCCACATCAAATTTTATCCAAATTTCTTTCCAATTCCTTCCCTAATCATCATTGGAGGCTAGTAGAGTAAGAATCTACAAGAAGGAGCAAGAATCTACAAGTTGCAGGCTCATTTCACCTATTTTGGAAGTTTTATTGGGAATCCATCTCCCAATAGCTATAATTTAATTTTTTTCTCTTTGTTTAGGCTCTAAATATGTGTTTTAATTATTAGGAACCACTCCATATGGTAAGGTAACCCATAAATTGGAATTAGGTTCATAGGAGGCCTATGGAGAAAGTTATGGTGAGTTTTGTGTCAATTTTGGACGAATTTCGAGATTGACACATGTTGTGTTTGTCAATTGGTCAATTAGACCAAATTATAAGTGTTTGATTGTGTGTGGCTAGTGTCGTATCCACAATTGGATATGTGTTGGCCGTATCCCAATAATTTGGAAATATGGGTTAATTTGGGGGTTTTCTTCCGACACAGGGGGTTGTGCATGTCATATTTTGACACGGACACATAAATATGTATTTAACTCTTCGTATTATTCATATATACTATTTTAGACTTGATCGTGTCCTTCGGGGTACGTTTGGTTGTGTGGTGGACTCATATCACAAGCGTATCATAGATCTAGTGTGATACGGGTGCGATGCACTCCACGTGTTTGTTTAATTATATTTTCTAGATTCAATTTTCCTTGTGTATAGCTATTAGAATATGAATTTATCATTGTATATTATATATATATATATATATATATATATATATATATATATATATATATATATATATATATATATATATATATATATATATATATATATATATTAATGTATAGATATCTATATATCTACTTGTATTGTATATATGGATGTGTATGTATAGTTATAGATATATATATATCTACTTATATCTAAGTGTTATGTTCATGTGTATGTATATATATGTATAGTTATGTATTTATATATGTTTATGTTTGTGAGTGATTATATATATATATACATACATATATATATATATATTTATATATATATATATATATATATATATATATATATATATATATATATATATATATATATATATATATATATACTGATAGTTATGTGTTTGTGTATGTATATAGTTGTGTGTGAGTGGGAGTGTCATATATATATATATATATATATATATATATATATATATATATATATATATATATATATATATATATATATAAGAGCTTGTATGTCTGTAGTTGTGTGTGCAGTGTGTAGAGGGGGTCGAGCAGTGCCATAGCAGCAGGCATAGGTAGTGAGCAGCTAGCACAATGCAGTGCAATACAGGAACCCAGCAGCAACAACATCCAACTAGCAGCTTTCAGCATTAGTTTCAGCAAATGAGTTGAGCAGCAGCTAACTGCAGCTAGCTCAGTGCAACCAACAACAAACGCAGGCAGTAGCAACAATGCAGCATGCAGTGGCAGCAACTGCTGCAGCAGCAGCAGCAGCTCAAGCACAAGCAGCATCAGAAATTTCAAGCTGCGGTAGCAGCAACAGCAAGAGTTAACAACAATATTATTCAGGCCTTCGAGCAACTCAACAACATTCAGTAACAGCAGCAAGAGGAGTATCAATGGACAGGAAGGTAAGTTAGTACGGGGTAATTAGTTTAGTTAGTTATCTAGTTAATTAGTTATCCATATATATGTACTTGTTGTTAATTAGTAGTTAGATATATATATATATATATACTTATGTAACTCTAGTTATATATATATATATATATATATTGTTGGTAGTTAGTGTAGCTGTATGCATGTAATATTGTATTAGTTAATATATTAGTATATAGTTAGGAGTTGGGTAGTTAATTATATGCTAAAGTGATATTACCTTGAGATACCAAGGTAAATGTCAAGGTATCGGGTTGATACTCAAGATATTAGATTTCAGTATCAAGATGGGGGTGTAGCGGTGCGATACCGTATTGGTTCAAAGCCAAGGTATCCACTTAGCATTTGTGTGTCATTTCCTCTACTATACAGAAGAAGCTATAGTAGTTGGTGACGATCTTCTGGTATTATTTTCGAACATTATCTTTTGTTTTAGTAAAGTGATATGATGTATGGACATTGTGGCTATTTTCTGTTTCAAAGAGATGTTAGCCAAGTATGATATTTTGAGTAAGCTAGCAAGAGTACTTTGTAAACTCATTTAAAATTATCAACAAAAGAAATTATTTTGTTTCCGTCCCACTGTTATTATTTGGTTTTCTGTATTTAAATTCTCTCGCTTCTGTATTTATTCACTCTATTTTGTTATTGTGGAAGACCATGTCTTGTACAAGTGTAACTTAGGTTTGTACGACATCACGCTCAATAATGACTTTACGGTACTCCGAAATTGGACCGTGACAATCCCCGGCAAGAGTTTCTTTCTTATGTCTCATCTTGTAACTTGGTTGCAGTTTTTCAAAGTATTCTTCGCAATTTGTAATATTTCATTTCGGAGTTATTGTAATCTTGTTCTAAGTTGGATTTTCCATTTTTTTTTACGATTTTCTCTAACCGGCGATAACCTATCTTTGTATTTAGCTCATAGTTTTTTTTATTTTATATAACTGAATTTATTGATTTAATATGAATAGAATTTTGCTGTCTCAGAAAGAAAAGAAAAAAAAAATGGTTTCTACATTTTTTGTTCTGTACTCATGGAATATGATGAAAATTTCCTTGGCCTTTCTAGCCGGATACGTGATCCTGACTGACAATAATGTTGAGAGAAAGCCAAGATTTAAGTTTGGTGAAGAAATGCTACTGCGGCTGTATAGAAAATGAATATATATATATATATATATATATATATATATATATTTATATATATATAGGAATTGAGATTAAAATTACTTTGCTGGGCTTGCTGTGTGTATGACACACACGTACACGTTTAGCGCGATTTGCTTATAGGAATTGAGATTAAATGGACCAAATCATCGAGCTTGAGATACATACAAAGAGGTGGTGGTAAGTAGAGTATGGATCTATATCATTGAGATGGAAGAAAACAAAAGAGGAAACTGCAGGGAAATTGTCTCATCGATGTCATTTTGTAGTCAGAGACACACTTGTGCTGCTGCTACAACCACATCCTCTCACAAGAACACATGAAGCCAAACATTGCCTTGCTTTCTCTATCAGCCTAGCATGAAAGAGGTTTTTGCAGACATCCCAAAGCTCTTTTATCATACTTATGAACAGCTAAATGTGCACAAAATTCCAAATAACATGTCATTGGTTTAAATAAATTAATGCTTTCAAATGTTCTTAATTAATTACTTTCTCCTCTTAGTTAGTATGATTTATGTATCAATATAATTCACTCTTATCAGTATGTTACACTATGGACGCAAATATTAGTTAATATATAGATATTCTTGATGGTGCTCGATCAAGTATGTATCTTGACCAATCGCTAGGATTAGGGAACTATATATCTTCCTTTAGTTATCATATGGTTCATAGTTGGTATATGTTGAATTTATTGATGTAGTTATGTATGAATTTACCACCAAGAGGGTGTTATGTTGGAAAATAAATTTGATTTGTGCTCTCTCATAATTGGTCCATTACCATTAGATTTTGTTTTGTCATTGGCCTCCTTATTTCATGCTTAGCCCATATTCTAGAATGTGTTTATATCTGATAATGTTCTTGGTAATTATTTTAAAATATCTATGTTCTAGAATGTCCAAGTATTATAGTTGTAAAATAGTCTAAAATGATGTGTAATCATATTTTAGTAAGTGTTTAGACTCTTCCTTCCATTTTGCACACAACCAACGTCATAATCTTAGAGCTATGGTAAAGTTTCTTTCTTGGCCCCCCTTTTCGGCTAAATATCCCTTGTCAAAGTATGTAACTATGCAATTGTGTATATATCATGTGTACCTACAGTTATTGTTGCGATGCATATGACCTTGAGTTAATTAAAAAAAAATTTATGATAGATGAAACTCAAATCCAGACAAAATATGGGTGCATACGTGCCAAATATTTAGGAATGTTAATTTGATTTTTTATTTTTATTGCTTCTTAATGATCCAAATCGATGGGAAACAGCAATTAATTATATATGGCATGCATGTGATATTGGCCAAGTACATACATATTGAGGGAACCACAGTTAACCTTACCTCTCCCATATCCATAGGTGTAGGTATCTTGACAGTAGCATAGGATGCTCTCTCCCCCCGCCCTCATCCTCTAAGCAAACACTCCAGCTAGCTAGCTGGCTGTACACATGCAATCTCAACCAACCACCATGGCCAGCGAGGCCTCCGCCAGCAGCTCCTCGCACGTGCGAGCGCCCGACGACGTCGTCGAGGACGATGGTGCCGGTCGCAACGGTACAGGTGTTCTCCAGCAGGGCCTGCAGGCGGATAAGTACTCCGCGCAGGAGTGGAACCGGGCGTACCTGCTGACGTGCGCGGCGGGGCTTGTCGTCGACCCGCTGTTCCTCTACACGCTGTCTGTCAGCGGGCCGATGATGTGCCTATTCATCGACGGATGGTTGGCGGTCACCGTCACCGTCCTCCGGTGCATGATCGACGTCCTGCACGCGTGCAACGGATGGATGAAGCTGAGGTTGCACTGGTACGGTACTATGAGGAGGCTGCACGCGGCCGAGGAGGACGAAGAAGAAGGAGGGAAAGGACTGGATAAGAACCAGAGATATTCCACGTCGAAGAAAGATTTACTGCTCGATTTCTTCGTTATCCTGCCATTAATGCAGGTACAAGTTATACTCTAATTTACATAATTGATACTCCAATTCTATATCATCTGTATCACCAAATGTTTGCAGAAAATATGCAATTAATGGTTATGTATTCGTAGTTACTTTGGTTGGTAGCTTGGAGCTGTTAGTCTAGTCCCGAGACGGATCAAAGATGGTAGAACACGGACCATAGCCGAACTACTAGCGAGACCCGAATGTTCGCTCTCCACTGGAACTCAAGTTGTCGTCGAGATCAGAGATTCACACAAGAGTTCCTCATCTGATATATCTCGATTCCAACAAAACATGAACCAAGAAAAGGTTACAAACAAACTCTAAAGATAATGAAGATTACAACAAGCAACAAGAAATCGTTCTTCTCTTTACGTTTGTGGACGCTACAATGAGAAAGAACGAAGCACAGGAAATGCTGAAGAAAAGTTCCTTGCTGAGGTGACCAAAACCACCGTTACTCAAAGCAAGATTCGTCGTACAGACGATCTGTCCCCAGGAACCAGCAAGTTCATAAATGAACTTCTTGAACGCTCAATGTCACATTCGAAAAAAACTCGAAAAACACCATTTGAGAGGGAGACACTCTGGGACGCATGTGATCTGGTGTTCTCGATTTTTTTCATCTGTTTCTCCCTCCTCAAATGAAAGAGGAAGCCCTCTATATATATAGAGGAAAACAGCACCTATGCGGCCTGAGGAAACTTCAGGCCACATATGCGCTGACCGACTAGATCCTCCAAAATCTAGGTATCAGAACCGCATGCGTCGTCCATGCTGCATGCGCCGTCTCCTTTGCCTGAAATATTGTACTGCACAAGGCAGACACCGCCGCCAAACGCAGAAAGAAGCCATTCGCGTCGCATATTTCGGAAGGCACTGAAAATCATGCGCTTCATACGCCGCCTAAACTAGACTTTGTCCCCTCCACATGCGACCCAATCATCCATATATGGCCGCATAGCGCCTGGTCACACAGAGCATGGCCGAATAGCGCCTGGCCGCATAGCCCCAGGCTGCATAGTCCCTGGTCGCATAACGTCTGGACACATAGTGCCTTGGTCGCATGCGCCCGAGCTAGCAACCAAGCATGCAACTTGCGCATAAAGGAGCGCACGAGCGCCATGGGACGATGCTGTCGCATAATGCCTGGAAGCATAGTACCTTGGCCGTATGCGCCATGAAGCATGCGCCCGAGGTAGCAAACGTGCATGCAACTTGCACATAAATGAGCGCTCGTGCGGCCAACAAAGCGTTGCTTTGCGCCCTTGAGCCCGTGTCCGAGTCCGAGTCGTTAAGCCCCTTTAGGTCTTAGCTCCTAAGAGAAACTTCTAAAAGGTGGTGACAAAACAAAGATTGTCATAATGAAGTTCACACTTAATCCTTCTAGAAAAGTCAATTCACATGGACCTCTATCCCATGTGCATATACCAATACTAAACATAGCTATATATTGAGATATACACATTGGTGGTTTTTCAATGTGGGACTAAAACTTCCAAAGCTAAGTGAAAAACAACAACAGGAACTAGAATACGTAGCTAGCAAATCTTATATATATATATATATATATATATATATATATATATATATATATATATATATATATATATATATATTGATTTCAGCTTTCTTGTAGTTGTAGGCAACCTAGATCTATATGTACATAAGAAAATAATGTCCTATAGTACGATTGTTAACAAACAATAATTGTTGCCACCTTGAAGCTAATCGCATCACACCTTCAAATTTGATAGCTACTTGTACCAACTTTCATACTGTCATATATATGGGTACTTTACTTGTAAGGTTTAATATTTGTAACTGAATGAATTATATATATATATATATATATATATATATATATATATATATATATATATATAGAGAGAGAGAGAGAGAGAGAGAATAAGGGAGGTGAGATGGCACCTCATCCTAAAAACAAGGATGGCGGTAATGTGGCACAATCCCAGTCACACATTTCATAATTGGCAAATTGCACTTAACCCCCTCCCCTCGTTTGTGTGGTTGGGATTGTGCCACATCACCGCCATCCTTGTTTTGAGAGTGAGTTGCCACCTCACCTCCCTTATTTTCTCTCTCTCTCTCTCTCTCTCTCTCTCTCTCTCTATATATATATATATATATATATATATATATATATATATATATATATATATATATATATATAATTGATCTTAGAGAATTGGTATGTCTTGATTACTATTACTATTTTGGGTTTAGTTACACCAAATGGTAAGAACCATGCATTTAGGAGATCTTGAGAACTAAGATTAGGATAAAGGCTTTCTTCTGTGTAAGGACTAACAAGGTTAATGGAAGGAGGTCTTGTTGTTAGTAGCTCAGGACATGGACGGTTGTTAATGATTAATGACCTTAATTGTCTCAACAAAAAAGAAAAGAAAAGAAAAAGTCGGATATTTATAATATTGATAGGTTGTAGCCAGGTACGTATATGATGGACATGGTATAATGCATGATCAATTATTGTAGGTTATACTGTGGGTTGCAGCCCCGTCCCTGATACGAAGAGGGTTGACGACGACGGTGATGACGGTGTTGTTGATCGTGTTCCTCGTCCAGTACCTCCCCAAGATATACCATTCCGTTCGCTTCTTGCGTCGCATGCAGAACTTCTCGGGGTACATTTTCGGTACCATCTGGTGGGGCATTGCTCTCAATTTGATCGCCTATTTTGTTGCGCATCACATGTGAGTGCATCAGTAGTGTGTACCTAGCTAGCTACCTCCTTTTCATGTGCAATTTTTGTTGTATATATATATATGTAGTACATCTCTACTCAATTTGGATGAACAGGAGCTAGCTAGATTCAGTATTGTCGCCAATTTTAATTAGGTTATTGTCTCGTATTAATGTCTACTAAGAAGATATTTAATGGATGGAAATGAAAAGGCGGTTGGGGCATGTTGGTACTTGCTGGGGATCCAAAGGGCGGTGAAGTGCCTCAAAGTCCAGTGCATGCATGCCGAGGGATGCGTTGGAACGACGACAGCATGTAAAGATCCGATATACTATGGTGCGACGACGATGGTGACAGATAGGGGGAGATTTAGGTGGTCTGACAACAGTGTTGCAAGAGCTACGTGCCTCGACAGTAGCAGTAACTTCGAATATGGTGCTTACAAATGGACAGTTTCTCTGGTGACAAACACAAGCCGGTTGGAGAAGATGCTCCTCCCCATTTTTTGGGGTCTAATGACTCTAAGGTACGCATAGTAGCAATACAAGTCATAATCTTGGAATAATAATAACAATAATTACATCTCCAATTAATCAAGTTGAAGCTATTAATTATTGTTCCATGGGCCGGCATGCAGTACGTTTGGAAACCTGGAGAGCACGACCGAATGGGTCGAGATAGTTTTCAACATCATCATCATAACAGGTGGCCTCATATTGGTGACCATGCTCATCGGCAACATCAAGGTGTTCTTGCACGCGACTACATCGAAGAAGCAGTCCCTTCACCTGAGGATGCGGAGCGTGGACTGGTGGATGAAGAGGAGGAACACGCCCCAGGGGTTCAGGCAGAGGGTGCGCCAGTTCGAACGGCAGCGGTGGGCGGCGATGCGAGGGGTGGACGAGGTCGAGATGATCCGCGACTTGCCAGAGGGCCTAAGGAGGGATATCAAATACCACCTATGTCTCGACCTCGTGCGTCAGGTTCCTCTGTTCCAACACATGGATGAGCTAGTGTTAGAGAACATATGTGACAGAGTCAAGTCCCTCATATTTCCCAAAGGAGAAACTGTAAGCCTGCTGAACAACAAGTACGTACATTAATTAAATTTGCTAGCAAGCAACCAATACTAATGCTCTGCTCTGGCCTTCAATCAGATTACTAGAGAAGGTGACCCGGTGCAAAGAATGTTATTCGTAGTAAGAGGGCACCTCCAGAGCAGCCAAGCCCTTCGCGACGGTGTGAAGAGCTACTGCATGCTCGGCCCGGGGAACTTCAGCGGGGACGAGCTCCTGTCGTGGTGCCTCCGCAGGCCGTTCGTCGACCGCCTGCCTCCCTCCTCGTCCACTCTGACCACCCTGGAGACCACCGAGGCCTTCAGCCTCGACGCCAGCGACGTCAAGTACGTCACGCAGCACTTCCGGTACACCTTCATCAACGACAAGGTCAGGAAGAGCGCGCGGTACTACTCGCCCGGCTGGAGGACGTGGGCGGCGGTGGCGATCCAGCTCGCGTGGAGGAGGTACAGGCACCGGAAGACGCTCACTTCCCTCTCTTTTATAAGGCCCCGGAGGCCGCTTTCGAGGTGCAACTCCTTTGGGGAGGAGAAACTTCGGCTCTACACCGCAATTCTCACCTCGCCAAAGCCAGACAAGGATGAATTCTTCATGTGAAATTAAGTTGCTACCTGCTCATCACCAATACCATGCATCAAGACGACTTCATCATTCATCAAGTATATATATATATATATATATATATATATATATATATATATATATATATATATATATATATATATATATATATATATATATATATTGGTTGATAAATAAAGCACAACCTACCTACTTCTTCTTCCTGCTGCCTTTATCTAGGCCATATTTCCTGGATCATGAGCATTTTAATTACTTCTTTAGAAGATCTTCGTACTACTTGAACTTCTGTAATTAATTCAGTCTGCCTCTGTGTTACCAATGTGTCATTTTTATTTACAACTTTGCTATTTGTCCATCCGGGAAATTTGATTGTCTTAGCTAGAACTAATTTTGGTTGTCCCTTGATCGATCCGATCTGATCTAATCTCTTGTAAAGAGTTTTTTTTAATATCATGGGAGGTCACCCACCACACCGAACTCTTGCATAACGGTTGTCCTAAGCAGAAGGGATTGTCCAAACCTGACTTACCTCTAGGCCGGCACTCCGGTGAACGAGTGACACAGGGAGGGGAAATTGTTTTCATGTACATAATCATCGATTTCATTTTTTTACTCTTTGCAATATACATCAAATTATAAAACTCATTTCAGATATGACCTCATTTGCTATAGTAGGTACAACATGTCGGCGTTCCCCGTCGTTGTTGCTGTTGTTGCTGCTGCCTCGGCTGCTGTTGCCGAGTTGGTACTATCACTGTAGGAACTGCCGCCCTCCGTGGTACTGAATCATGTATACGAACGCTAGGTGATGGTGCTGACGTTCGGGGTATTGGTTCTCCCTCATTGTTCTCTCCATGAGGCCTCTTTCAAACCACTCTTCTTGATCCATCCTCCGAAAAGTAAGCTCAACCCTCTTGGCTGCTATCAACACTGACTCGAAGGTCTAGTAATCGTGCACCTCTACCATGTGCAAGATCTCCAAGTGAAGTTCCTGCTGGAACCTCATTGCTCTCTCCAACTCTGTTGCCACCAATAATATACATAAATAAGAAAATAAAGGACAAAAATAAAATATATAGATGTGAATGTAAATAAACAGTAATAGTAGCAAGGTATACCAGCTTGGCAATGATTTGGTGCTAAAATAATACAAGACAACAGGGTACATCGAACCAGAAAATATAGGAACATCACAAACGTCTCCGGATGCTGAAACAAATATCATCAACATTTTCGGAATAAGCGAGATAGTCAAAAAATACTACTCTTTCGTCAAATTTGGACACAGGGACAAAACGGTAATTTCAGATCAAAGCGGTATCCACATGTGGGCTATTTTGCACAAAAAAATATGTCAAGGTCAAAGGTCTCTAAGTAGGATGAATTATAGGTCAAAAAAATTATAATCGATAATACGAACTTAACGGTATGTCCAGTTTTGGATTCTGGTGAGCCGATCATAAAATCGCTCGTCAAGTCGAGTCATGGGGCCCATAAAACGGTGATTTGTCAACTGACTCAGAATCGGATGAAACTTGGGTCATAGGATAATTCAGACGCTGCGAGTCCAATGGCTCATGTTTCGTTCCGATCCGACGAGCATACATAAACTGTCATGCCCTGGCTACGAGGGCCGCCCGGACCATCGCTTCCTCCGTTGTGCCGGACGCGAATCAGGTTGCCTCGGCGCACCGGACGTGAATCATCGCACCTCGGCGCCTCCCGACGGGGTACCGTCTGGCCCGTTTGATACCGGGACATGATGCCTTGTGAGCCTGGGGTTGCGCCCACACAAGGCTTCATCGTTTAAGTTGTGTTTGGCTATCATCGCATCAATCGCGTAAGCAGCGGAGGGTCATTGTTGCAATCCAATGCATTTACCCAACTGAGTATTCAGGACAAATTGAGGGACTGGGTTCTCTTAGCAAGGACATCGTTCCATACATTATGCCCCTTTATACGATAGCAACTTTAGGCAATCGAGACACAGATTCCGGGTCTTGGGGAGAGCACGCCTATCGCTCCCTCGGACGATCCAGTACCTGCAAGCAAGTAAATTGTTGGTGGGTTAGCATTTTTATAAGTACTGGTGAGATAAAATAACTGAACAGAAGCAAGCATTCACTAAAACCAACACTAAGTAATCATGTTATAAAATATTACATTACTAGTGATATTTCTAATTTTACCTATGTTCATTTCATGTAGTTCATAGCAGAGTCATATTACTTTCTTTATGAAAACATCTTTTGGAAATAGAGTTTCATATGCGATAATGAGCAAGCAAGCAAGACAAGCCGTTCGTTCTTTTTCAGGGTGTGCGCAGCGTGTCTTGTGAGCCATACTCAAGCCTCCAGGGACAAATGCATATCTAGACACCAATGCATATCTTAGGGATGGTTCTCTATCCAAGCCAACACGATGAACTATCTTATATGCAGTACGGTCCCCGAGTATCTCAGGATCGGCAGCGGTTGGTCCAGCTTACCAATGACTCATTTATCTGATGCTATTGGCAGCTGTGACTCATGGTTGCTTTCCACTATCTCTGTAGCAGCCGTGACATATGCATTTCAGCTCTCCACCAATATCCATTGTCCGAACGATACGAATGCATGAAACACTATCAAATAAACTCTAGTATGCAGACGAGATGAACTATCAGACGATATTTCATTATTGCGGGGCAAGCCGCCTTATCTTTGAACACATTCAGGCACACGATATGGTTCTCTCGGGGCATAGACGATAGTGAACATGTTCATGCAAACACATACTCTTAGAAAAGCGTTTCAATGTTCGTTTCATAGACAAGCTAGGTGAGTTCGTTATTAGCATGCAAGGCAGGTTCTATCATTCTCTTTAGGCATTCAAGCATTCAAAATACTCAGATTATTATTAAGGCGTGCAAGAATCAGAAAATGAAGTTCTGCCCACTCACCTGATATATAATGCCGACGCGGAGCGGGGCATTACAGAAACTAATAGGGTAAGCTGAAAAACATCAATGCAGGAGACTTTTGACGGATGCAGGAGACTTTTGACGGATACGGGTTGATTTCGGCGTGCACACACGTCCAAATCAACTTACGCGAAAATTAATACGTCAGGATGTACCATACGCGCCTTTCGATAAAATTGGTACGCGATAAGGCTGTCCCGTTTGACGGGGCGCACTCTGTATCACAAAATTTTAGTGTTTTAAAAACTATTTTTCTTGGTTGTTGGAACTCAAATAACTACCAATCAAAATCAAACTAAAATAAAGTAATTAAAGGCACTGGAAGAAGGTCAAGTGGAAAGTTTACCAGAGGTGGCGGTTCAAGGATCGGACAAGCGAGAGAGAGTATAACCGTAAAGTTGGCTCGTTGATACTGAATTCTGCTTTGATTTTTTTTTTTTTTTTTGCGGCGTTCTCAGTCACGAAGGGAGATCTCGACCATGGCAAGGCTTGATTTGCTCTGGGGGCCTCACCTGAGGACGGTGGGGATTGTCGAGGTTAGAGGCTACTGGAGGGGGGTTGCCGGCGGTGACTATAGCGATGGCAGAAACCACAACAGCAGCGACAGCAGAGCAGCCGTACGCGCAGCAGCTGCAGCTGCAGAAGTAGTGCAGCACGGCAACGGCGGCCGACGGCCAGCGGTACGGAGGCAGGCGACAGTGTTGGTGTTATCGAAGTGGAGGAGAGGGAGAGGAATCAGTAGTGGTGGTTGGTGAGGATGATGGTGTTGGCGGTGATGTTGATGATGATGGCTTTGATGCAGGGAAGGGGGAAGGAGTAAAGATTAGGGTTAGGATTTAGGTTTGGCAGCCTATATATATATATATATATATATATATATATATATATATATATATATATATATATATATATATAGAGAGAGAGAGAGAGAGAGAGAGAGAGAGAGAGAGAGAGAGAGAGAGAGAGGGGGGGGGGGTGTCGCGCGTGTACGCGGGGAGGGGGTCTTTGGTTTCGGGTAGGTTAGAATTAGTTATTGGGTTTGGGTATTTAGTTTTTTTTTTCTTTTATTCTTTTCTTCTTATCCAATATATATATATATATATATATATATATATATATATATATATATATATATATATATATATATGTAAGAAAAATTCTAAAATAATTATAGAAAAATTTCTAACACCTTACTAAAATAGTTTTACACAAAAAAATATTTTGTGAAACATTTGTAGTCATTAAATATAGATAATCATTTATATAGTTAAAATGAATAAAATTATATTATCTACTTATCTAAGTAAATAACTAAAAAAATCCAATAATTAAAGAAATAAGATAATAAAATAAATATGATGCATGTAGTTTCCAAAAATTCATCCAGAGATTGAAATCGGTATGCATTTGTGGTTGAAAGACTAGTTCTCTTGGTATCATGGATAAGTCAGTAAGCAGATTTTGTATTAAAAACCCCATTAGTAGTATGAACCCATATTAACTTACCAACTTGGGTAGAGGAGGACAAAGGTAATTGCAAGATAGCCAGAGCTTCATGTGTGGGGAACAGGAGCAGAAAAAAATCAGAGTTCCAGCAATGGAGATCCCTCATAATTAGCTAGGTCACTGACCTTCTTCACGTGATTAATAGCGCTAGGATTTCCAGAAAGTTTGTAGGATGGAAGATTTGGTACCCAGGGGTCATCCCATATGTCAATACTAGATTTGTTACAAACCGACCAGTATACACTGCCAATAAGATAGTATCTACTTCGTAGGATGCATTATAACCCAGATACAAAAAAGATGATTGCTTAATGTGCGCAATCCAAAAGTTATTATATATGTCGAAGGTACTTCCCTCTCAGTAATTTAACCCAAATAGAGTCAGGGCTTGTGAGGAATCTCTAACCCAGTTTTATAATGAAAGTCGTATTGGATATCTCTGGATTTCGAATACCCAATCCCCCTTGATCTTTAGGTGCAGTAAAAGTCGTCCAAGTAATGAAATATATTTTCCCCCGAACCACCCCACCAGAACTCTCGTTGATGCTGAGACAGTTTGTTTGTGACTTTTTTAGGAAGTAAATAGGCTGAAAGGTAATAGGTAGGGATAGAGGAAAGGGTTGCTTTGATTAGAATAGTCCTCGCAGAATGAGAAAGACACTGACTTTCCAACCTTTCAATTTTGATGCACTAGAAGCAAGAAGTTTGGCATGCGTGGAAATACGATTTTTAGATTGCAAAAGGTGATGCCCAAGATACTTATCACTAGTTTCCATTTGTTTCACTTGAAGGATATCAACGAGAACTTGTGTCATGTAAGCATCCCAACTGCGAGATAAGTAAATGGTGGATTTTTTGAAATTGACATGATGTCTATACCAAAGCTCAAAAGTATTTAGAAGAGACTTGATTTAAAATATATTTTTGATAGTATAATAACCAAATAAAATGAGATCATCTTCAAAAAACAAGTGTGAATACGAATTATGGATGTTATTGATTTTGATACCATTATAAAGACCCGATCTCTCCATGATATTGATTTTCTTTGATAATAATTATGCACACATGATAAAGATGTAGGGTAATAAAGGACATCCTTTGCTGATACCACGACTCGGATTAAAATATTGTAAAGGAGACCTGTTAATCAACAAGGCAAAGGACTTTGTAGAAATGCATTGCCTTATAAGATCATGATTTTTACCATTCATACCAAACCTATTAAGGATTTGACTAATCACGTCCCAACTAAGCCTATTATAGGCTTTAAACATATCAATTTTGAGGGAAAATCACTTCTTCTGTTGCTGAACTTTGAAATTGAATGGAATAATTCTTGAGCGAAAATGACATTGTAACAAATTTAACCAACTAAGCCTGCCTGGGACAAATTATAACCGATTTCAAAAAAAAAATCAATCTAAGTGGTTAAACCTGAGTCACTTTGATACTATTTATATTATTAATTATCACGTGCCTTAAACACTTCTCTATAATTTAGTTTCAGAAATTATTATTTTTTATTTATATCATTTATTAATGATCTTAATAATATTAATTTTACAAAAAATTTCATAGAGAGCATCAAAAATATAACAAATTCAACTCAAAGCACAGAAGTTTAAAAATTTACAAATAAAGCATCATAACACCCATCCGAAGGACGTTTCACATGTTCCAAATTTTTTTTTCGTTTGGGGCCGTCTCTTTCCGTTACATATAAAAATATATATATAATAATAGAAAATGCCCATAGGAAGGGCATTTTCTCAAGAGAAAACTTCATTCCCAAGAACATTTTCTATTATTATTATTATTATTATTATTATTATTATTATTATTATTATTATTATTATTATTATTATATATATATATATATATATTATCTCTGCGCTCTCTCTCACACTCTCTGCGTTCTCTCTCACTCTCTGCTCTCTCTCTCTCTCTCTCTCTCTCTCTCTCTCTCTCTACTCTCCTCTCTCATTCACTCTCTGTGCTCTCTCTCTCTCTCTCTCCCACTCACTCTCTACTCTTTCTCTCTACCCCTCTCTCTTCCTCTCATCTCTATCTCTCTGATCTCTCTCTCTCTCTCTCTCTCTCTCTCTTTCTCTCTCGTTCCCGCTCGTCTCTATCTCCCTCCATGTCTCTCATCTCTCTCACTGTCCCTATTTGTCTCACTCTCTCGTTTCTCTCACTGTCATCTCTCTCGTCTCACTCTCCTCTTCTCTTTGTCCTTCGCCTCTCTTTCTCTCTCTCTTTGGCACTCTTCTCTCTCTTCCTGACACTCTTCTCTCACTTTTTTTTCTTTTTCCATAATTACATGCATGCACTTGGGAGCCTGTGAGCATGTTTTGTTTGAATGCATTGGAAAATAATATAAGGTGCTCGGAAAGAGAGAAAGAGTATGGTCCATGCCATGGCATGATACAACCTTTGACCAAAAAAAGGAAAAGAGTAGGTAGTAGAAGGAAGTATTTAAGAATGAGGGTTTCGGTTATAAATTTACAGAAGAAGAAGAAGACAACACTTATGAGAGTTTCTCCAGGAAGAGAGTTCAATAGAAGAAGGTGGAGGCTGCAAGAGTTTGAAAAGAGTTCAAGAGAAAGAAGATACAAAAGAAAAAACAGGTAAAAGATTTCAAGAGTTTAAAAATAGTTCAATAGCAATTTAATTACGTATTTTTTATATGATGTCCTAATCATAAATATAGATGGCTTTTCAAAATAACGGACGCATACCCGGTGGACCTACAACTCCGTCCATTGAACGTGAGCGAGAGTCTCACATTTCTAATCTGGTTTTCGCTGGATCGGTAATTTAAATTTTAGATAATTGATATTATTATTGTTAAGAGTATTATATTGTACTAACGATATCTATACATATATTAAATAGCGCTATGATTATCCAGATATAAAATTATGAGAGCATAGTGAGTGGCGGTCATCATGGGAGTTGACTGAAGGCCAAAAGGTCTTGGTGGAGCCTTTTAGTTTTTACTTTGTTAACGCTATACTAATTAAGCGTCATGATAGAGACCTGATATTAAGTATCATTGAGCGATGGTGGCCAACACGCAACACATTTTAGCTACCTTTTGGGGAGATGACGATCACATTAGCGGATGTGGCACAGATTCTGGGATTATCTATCGAGGGTAATCCTATATATCTTGACGATAAATTGGAAATAAAACATCTCATTAGAGAATACCTCGGTGTGGAGCCCCCCTCTCACATGGGAGAAACCAGCACTGTCAAACTCACTTAGCTCCGGTCTACATTCATGCATGTTGATCATATAGGCTTTACAACAGTTCTTATTGATTCTTCGTGGGTATTTATTTACATGTATTAATTATTATTAATATTTATTTAATGTAGATGGTATCAATATTCAATTATATTTTCAGGTGATATGTTGCATTAGAGCTTACTTACTGTGTCTATGCGGTGCATTTTTATTTTTTGATGCTATGGAAAATATAATCAACATGTGACTGCTACCATTTCTTGCGAACATCCATTCTAACACAAAACAGGCATGGAGTGAAGCAATGTTAGCATATTTATACCGCTCTATGATGTCTTTTGTGAGTAAGGTATCAAAGGGTAGAATAACAAAAAATATAAGTGAATGTCTAACACTTATACAGGTATGAATAAAAATGAATAATATCTGCTATATTTATTTGGATCTTATTTGTGTTCTTCTTTGTAGTTCTGGTGTTACGATCACTTCGAGATTGGTAGACCAATTAGTAAATATAGAGCTGAACAAACAGTATGGCCAGCAGGCATTTGCTGAATTACTGGAAATACAGATTATGTTTATTATATGATAAAAGTGGTATATCTTTACCGACATCGATTTGACACATTAACCGCCTATGAGGTAAGTATCTAATTATTAAATTAAATTTTTAGATGTTATTTTCGTGCCTATCATCTATTACTTGCTGAATGTCAAATAGGTTGTTTGGAAACCACTAAGTGTGCCACAAGAAGTGAGAGTTGGTGAACGTGTCTGCAGTCTCCATAGATATTATATCATGTACAATAGATCTATCATATTTTATTCAGCTGATCGTGTTATGCGACAGTTCGGACTGAAACAAATGATACCCTTGGAGCCTTTGGCTTCTAGCAGTACAAAATCTAATATGAAAGAGCGGGTTCGTACATATATGCTTGGTTGGCATTCCAGATTTATCATGCATGGCGTGGAACACATGCCCGAATTGATGACATCGGCGGCAAATTGTAAGTTAAGGGGTATTTTAAATAAATTATACGTTATAAGATCTTACATATCCTTTTGTGTTGGAATTTTACAGTGGAGGGTAGTGCCAATTTTCTACGTTGGTATGGATGCCCGCTAGTGCAAAATATGATGTATAAATTTGAAGAACCTCGGTTCCAGCCATGAGCTTTAGATGATCTGAGCTTGCGTGACAGGAGGGCACGATTCTCTAGTAGTATGTGTTCTTTTTTATATAAACTATCATCTTTATATATGTTACTTTTATATTCATTGAGTGTGGATTTAAATATTCAGGCAGAGATACTGGCTGATATAGCTGAGGACCCCGAAAGAGATCCAGAAGGGATTTTAGGGATGATTGTACAATAATTATGCGTACACTGAGTCTCCGTTTTACTCCACTCGATATACCAGGCAGTCATCATGTAGGCTTCATGAGACAGAGGCAGGCACGTCCTCGTAGGACACGTGATTGAGGAGCTTGTTCGAGCAATGTAGAGGCACGTCCCTGACAGGCTGGTGAGGGAAAATCCCAAGCTTACGAGGGCATGCCACAGCATTACGAGGGCACTTCACAGCCTTACGCTGGCATGTCACAGCCTTACGTTGGCATGCCACAGCATTACGAGGGATATTTCCAGCCTTATGCTGGCACATCACAGCCTTACATTGGCATGCCACTATATTACGAGGGATATTCCCATCCTTACGCTAGCATATCACAACCTTATGAGGGTAGGCCACAACATGACAAAGACATATCCCAGAGTTACGAGAGCATATCCCAGAGCAACGAGGGCACATACAAGAGTTACGATGCCACGCCACAGGCTGCTTCTCATGACTGGGATTAGAATTATTACCTGCAGAAGACTGGCACTTCGTTGTTTGGCTTAGCCAGCCTTGATCCATACTCTCATTTATATTTGCCACCATCGGAGGGTACAGAGGAAAGGAGATACAGGCTAGGTCTTAGGCGAGTAGGTTTCTACAACTCATTTTGTTATAAAAAGATACAATCATAATATTCACTGCCTCGGTTGGTTTCTACAACTCCTTTTCTTGTGTCCTAGCCTGCCATAATTACTGTAATGAAGATCTCTTGTCGATGATTCTCTTGTCATTATACGATTCTTCTTCGGTCTGTCAGTTCTACGCCCAAGAAGTGGTACTCCAATTTGATCTCTTACTGGTTCACTTTGAGGAGTATAGGGGACTGGAATCGGTTCCATACATGGCATGTATATAGCTCTAAGTATTGCAACAGAAAATCAATAGGATAATAACTTTCAACTGGTACGTTAGAAGAATAATATGTAAATCAAGCATGTTTACATGGTAGTAGAGTATGTTGCCACCGACCACATGTACAACATTTATGGTATAGTTCAACCACATAACATCTACTTGTTTTATGATCCCATATTTCAAATTTATTGTTATTAAAATGCAATAATTGAAAAAAGTGTGACTCTCGCCTAATACGTGCCATAGTGTTCATCATCCTTGGACAAAACTCTGTTTCCATCTTTTCAGCATTTGTTCGATGTTTGTCGTGAAGTGTTATTATTTTTGCTCTAATACCATCAAGCAATGTTGATATCGGTTTGTCACGCAAACTTTTAATCCAATTATTAAAACATTCAGCAATGTTCGAAGTATTAATATCTAATCGTGGGCACGGTGCATAAGCGGTTATCCAGTAAGAAAAATCATGATTTTTATCGTTTGACCCTACAATCCAATTGAAAATATTTACATCAGCAAATTTTACTGTTTCGAACCAACCATTCGCATTAACCGCATTATAAGACCAAAAAAGTTTGTCTAACCATTATAGATATGTCGGTGTACGAGGACACTGATTTTTCAAATTTTGTTTAAAATATTGAATACAAAAAAGTGGAAAGAGTTTGGAAAAACTGTTCGCATTACACGAATTAATTACCTTAGAATCTGGATGTAAGAAAAGTAGCATCAATACTAATAACAGGTAAACAACCACTTAAGAAACCATCCATACAAGCCTTGAAACAAATAAATATTCTTTGAAAGACATTATTTTCTACTGTTTTTAAAAAATATTTTCTACCGGAATTTATTTCCATAATTTTAAAACAATATTTCTCAAGACTACCATATGCATCAAAGTAACTGCCGTTAATATCAGATAATGCAAGTTCCCTAGCTCTCAAAGCTTTAGAATATGTAATATGTATTCGATGTTCTCTAAGTATATTGTGTACAATGTGTGCCGGACTATACGAGTTATTATCTCTAATTTTATCAATTATTTTATTTCTTACCCATGCAGTGGTGGCTAGTGGATGATGTCCTCCTGTAAATCCACCTAAACATGAATGTCTACCTTCAAATGTACGAATTTCAAATGTACTACCATCACCATTAACATTAGCGTATACAATTCAACAACAGTTTGGAGAATCACAAGTATAAATTATTCTTTGATGATTGTTATGTTTAAATGAACAACTAAATTTATATGTAATTGCTAGGTCGCTAATAAAATTTCAAAAATCCTGAGGAGAATCAAATTGTCTGCCAACAATTAACCCAAAAATGCAACCAGCTACATTAGCATCATTATCATCTAAATTTTTAACCAAATCATCACTGTTTTCATCATCAACATCATTGTTTTTAGTATCAGAGTTAATTTCAGTGCGATTTATACAACTAGGACCAACATTGAAATATTGGTTATCACAAAAATGTTGACTACTTGAAATGATAGTTGTGTCGATATTTGCTAGTGATGGAATGATATAAATTTTAATATAAGATGAAACTAAATTACTTTGAACAATAAAATTCTATGTTTCTTCAGAATCTACTATTATCAACGCATCTTCATAAAATTACCTTATTGTAACTTCATAACTTATGGAAAAATGATCACAAATAATACTACACAAACTAGCTAATATGATATTTTGATTAGTGGTTATAAGATGAGTATTACCTCCATGGTAATATAATCCATCTAGTATACCTCCATGGTAGCAAATTAGTACTAAATTTTGATCCATAGTCACAAATTTTTGTCTGAATTGAGACTTACAGAGGTATGTCAGAAAATAGCTTAGGCAAAAATGGTAGGAGATAATGGATGAAAGTATCTTCTGACTTGAATTTGCCTTCTGAATTCACCGATTGTAAACTATTTCCTATATGAGAAAAATATGGTAAAGAGAGTAAGAGTGAATGAGATATACAAAACACGCATGAGTCATATATATAATTTAAATTTAACCATTAAAATATAAACGTTAAATGTTACCTATTGTACAGAGATTAGTATTACCTAGTATACTAACATACAGAAAAAATGGATGACATAGGAAAGAGTGACAAGGAGAGAGGGGTGAGAGTGACAGAGAGAGTAAAGAGAGGGAGAGAGGGTGAGAGTGACAGGTTGAGAGAGAGAGAGAGGGGGGGGGGGGGAAGAAAGAGAGAGGGACAGAGAGAGAGGAAAGAGAATGAGAGTGAGAGAGAGAGAGGGTATTAGCTAAATTTAACCAATTGAATTTAAACGTTACAAATTTAAAGTTACAAAATTGAAGGTTACCTAGTGTACAGATAAACGTTACCTATTGTGCATGTATTAGCTTAGTATAGATAGCATACAAAAAGAGAGAGAGAAAGAGTGACAGAGGAAAGAGTGATAGGGAGAGAGAGTAAAGAGAGGGATGAGAGTGACAGAGAGGGAGGAGAGAGAGAGAGGGTTGAGAGTGACAGAGAGGGAGAGAGGGATGAGAGTGAGAGAGAGAGTTGTTAGAGAGAGAAAGAGAGAGAGAGAGAGAGAGAGAGAGAGAGAGAGAGTTGTTAGAGAGAGAGAGAGAGAGAGAGAGAGATTTGTTAGAGAGAGAGAGAGAGAGAGAGGGAGGGAGTTGAGAGAGAGAGAGAGAGGGAGTTGACACAGAGAGAGAGAAAGAGTTGTTAGAGAGAGAGAGAGAGAGAGAGAGACAGAGAGTTGAGAGAGACAGAGAGAGAGAGGGACAGTCGAGAGAGTGTGTGAGAAATATGAGGTAGAGTGTTAGGGAGAGAGAGGAAACGTGAAAAAACGAAAAATGAAAGAAAAATGAAAACGCTTTTGAGAATGACGTTTTCTCTGGAAAAAACGCCCTTCTCAATGGCGTTTTATTTTTTCTATTATTAATTTTTTTTAGTTAACGACCTTACAATGTAAAGAAAGTAAACCAAAAAATAATATTAGAAAATAAAAAGCGTCCATCTGATAGGCGTTTTGATGCTCTGAATGAAATTTTTTAAAATTTAATGCTCTGCATGAAATTAAGATAAACTATAATACTGTGTAAAAAATTTTGTTAATTTTAAGATTTTTTTTTATCAATACATATACATGTTATATTTGTAGTTTTTATATAGCTCTATCTTTTATTGGTGATTATTTTTTATTCTATAAAATTTTGAGCAAAAAATATCAATTCTATTATATATATTATGATAAATGTTTAAGGTTTAAGAAGAAAGAAATGGACATGATTGTAGAGAGGAAGAAATTATTTCATGTGACTACCTCAGTGCATCTTTTTTCTTTCCAATCGATAGATTGTATGAAATTTATACATACACATATCTCTATGGCAATATATTGACATGATAAAAATTCACTGACAATATTTTTTTCTCGTAGAGAGGAGAAGAGAGGAGAGGAGAGGAATCAAACAAAGAGACAAATGCATAGACTTAAAATACTATTCAGAGTCTCAGACTTATATTTGTCTGCTTCAATAGTGTTTAACCTACTAAAGTTTTGTTTATGGTTTTGTTTATGATTTTGCAGTCTCATTTTGTCATTGTCTTTGACTATTACTACTCACTCTGCGCCATCCATCCATCCATCCATCTAAAGCACAAGTAGCGCTTCATCATCGATCAAGCTTCTCAAAGGCGAAGACGACCCAATGGCGGGCGCTACGTTCACAAGCAGTACTGCTGCTGCAGGCAAGGAATACCCGGGCAAGCTAACGATGTTCGTCTTCCTCACTTGCAGTCGCCGCCACCGGTGGCCTAATCTTTGGCTACGATATCGGAATCTCCGGTAATCATATATATATATAATATAACAGTCTTAAAATTTAAATATTAATTCGAATTTTTCAAAAGAACGCAATATTATATATTTTTGAAAGATATAAAAATATTTGAATATTATATACATTTTATTCGGATAATTGCTATCACGCGTGCAAACAAGTAACATTTTCTTCGTTTTCTTTCTTTGTTTTGTTTTGTTTTGTTTTATTTTATTTTATTTTATTTATTTATTTGTTGTAGGGGGAGTGACATCTATGGACTCATTCTTATCGAGATTCTTTCCATCCGTGTATCGGAAGGAGAAAGAGGACGAGAGCACGAACCAATACTGCAAGTTCGACAGCCAGCTGCTGACGACGTTCACTTCGTCGCTCTACCTGGCGGCCCTCGTCGCCTCCTTCTTCGCGTCGGCGGTGACCCGCATGCTCGGCAGGAAGTGGTCCATGTTCGGCGGGGGGGTCACCTTCCTGGCCGGCGCAGCCGTCAACGGGGCTGCGCAGGACGTCTTCATGCTCATCCTCGGCCGCATCCTTCTCGGTATCGGCATCGGATTTGCCAATCAGGTTGGTGACGAGAATCAATTATCTCGTACTTTTCTTTTTTCCCGTTGATGCCAATAATTAACTAATTTCTCCTTGTCATAGAGCTTCGGCAGACTTGGTCTTCAATCAACTTTCAATGATTAATAGCATGCTAAACACTACCAATAGTTGAAAAAATAAAAATACTAATATTCGACTATACTTTGAAATGATGCCAATGAGATCTTAGCCTACTAGTTAAGAGGGAGGCACAACACTTCCCCCAACCCTCCTCCGATCAAGATGTATAATGGCCGGGCAGTACGGAACCAGTTCTGTCAACGTCGATATGTCCGGAAGGCTTGGCCGACCCCTTCCGCGGTGGTTCGGACTGTGTCGACAAAATTGGCTTGTAAGTCCGGTCCGGCCCTGTCCAGATGTACAATGTTACGGGTCCGGACCGGCCCAATTTGTTTTATTTACTTACTTATATATATATATATATATATATATATATATATATATATAATTTTAAAAAAGTTATAAAAAATTTTACAATACTTTTTTTATGATTTTCTATTTTTTATACTTAAAAAAATTATAATTTTCTATTTATTATATACATAATATATTATATAACTTATATTATATATAATATATAAAAAATCGAGCCGGCCCAGACCGCCAGCCACCGGGTCATTGGCCCTGGCTGGGTCGGCCTTCAGCGCCTACGAGCCGAGCAAAGCCGGACCGGTCCACGCCTGGATTTGAACCCGGATCGACCCGAATTCGGTTAAAACCGGTCAAACTGGATCTCGGGTCGGGCCTACCCGGTCCATTACACACCTTGACCTGGAGATTGCTACTTCGAGCAACAGGAGGGGAGGGGCGCAGTTTAATTCCTTTGTTTAAAAATTAAGTGCGATGCAGTGTGATCCGGATAATGCACGAATGCGATACGGTTGTGATGTGAGACGGGCCTTCAAACCGAGATGTATGTAGCCTTTAGGTCGAAATTGGCTACATATATATTGTAGGCCTTTTTCGAGTTGAATTTGTAAACCAGAATAAAATTAACCTTTTAGGGAAAAGAAAAAAAGAAAAAAAACTTTGAAATGATCTTTAACTCTAATGTTGATTTCAATTTGTCTCAACTCTAATGGTGATTTTGATTTTACAGTCAGTACCAGTGTACCTATCCGAGATGGCCCCAGCCCGCCTCCGCGGCATGCTCGGCATCGGATTCCAGCTCATGATCAACGTCGGCATCCTCGCAGCCAACCTCATCAACTACGCCTCCTCGAAAATCAAGGGCGGGTGGGGCTGGCGCGTGAGCCTAGCCCTCGCTGCCGTCCCCGCCGCGATCATCACCGTAGGCTCCCTCTTCCTGCCCGACACCCCCAACTCCCTCATCGAGCGCGGCCACGACGGCGAGGCCAGGAAGATGCTCCAGAAGATACGCGGCACCGACGCCGACGTGGGCGAAGAGTACAACGACCTAGTGGCGGCAAGCGAGGAGTCGAAGGCCGTCAAGCACCCGTGGGCTAATATCGCGGAGAGGAAGTACAGGCCCCAGCTCACTATGGCCATCATGATCCCTTTCTTCCAGCAGCTCACCGGCATCAACGTCATCATGTTCTACGCTCCCGTCCTCTTCAAGACCATCGGCTTCGGGAGCGACGCCTCGCTCATGTCAGGGGTCATCACCGGCCTCGTCAACCTCGTATGCATATTCGTCTCCATACTCTCCGTCGACAAGCTCGGACGCCGCAAGCTCTTCATTCAAGGTGGGTTGCAAATGCTCGTTTGCCAAATCTTAGTTGGGACCTTGATCATGATCAAATTCGGAACGAGCGGGGAGGGACATCTGTCCAAGTCCTACGCGGGCTTTGTGGTGCTGTTCATATGCTTGTACGTTGCGGGGTTTGCGTGGTCGTGGGGACCCTTGGGATGGCTGGTTCCGAGCGAGATTTTCCCATTGGAGATTAGGTCGGCCGGACAGAGCATCACCGTGTCCGTGAACATGCTCTTCACCTTTGTCGTCGCGCAGACGTTTCTCACCATGCTCTGCCATATGAAGTTCGGACTCTTCTACTTCTTCGGGGGAGGGGTGCTCGTTATGACACTCTTTGTCGCGCTCTTTCTCCCGGAGACCAAGAACGTGCCAATCGAGGAGATGGTCCTCGTGTGGAAGGCACATTGGTTCTGGGCTCGATTCATTCCCGAAGATGATCGTATCCATATCGCTGCCATTGAGATGGGCAATGGCATGCGACAAGCCAAATCCCCCAGTGGTTAAGTGATGCATAAACGTATTTCAATTCAACTGATATCTGTTCCTAATTCAAGACGTACGCTGCTGATATATATATATATATTTTCTTCTAGGTTTCGTTAGCCGGTGCTCCCATATCTCTTTGAATTCCAATACCAAGTAACTATATGATGTTGATGTTCTTGGGGTTCTTGTTTGCTCCCAAATAATGTTTAGTCATAATTTGTTGAACCAAAAATACCCAAGATTTTAGGGATGTTGTTAGGATGTTAAGCCCATAGCTCTCAAACCATTTTCTTCCCTCTCTCTTTCTAGAATTTTCTTCTATGTTCTCCTCTTCAAGACCATTGGCTTCGGCAGCAGCGATGCCTCGCTCATGTCTAGGGTTATCACCGGCCTCGTCAACCTCATCTACATATTCATCTCCATACTCACCGTCGCCAAGCTCCGTCGCCGCAAGATCTTCGACCTTGATCATGATGAAATTTGGAACGAGTGTGGGGAGGGACAATCTATCAAATTCCTATGCGGACTTTGTGTGTTGTTGATATGCCTGTACGTTGTGGGGTTTGCGTGGTCGTGGGGACCCTTGGGATGGTTGGCTCCGAGGGAGATATTCCCGCTGGAGGTTAGATTGGCTATAGGCAGAGCATCATCGTGTCCGTGAACATGCTCTTCACCTTCGTCTTCGTCGTCGTCGTCCAGACATTTCTCACCATGCTCTACCATATGAAGTTCGGACTCTTCTACTTCTTCGGGGGAGGGGTGTTCGTTATGATCCTCTTCGTCGCGCTCTTTCTCCCTGAGACGAAGAACGTCCCGATCGAGGAGATAGTGCTCGTTTGGAAGGCACATTGGTTCTGGGCTCAATTCATTCTCGAAACTGATCATATCCATATCCTTGTCATTGAGATAAGCAATGGCAACATGCCAAATCCCAAAGATATATAGGTGCATAATTTTTTTTTCTCTTTTCAAATTTTTCACCCCCTTCTTCTCCCAGAAATTTCTTCTCTAGATCTTTCTATGATCAAGACTTCTCATATGACCACCTATATATAAAAGGGGCATAGCTATTCCATTACAAGAGTGTCAAAGTGAAATGTATGAGAGTACGTGTTAAGAGTATTGTGTGGTATAGTGTTGTTAGTGTGTGAGTATTCTAATAAGTGTGTACAAATTAAGTATGTTGTCAAAGTGGTATAACCAATTTTGTACAAAAATCTTTATGAGTTCAACTAAAATATCAAACTTTTACTCTACAATCTAGTATCAAAGCGAGACGGTTAGGAAATGTTTGTGAAGCAGTGTACGGTGTGTTCGTGATCAATACGGTCAGAGACTGTGATGCCACCGATCTACGACCACGATGGCAGATCTAGTGAGCACCACTAGTTGGATTGTAAAGCTCAACTACCATAATTACAATAATTGGCAGAGTCGTATCAGATCTTACCTTGAAGACCAGGATTTGAGAGAAACTATCGGTGATACGAAGATCACACCACCGGCAAAGGAGAAGGTTAACCCGTTGAGAAAATGGAAGATCAAGGCTAGGAAGACGATGCACGTGCTCAAGACGACATTAATCGAGAACGAGTTGCTCGAGCTCATTGAAGATGCGGACACACCTCAAAAGACATGGAGCACTTTCACAACTCTATTCTCTAAGAAAATTGATGTTCGACTTCAGTTCTAAGAGAATGAGTTAATGACCACCACACAAGAAGGTTTGACTATCACCAAGTAGTTTATGATAATAAAAAAAAATATGCCATGAAATTTCTCAGTTATATCCAAAGTCTAAATTTAGTGAGCAAAGAAGGATGAGGGGAATTATTATCATGGTCTAAGATCCAAATATAATAAATTTATCACGGCAGTCAACAGGTGGCCAATACAACATTCTCTCGTAGAGTTAGAGAACTTGTTGGCAAATCAAAAAACTCTAGCCAAACAAATGGTCGGTGGTGTTTCATTAAAGAATGAAAAGGAGGGTAGGCTCTTTTCAGCAATAAAAGAAGAGGTCGACATAGAGAGCAGAATACTACCAGTGAGAAAAGAAGAAGATAAAGAGCAACAGAAAAGGAGTTACCATCTCACAATAGTGTCAAAGTGAATTGATGACACATTTTAGATTTTTGTCATGGACCTTCAAGTGTCTTGGACCGGCCTTGATCTAGACTTTTTCTTTAGCATCCTATAAAAGAGAGGCATAGCCATCCCATTTGGGACCATCCCACAAGAATGTGTTAAACTGAAGTGTGTGAAAGTGTTGTGGTACAGTGTTGTTAGTAAAAGTGTACAAAAATTTGCCATGAGTGTAATAATAAACTTTTTGAGTTCAATAAAATCATCCAATTTTACTCAACATAACACATCTTGGAAATTAGATCAACAGTTTGATTGGAATAGGGCAAAGGACAACACAAATATGAACAATAGAGATGCATAACATGAATGATTTTATACACTAATATGAACCATATACGTAACCTTGACTATGTTCATGCAACATAGATGGCTTCATACGCACAAACAAAAGAACAAATAGGTAATACAACCACACATAGGAAATAAGCTTTCTGAAGCATACTTTCAAAGATGACCTATTGTGGGCTTATTTTCATTAAAGAGAAATTATTCACGGAACGGACCGGCCTCACCCACATGGCAGTGGTAAAATGTTGTTCTCCTCCAATAGCGGCATAACACACAAACACACAAACGCCGCATGATGTGCCATGTTGCTATTTTAGAAGAGGAATGTCTCACCACCACTGCCACTCGGTGAGCATTAAATAATTTCTCCATCAGTAGGTGAGAAAAAAGTTTCTCAAAGAGAAAAGAACTATCCAACAGTAATCAAGACAATTATACTAAAAGAAATCAATCTCCACTAACGAATCTCATTATCTACATGCCAAGGAACGAAGAGGGTTTTATGCCTACAAGGCTCATTAGTTTGTAGCCAAACCTTCAAAAAAAATCTCCTAAACAATAATTTAGAAACAAGACTAAACAATCCCCAACTCCCTCAAATCACACAGTATAATCTCATCGAACCGGTAAATAAGATAACAACAATAGTAGCAGACCAGACATTACACTGAATCAACACCGTCAACTTGCTGTCGAGCAAGGTATCTTTCTCTTCGTTCTTTCTACAAAACAACAAGACAGAACACGGCGAGGAAACTCAGAACTCAAGCATGTAGGAACGACGAATAAATAAAGAGATCAAACGTAGTAGTACTAGAAATCGACTTACCCATTCATCGATGACTAGACCTTCACCTACAATCTGAGGACCAGCATCTTCCGGAGGTTTCTTGCAAGCCTCGAGTGCCGCCTCTGCCTCTGCTAGTTGCAACTTCAGTTTCTCCAATTTCTTCAGCAAAAAAAAAGTCAAAATATCTACTGTCATTCAACAATTCCAACGCTTAAAAACTTATTTTCAACAAAAAAGTGTGAAGTTACATACAGGACAAGGTTGCTGCACATCCAAAAATACAACCCTCAGAATTTGTTCAACTGCAACCTGATCTTTCTGCTCATCAAACTGCAAGGAACAACATACACCATCATGATCCAGAATGAATGAATGAATAGTAGAAAGATATAATAAAGAAATTTGTGCGTCGATAAATAACCAGCTAATAAACCACAATATTAATAGCGGAACCAAGTTGCGGAGGACAACTTAAGTTAAATCTCACATTGCCAATTGAAAGGCCAATTGTCTACAATTGGTCACAGGCTGCAACCTAATTCCTATCCATTTTCTTTCAGGAAAGGGCAAGTGTCAACATAAGACTTAAATGTTCATCCAACACATATTTATATTGAACAACTTTCTGTGCAATAATTTAAGAAACGCTATATAAACACACATGACTTCAATTTATAGTTGAGAACTTACCAACTCTGGCGCATACTCCATAGGTCCTTTCACTTTCAAACTCATGATCTTGAACTTCACCTTGCACTTCTGATCTTGTGGTTTCTCATCGTTCTCCGGATGCTCCACAAACTTGAAAACTGGAAAATTAGGAAGAGTGTCATAGGTAAATCATGAAAATTTATGTAAATTGATATTCTTTGGTGGAAAACTAGAGAACCAAAAGTAAACTAACAACTAGGAAGGTCACAATACCAGTTGCAATAATGCTCTCGCCAGGAGAAAGAATAGCCCCAGGAGGTCGCATAAAGCAGCTTTTAGGTTCAGTCGTTTGGAACTACACAATTCCACAGCACATAAACTTCGATGAATACATAAGAAACTTCAAATAAAAATAGGAATCAAAAATAGTTACGGAAATAAGAGGTATGAGAACTTGATCCATAAGGAAAATATAGACAACAAAACTAAAACATATAGACCACTCAAAATTTTAAGACATTGGAAAAATAGAATTGCACATAACTTAAAACAGCAATGAATCCCATGTGTACCTTAAATGCTACATGAGATTTGGTGGTATTTTTTATCCTGATTGCACTTCTAACCTGCTTGCCAGGTTCATCTGCAGAATTTTAAATAAATAAATTTAAAAAAAAAGAGTTAAGGAAAAGCCCTTGCATAAAGAAATCAAAGTATTGCCAGCTTCGATTACATAGAAGATGGATGGGCTCTCATATATAAATGGAAGTTAAATCGTGTGCTTACTAGAAAAAAAATTTATAATGGGTACTTCCTACCCTAAAGGAGTCTAAGCTGGTTCGATCGGATGCCAAGTATGTAGTCGATTTGAGAGAGAGACATAATTGTAATCTATGCTGAACGGAGCAGATACGACACGATTCAGACACGGGGATATAGATTCAACCTCTATTTTTGTGTGTCCTGAAGTGTATTTTGTAATATCCATTGGATACGTGTCCGACACCCGATGCAACATGGACACGACATGGATAGTTGGAGCACCCCGTGCTTCCTAGATTGTAACACTACCTATTGGAAGAAAGGAAGTGTAAGAAATTAAGATGATTGTCAATATAGTTGGTAGTAGTATTAAAAATCAACCCATCAACGTATAGATCTTTCTTAGAGAAGGAATTAGCTAGTTTATAATGTTAAGGGCTATTTGATATTACCCCCCTCTTAGATTAGGTATATTGATATTACCCATGTTAGATTAAAAGTTGAAAATACCCACCTGAAAGTGACGTTAAAAACCTGAAAGTGTCGTTAATGAGTTTTGAAAGTGTCGTTAATGAGTTTTTAACGACACTTTCAGGAGGATATTCTCAACTTTTAATCTAACAGGAGATAATATCAATATACCTAATCAAAGAGGGGGGTAATATTAATTGGCAGCCAGTGAGAACAAATATTACATTAATGTTTAAGACTATATACATAAATCATGACAAGAATTATGAGATCAAGCAATATATTCATAATTTACATCAAACTACATTTACACATAAATCCCAACCCTAGTTTCAATACCACAAACTAATCTAGCTCCCCACAATGTAAAAGAAAAAAAAAATAGTACCCCCCATGAAAATTGAAACTTTGTAATGTCTAAAAAAATTTGAAACTTTGACATAAAGGAGGAAAGTTCATATATTAAACCACTTTCCTAAATAGTCAAATTGTCAGAATTAAAACTACCAGAAAATGTCCAGCAAAACACCAAAAAAAATTGCCTACTTTATGGGGGATTAAAAAATAATGCTAACTTTCTTCTCACAAAGACCCATCTTGTTTCCCAAAATTTTAACTTCCATCCAAAATCTTTCCTAGAATGCAAAAAGATGCAAACTTTAGGGGGGAAGAAGAAGGGAAGGGCTCACATGGAAAATAGAGCTTGTTCGCTGGATCTAGCCTCAGCCGCCGCCTCGTCGGCAGCAGCGACCTCGCCACCGACGAAGCCGACCCACCGCCGCTCTGCTGGACCCCACCCTGCCCGGCCACGTGACCTGCCTGCCGGACCACGTGAGCAGACGAGGAATGCGCCGAGCCTCCGCCGGCTGCGGGGGGCGCGTGCCAGAAGGGCATGCGGCAGAGATTCCACGGCTTGGAATCGGACGGTCCTGACCTCCTCTCCTCCGCTATCTCCATCATCTCGGGGGTTCCTCCGCTACTCCGCTCGAGTACGGTCACCGCCGGTGGTAGTGGATCTCAAAGTCCGCTGCTTTGGCACTTTTGCTCTTTCGCTGTGGCAGCTCTGCTTTATAGAACGAGGTGGGATGTTGACAACGACAATTTAGTAGTCAACCTTACTATTTGTTTTTTGTTTTTTTTTAGAAATTTGGAATTACTTATCCATATTCAAGTTGTGTCCGATATTGTTTTCATAATTTTCAAGTCCTTTCACTTTTGGCGAAATTCGTCTAACGATCAACCCATTTAACCGAAAATTTTGATGAAAAATATCCATATTCTCTCATGCACTTGATCTCGCAACTCCGAACTCGACCCCGTCCCCCTTTTCCGCCGTCGCGCTCGCCCCCGGCCCCCCTCCCTACCACCGCCACTGCCCCCGCCTCCCTCCTCTTCCCTCTCACCCCTCTCCTCCTCCCCCCTCCCCGCCACAGCCGTCGCCCCCAGTCCCCAACCCCGCGGCCGCTCCCCTCTCTACCGTCCCCAACCACTGATGCTCGCGAGCAGCGAGGGAGAAGGGGTGGGGAGGGGGGGTGGCAGCGGTGTCGGGGAGATGGGGGGACGGGGTTGGGGACGGGGGGCGGCGACGGTGGCAGAGGGGGGGGAGAGGAGAGCGGTGACGGGGGCAGCAGTGGTGGCAGGGAAGGAGGCGTGATGGGGAGGGAGAGCGGCGGCGGTGAGTGGGGGCGGCGGTGGCGGGAAGGAGAGGGTGAAAGTGAAGAAGAAAATAAAGGAGAGATATTTTCGTTAAAAAAAATTGGTCAAATGGATTGACCGTTAATTCTTACCGAATTTCGACAAAAGTCGAGAGTCTTGTACATTATAGAAACAATGTGGAATGTACCATAAATATGGATAAATAAAATTGGAGTAACTCAAATTTTTTGAGATGTCCAGCAATACGTACCAGACTTTATGCACGCTACGTTACATGTCATTTGGGTCCACTACCCCCACATCTCCCTGTGGTTGGATCCCGAAAATCTCCGTACAGCCAAAAAGATTATACCTCTTCTCACTTACCACAAGCGTCAATTGAGTTCAACATTATTATTTGTAGTAGTATCCTTTTGGTTTACTCTGTGTACGAATATAATAAGAATTCTCTGTACTTTGGAATTTCGATTCATTTTGGTTCAATATACAGATGTTTTTCCTAAATTAAAATCAATAACCACTTCCGACAAAATGAAAAAAAAACAAAAAACAAATCCGATATAAGAAAAATAAATACTGGAGAAATATTTTATTTGGAATGACAATTTCATATAGATTTAGTTATTAACTTGTATTATGTTTGAGTACAGAAGTACACTTTAAAAAATTAGAGGTTTAGAGTATAGTGAGAGACGGACACACTGAGGGTTAGGTAGTGTCTAACTTATCTTACTAGAAAAAAATATAAAGAATATATATATATATATATATATATATATATATATATATATATATATATATATATATATATATATATATATATATATATATATATATATATCGATGAAAAATATTAAAATGTCACTCACAACCATTATCTAACAACCTGTGACCAGGTCAAATACATACCCCAAATACACATATTCTAATTTACCCTACCTATAACCATATCTCTCTCTAAATAAGTCTTCTGAAGTCGTATCCTTTAGTGATTCCCGAATAAGAGGGGTCTGGTTGCTAGCATCATCTTCAGGTTGTCCTTCTTTTCTTATTCGTTCTTTAGTCTCCTCTTGGCCTCCCAAACTGAATTGATCGTGACAAGATGTCCTTTTAACATTTTGAAGATGTTTTGGAGCGGTGTTGTCACCTTCACTTTTTCACTTAAGGGTAGTTTAGTAATTGACATGAATAATTTTAAATTTAAAATTATTTGTATTTAAATATTGTGCATGTATAATTATTTAATTGTTGTATTATTTGTTGATTGTTAATTGTAGATTTGTTTTAGACTTGTGTAATGGACCTAACCTATTTTATTAGTTGCATGAACCCAACTATTAGATGAGTTTAGATTGAGCCCATGAATTAGACCCATGGATTATGAGGTTGGATTAATTAGTGAAACCATTAGACTAGAACCTTCCCTCCCTAATTAATTTCTTCATGAGAGGCCCCAAGGGGTAAATAAGATATTTCACATTGCATGGAGAGGGTGTATATGGCCGGCCCTAGAGTGAGGAGAGAGAGTGCTCATTTTATTTCAATTCACAATTCCTTTAGATCTAGTTTTTCCCTCTTCCAATTTCCTTCATTCCCTCATCAATTCTCCACCAATTCTTCACAAATTCCTTCTCTAATTCTTCTTTGAGGCTTCTACATCATGGATCTACAAGAAGAAAGTAAGGAGCAAGGAGGAGAAGGTCAAGACCTACAAGGAGAGGAGCTACTTTGTATTTGGGAACTTTTCATTGGAAATCCATCTTCCAATAGGTACATTTTAGTTTTTCCTTTCTAATAGACTCTAGATATGATATTTAACCATAAGAAACCAACCCACATGCATAGGCTACCCAAAGGAATTGGTTTTAGGTTCATCGGAGACCTACGGTGGAAGTTATGTGCATTTTGGTGTCAATTTTGGGAGAATTTCGAGATTGGCACATGTAGTATTTGTCATATGGTCTAATAGATCAAATTAACATATGATTGCTTGTTTGTGACTAGTGTCGTGTCCACAATTAGATACGTGTAGGTCGTATCTCGTTGATTTGATGAAACGGATTAATTTTGGGGGTTTTCCTCCGACACGGGACCTTTTGCATATTATATTGTGACACGGACTCGTAGTTAATCTAATTACTATACGTATTGTTCATATTTAGTGTATTAGATTTTCTCGTGTCCTCCGAGATGCGTTTGGTTGTGTGTAGGAGCCGTATCGCAAGCGTATCATAGAATTAGTGTGATACGGGTGCGCTGCACTCCACATGTTTGATGTTTTGCCTTTAATTCTATACGTACATGTGTATTTATGTATCTAGATGATATATATATATATATATATATATATATATATATATATATATATTGGTATATATAATTAAGTGCATATGTGTGTGTCTATATGTATGAATATAATAGAGTATATATATATATATATATATAAGGAGTGAGGGACTTTGATATATATACATAGAGGGTTGAGTATAGTGTAAGTGTGCTATGTGTTGTGTTTATGCTTGTGTGTGTGTGAGTGTCAGTGAGTGAGGCAGAGGAGTTCAGTCAATGCACAGCAACATAGGAAGTTCAATATGCATAGGAGGGTGCAGCTGTGCAAGCAAATTAAATTCAGCACTGTAGTGCAAGAGAAATAGCAGCCCAGCTGTAAACCCCCTCACCCAAAATAGGTATTTTTGTGTATTTTATATTATTATATTTATTATAGATTATTTTAAATATTGAATTACTTTAGAGTATTCTCTTAGTTAATTAGAAAATAAATTTTTTTTGTATATTTACTTATGTAAATATTTATTTAGATATATTTTTAGACTATTTTAGATTTTAGGAGATTTTTCTAGAATTTTTAGGTAATTAAAACATATGGAACGTAAATTTCTAGGACTTCTATGATTTACTACGAGACCATACTTGCATGTTGTTCCTACCAAATATTTATTTTAGGTTAATATATTTAATTATATTTTTCTGTAATTTATTTAGAATTTTAAAAAATTTATTTAGATTTTTAAAATTATTTAGGATTTATTTGGTTATATATAGTCTTAATATTAGATAGATGCTAATTTAGTGTTAATAGATATTAGTAAGATTATATATAAATTATTTGTATTATCTTTAATTCTATTTAAGATTATAAATTATTGAGATGAACTCAAACTCTATTTTAAATTAATTCAAATCCTGAGCCTATTAGGAAAGCAACTCATGCATATCCTATTCTTATTTAAACTGATCATATTCATATCCAAATTAGCCAATCCTAGTCGAATTCAATTAACTAGTCTCCACCATTATAAATACCTCATCCTTCATATTTTTATTTCCCAAATTCCTTTCTTTTTCGTCCAAAAATAGTCGAAATTTGTCATAAATTCAGCCTCATTTTCTAGTAGTTATGACGAATTAAATAGACGATATCTCCTAGCTCCGGACTCCAAACGTGCTCTAGTTTTTTTTTGTTAGAACCATATCAAGGTTAATTTTTTGAATATATAAATTATTTTAATAATTTTAGAACCTATTTTTCCAGAATATTCTGAAAGTGCCAGCTGTCCGAAATCAGACGCGTTTCCGTATTTTCGAGATTTCGGGAGATCCCAAATTCGGAATTATGAACCGTTTGAAGTTTCAGAAAATTGACATGATTAACTTACATAAAATAATATTTTTAGAATTTAATATGTAAGTTTAATTTACTGTAAAATTCGTGCAACGTATACGTAAATAGGAAACCACCGAAAATTGTCATATGTACGCCCTTGTGGACATAACTCTTTACCGACTTATGATTTTATGAAACCGTCGATTCCGGTGTTCATATAGCACTGAAATCTATAGAATTCTACATACAAATCAAGGATTTGAGTCGGTTGACTTTTTGGTCAACGGATTGCCTCGATTTGTGTGCCATGGATCACAAATCCGTAAAGTTGACTTTCGTTGGACCAAAATTTGGGTTTAACAATAAAATCAGATTATAATAAGATTAAAATACTATTTTAAGTTATTTTATTCAGAATTAAGATAGATTAAAATTGAGGAACCTATTCACCAACTTTTGTAACCTAACTTGTTTAATTTATGTGACGGGTAGATCGGACGACGCCTTGAGTTGGGACTTCATTCTTTTTCAGACCAGGCAAGATACCTTGCCAAATTGTTTATAGTACTTTGCATATTTATTATATTTCTATATATTTATTGCATTTTTTTATATTTATTGTATGTGTAGTTTCTTTCAGTCATTACTATATATTAGATATGTTGACACACACTTGACACCTAGTATCATGAGAGGACAATCATTAGGTGTATGGGCTTTAACCACTCTGGTAAACCGTAGTATATAGCTCGCACTACGGGCGTGCGTCGCGCTGGTCGCTACCCCCGAGGTATGTCGATTTCTGTAGAGTCGCGCTGGTCGCTACCCCCGAGGTATGACGATTTCTGATGTCCCCTGACGGGTGTGTGAGTTGTGAGGCTTAGATCGAGTAGCCTACCCTTGTCCATACGTTAAAAAGTTGTCCTCATTTGCATTCATATAGATTGTCTTGTACAGCGTACTTATATATTTTTAAACATTATGCATGTTTACTGTATTCAAATTGGCTTGCTTCTATGTATCTTATTACGTCCCTCTGAGGACCTGGTCCCTTTCCAGGTGTAGATGTTCATGACTATTCGTTGGAGCACGGATCAGGACTTACTACTTATATCTTCCGAGGAGGTCTTACCTTCAGAGCATCCTTGATTATCTCTAGCGATGGATCGGTTCGCTGATACCTTGATATCATCATCTTATTTTATATTGGAGATTTTATACTTCTCTCTCATTCTAGTTTTGATATAGTCATTGGTAGTGGATTGTCTCCACCCGACTATTAGTTTTGGATTATTCAGACTCATTATTCTAGTTTAGTTATTTCCTTTTTGTGACTTGTTGTGTGGATGAGATTTAGTATATCTGTGACTTATGACTATATATATATACCACATGTGAGTTTATATTCATATTACAGCGTACGTATGTATTATAGTATCCATATATTGGAGTTGCCATATACATACGGCTGGCATGCTTACGTGTTCCTAGTCCTACATATTTTTGGACTGGGGCGTGACACCAGCATTCAACAGTACTCAGCAAGAGAGGAAAGAGATCAGGCTAGTGTGCAGCCACTGCACAGTAGCAGTTCTACTGCATTCAGCAAAGAGGCTCGGGCAGCAACAACAGGGGAACTGAAGGTGCACAGCGAAGTGTGAGAGTGTAGCAGGTACAACACTGGGAATCTGCACAGTTGCTGAGCAACTATGTGCAGCACAGTGCCCGTTCAGTTTCAGGTTTTGTTTCCACTGTGCAAGTATCAATTCTCAGTTTCAGTTTTGAGTTGGGTATATGATGTATTGGTTTATGTAATTAATTAGTTATGTTTTTAGTGTGTAGTAATTATACCTAGTTAGTTAGATATGTGTTTTGGGTAAGTTAGTATTATATTGTAGTACTTAGTATATAGTTTAGCTATATGTATATTGTATTAGTTAGTGTAGTATTGTATTGATTAGTGGTTAGTAGGTAGTATATTGATTCATACTATATGTTAGTAGTTTAGATACTTTATATAGCTAGTGCTTGAGGTATTATGTATATGTGTATTAGTATTTGGCTTGGGGTATTATATTTATGTTAGATATTATGTTGAGGTTTTGGGTTACCTTGGGATACCAAGGTATTGGGTCGATACCCAAGGTATTGATTTTGGGTATCGAGATAGGTGTGATACGCATTGGTGCAAGGCCAAGGTATCCTATTTCATTTGTATTGTTATAGTATTATAATATTTGACTTGTATATATATATATCTAAAATACTATTTTTATATAAATGAACTTGTGTATCTTAGGATACGGCTTTTTGAGTGTCTTGTAGTATCTTAGATTAGCTTGTATAGTTTAGTTTCATAGTGTATCAACTTAGTGACTTTGTGTTAGACTCTTGTAACCTAGATTTCATCGGTTTAAACTAAAAATGGCTTATTGACTTAGAATTGCATCATATTAACTGATTTTCATTTTTGAACCTTGTATTGATGCAACATACCATATATAGGTCTGTGTGACACCAGCTTGGGCATCAAGAGATATACCTTGCTCAGGACTTCAGGCGAATACATTTCTCTGATAGTTTTCAATTAATAATATTGTATATATGCATGTTCTAGAATTGTTTACTTGATCCTGACACAGTAATTTCATGGACTGGTACTACATGGATCCCGTCAGGAGATGTTATCCCCTACCGTGTTCAGCGGGTACTCGTGTACATGTATCTCATCGTGTATATTGGGTATTGATTATATTTTGTGTTCATACATTGCTCGTGTTCAGTGTGCTTATTTGTGTACACCCACCGCTCGTGTTCGGTGGTTATGATATTCGTGTATACTTACTGCTCGTGTTCAATGGTTATATTTTATGTTCGTAGCGTATCGTGATTGGATCCATCGGTATTAGTTGGGGGTGGGAGAGTAGGAGTTGATTATGTGATCAAAGCCCCATTGTTACATCGTATACAATATGGTTACATATCTCACTTGTAATCGTCTTACCTGATCATGTTCACCCAACCCGATCACATAATGAACTTGTATTCTGAGGCACATTAGTTTAGATTATAGTTTACTTCATCATATTACAGATATTCATTATTGTTGATCTATATTCTCGTACATTACCTGTATATCTATTGTTCATCATTCATATGTTTAGTGATCTTGTATTTTATTTCTATTATCTGTTTTATATGCTCGATTATGCTATTGAAACTGCTTTCAGAGGTATGTACTTCGCTCCAATCATGACTGGATATATTTTTCCAGATGACTGGTTTATAGAGCAGTGTCCCACATTCTATGGGCCGTAGGACGGCATACCTATAGAGGATACTCCTATAGACCAGGAGGACTTAGTTGCGGAGCTCGAGGAAGTCTAGTTTATTTGTGTTGGATTGTATTAGGCTATTATATTTGTGGAGATTCACAATTTGTATATTTTTTTAGATTGTGGATTGTATCTTGTATCTTTCCTTCGCTATTTCATTCGTGCATTATCTTCCTTAGTTTGTTTTGTGATTGAGATTAGTTATACTTGTGAGATACCATATTGCTCATCCGTTTGGAGTTGAGATGATTAACAGGTACCATATTATATTGTTGAGATGTTAGATAGTTAAAAATGACCCAAACAACGTTCTACCGCCGATTCTGCGGCATAGGCTGGGCGTAACCACGTACTCGTGCCCGAATATCCGGATGCGGGTCGTGACATGTGTAATTGCCTCTATCTCTAACTCTTCACATTAGATTCCTTTAGAGATTTTAGGCTGGTGAGCCACGTTTCCGTTGCCATTCGGCGAGCTGGAGAAGCTCCTTAATTCACCAGCCTGCCTTAGAAGAGGCGCATCACTCATAACACCAGGTAGGTGGACAGTCAAAGTGGTAAACCCCTTTTTTGTAGGCCTCGCCTGCACTATTGGGATCATGTTCGTGACTATTCATGTAAGCATAAGTCATTATGTCCTTATGAATTTCACTTAACATTGTCTGTAGAAGGATGAAAAAAAATCCAAAATCATGCACTCGTACTACAAGTCACATGCAAACAAAAAGGTCAAAGCATCTATGCGGCATAAAGCGCATGCGGCACCATATCAAGTCTGCATATATACGACATAGGCAGTAGGCCTAAAAGTATGCGACAGGGAGCCTAGGCGCATATAAGCTTGTCGCATGGTGTCACTTCTGACAGTCACCACATCAATTATACTGACAATATTTATTACTCTAAGTGCCTCGTATTCGCTGCAGACAACAGACGACAGCGCTTGCATCAACAATATTATTACCTCTGACAGATACAACTGTGCATTTCTACGCATTTTGATACTCCTCCATGTGGCGTAGTCTCCATGCGGCACATTATTTATGCGACGTATTCTTCATGCGGCGTATTCTTCATGCGGCGTAGTCCTAATACAGCGTAGTCCTTATGCAGCAGATTCTTCATACGCCAGTGCTCCCAGGAGTCTCCATACGACAGGATTGTCCTATTACAACCGACGAGAGATCCTTAACAGTCAGTGTGGCCACGTGTCAAGTTGATCAAGTCATGCACACAACGGGTGTAAACGACCCAGATTACACGGGTATAATACAAGATCTCAGCAATAGCCCATCCTAACTAATGCCACATGGTAGCTCGATCGCGAAATGCGTGCACGATTGGAATTGCATTCTATTGAGAATACCATGTGGCAGCCCAAAATCATGCACGAATAGGCTGAAAATAGTGATTTCCAGCATATGTGTGTGCATGGTCATTCAGTGTAAATGGCTATAAATAGCATGGACATGTGCTTCCCAAGGGACGTACAGTGAGATGCACACAAACACATATTCAAGAGCCCAGTTGCTATCTTTCATGCCAGTGAGTTAGAGACTTTGAAATCACCTTCGTCTGTCGACCATCAACGGAGTAAAGGAGTCAGTTGCAGTACTTGATCTCTATCGTCAAACTTTTCCAGAATTAATTGTACATAGATTTTTCTGTTTAGGAACTCCTTGTACCCATTTTTTAGTTTGTTGTATAAAAACAGAGTTTAGTATCAACCTTTTTTTTACCAATGGCAATCATGGACCACATTTGGGTGACCCACTTACGCGCTCTCTATTATGGGGCTTAAAATTTGGATGTCCTCGTGAACTGGTGATACTCTAGTCTCGCCCTCTTTTCAGTCTCCATGATGCTTTGTCATTCCTCTTGATCCTCCTCCTGCTCCACCGGGCACGAGTCTTTGTCATGTCCAAATCGTTTGCATCAAGAGCACCTAATTTGCACCCATTCATACTAAATCTTTTGTTGACAAATTTGATTCGATGCTAGCCTAAATTGGACCCTTCTAGGGAAGTTTGCCCTTGGATCCACTTCCATAAAGGCTCTGAAAAACACTAGTCTTTGTCGAAGTGCAATATGTGCATCCATCCTTAGAGGAGACTCCATTAGACTAGTCAGTCTCATAATTGCTTATGCATTCCATGTGGCCAGGATAGCTATTGGAATCATATCCAGATCAAAATCTTAGACATACGATCTCGTTCGAAGCTCATATTTAGAACCCATCGTCTGGTGATGGCTAGCCTGCCATTGAACGTCCACGGGCCTCCCTCCATTACTCGTTGAAAATCAGCCTCCAGTTCGAATTCGAACAGAAAGAAGCCATTCTCCCGATAGTAGACTATCATAGCCCCTTGAGGCTACCATAGACTCCGAGTCATGCCTGAGATTGATCAATAGCTGGCTATGGTCCCTACTAGATAGAGGATAATAGTATTTTGCCAGAAGTTTTCAGCCTTTACCTGCACCTCTGCCGCTATGTCCGTCGTAGGATCTCATTAACCCGAGAAAGCTACACGAAGTGGAAACTCGCCATGGCTTCGACGGCTTGGGTGCTGCAGGATGCACACACAGATGCCCAAGTCTTAACAGCTCGATAAGTGATGAAGAAGAGAGGCTTTGTTATTGGTTGTAAAGAGGGAGCACCTTGCTCCTGCTTACAAGCTCTCTTTCCTCGATTTGCTGTCCTGAGCCATTAAAGCCTTCCCGACCCTAGGAAAGCAATCCCCAACTTTGATCCCTGTCTCCACTACCCGACGAACCTAACCTCTTCTCCACAGTTCCTCCCCCTCTCCTCGGCAGCCGCGTGGATCCACCCCCCTTTGTGCCCAAGGACGCCCCTCATCGGGGACTATGCCAAACCGCCCATAGAAAGAGTGGCATAGTTCCCAATGGCCATCTTTCTCCTATATGATTCCCCCCGACCTTGCTTAGGCCTCTCTCCCTCTAAAGCGTCTCCTTCAATCGCCTTCTCGTGACCTTAGACTAGCTAGGACCACAGGATCCGGCCATTCTTCCTCGACTCTAAGCTTAAGGAAGCCATTTGTGTAATTCTCCGCATCCGCACGGTGCATTACGCTGTGAGTTTGAATAGAAGAAGTATTTATCGAGTTGATTTTCGTGTGCAGGTGGTGTGCAGAGTTCCAGTGCAATCAGAGTAGCGCCTCACAACAGACTGAGACATGTAAAGCACAGTTGGAATCAGTGTGTTCGTTCAGAGCAGTACAGAGATAGCAGGATTCGAGCCGATAATGCTGTCTTCCTTAGTCTGATCGGATCGGATGATTTGGAGAGCATGCCATGTTCGCACGGGCATACCAATTAAGTAGATCGTGCTTTGCATCAGACCACGAATTCAAGGAATTAGCCATATCAGCTAGGCAGAGCATCGAGCAGGTTCTACTTGGTGAGTGGACTCTGTTCCTTCTCCTCTACTCCTTCATGCCTAATAAAAGGAATACATGTTATGTCTTGAACACTATGGATGAAACATCAGAAATACCGTATTGTAACCTCCGTATCCTGAAATTCTAGCCTAAATGTTATTTTTAGGTTAATTTGGGGCTAGTGGAATTTTTCCATAATTTTTAGTTAATTAAAAACTAGTAACACTAATTTTCTAAGACTTTCAAAAATTTATTTTAGGTTCAAACATAATTAAAAATATCCCAAACTTTTATTTTAGGTTCTAAATAATAAAATATATTTTCTAGAAGTTTTTGGGAATTTTTTGAGTATTTTTAGTATTTATTGGGAGTCATTTAGACTAATAACTAATTTTTAGGACTTGTAGAATTTATTGTGCAAGCCCAGAAATACAGAATAGACCCACATTATTTTCTAGGGTTTATAATATTATTATATATTTTCTGGAATTATTTCAGAATTTTTGGAATAATTTTAGTATTTATTTTTAGTTAAATGGGTAAAACTAATGTTTAGAGCTTCTCCTAATTATAGTAGTAAACCTATGAATATAAAATTATTTCAAATATTTTTCTAGGGTTTTTAGGTTCAAAAAATATTTTTTGTAATCTTTCCAGATTTTTATGATTATTTTTAATATTTATTTTGAGTTATTTAGATTTAAAACGACTTAAATAATATTTTGATAAAGGCAAATCAAAAATAAATAATATAAATAAAATCATCCAATAAGATTCTGACACGTGTAAGCCTATAGATATCCATTCAGCCGCAGGTACATCTATATATATATAATATAATAACCCTAATTATCCCATTATTTTAGAGAGAGAGATTTGGGAGAATTGCCATCTAGAGTTCCTTCATCTTCCAGAAGCCATTGCACATAACTCCGGACTCCAAACGAGGCCCAGTTTCTTTCGTTAGAACGATATTGAGGTTAAATTTCTGATTATATAAATTTTTTTACGAAATTATGATTATTAAATTCTGGAAAATTCGTAGAACACAGCATGTCCGAAAATAGACGCGTTTTGATGTTTTCGCGATTCCGGGAGAACCAGAAATCAGAATCATGAACTGTTTAAAGTTTCGGAAAGCTAATGTCGAGATCATTGACATATGTTTTTTTAGAATTTAATTCAAAGTATTTATATACTGTTAATTCTGTAGAACTTCTAGGTTAGAATTTAACCATCGGGGCACAATACGAAATTTGTATGTGCCATAATTCCCAAACGAATTTGAATTCGGACGAGCCATAAATTCTAGCATGTTTTTGATACTGAAATCTACAGGAAATCAAGCATAAAAGTCAAGTTTGTGTTGGTTAACTTTTCAGTCAACAGATTGCCTCGATTTACGTGCCATGAGTCTCGAGTTGATAAAATTTAGTTCCTTTGGACAAAATTTAGGAATTAACCTAAAATTCAGAGTAATAAGATTAAAATAAGATTTTAGAGTAATTATTCCAGAATTAAATAAATTAAAATAAATTAAAATAAATTATCTTTTGACATGATAAATTTGTAATACATAGGCTATTTGGACTGTGACTTGGACTCTGATTCATACCAGCTAAGGACCACAGGCGAGTACATTCTCTGATAATTTTCATTATTTGATAATTTCTATAATTCCAGTATTTAGAAATGTTACATCTGACTCTTGACACTGTGCTACACGGACTAGTATATAGATTTGATCGTTAGTCATGAGATGTTACATTGGTTATCGTATTGACATTGTACACGACATTGATATTAGGCATTGATATTAGACATTGTACATGATATATTGGACATTGATCGTGTATCGTGACGTGTCATGATTGGATCCACAGTACTATTTGGGGGCGGAGAAATTGCTAGTGAGAGATGTGATCAAAATACCTATCATACAAGTGTAGACATTGAACGGTGTTAATCATGCACCTCACGTATGATTAGCCAGGCCATGTAGCCATCGAACAAGTTCCCAACCTGATCACATTTTGAAACTACGATTTCAAACACTTAGATAGTTACAGTTCTCTATTTTAGTTCATATACTACATCACCCGTATATGATATTGTACCTCATTCTCTTTATTTCATATATGCACTGACTGTACCATATTGTCTATATTGCCCGTTCTCCTTATATTGTCATTGTATTTATTTATTGCCTTCTTTCAGTATATAGCATAATCTATTTATTGTTTTATAGTCCTTATCAATTAACTGGAACTGTTATTTGAGATGTACTTTGCTCCATCCTGACTGAAAATATTTTTCCAAACTGCGCCTTAGAGGATTGGTGTCCGACATATTATGGACCACAGGGAGAGTAGCTACAGACTTGGACTTGGTAGTACATGTGTGATTTCCGGAAGGTTTAGTCGGGATCACTAGTTATTTAGTTAGTTTCTTTTAGCAGTTTTTGGTACCGGATTTGTCTCCGGCATATTTAGTTGAGACTTGGATATTATTGTTGAGTTAGATTATTTCTATTTTAGACTCGTGTTGTATTTTGATTTATTTATTTCTTCGATATCTTATCGTGCTCTACTTTATGTTATTGAGTATATTTCGTATTATATGGTGATATTTGTGTATCCTTATGGAGATGGATATCATTGACAGGTGTTTAGTTATATAGTATTACTGTGACCTAGACAGCGTTCTACCGCCGATGTTGCAGCGTAGGCTGGACGTACCCACGCTCTCGTGCCCCTATACCGGGTGCGGGTCGTGACACGTTTTTAGTGGCGGCCCATGCAGGTCAGACTTCGCAATTAGAACGATGTCGTGGTAGTGCGACAACTTAGTTGTACTACTGTGTGCCTGCGATAGGATCTAGGATATAACATACTAGGATGAGAGCGGATACTCAATCACAACTAGGAATATTTCTAATCTATTATCTTGTTTTCCTTATTTTCCTTCTGAATGTTGCTTCCTTAGAATTTTACTGTCCTCCCTTGATGATATCACATCTATTGTCTTGATTGATTCCTTAGTACCGTAGTTTGTATTCATGATTTTCTTGTTAGAATGTAGTTAGTAGTACACCCTGACAGAGACTGCAATACCATAACAAAAGTGACCATAACCATACATGTTTTCCTTAGATTGCATGTTGTATGATTGTAGGTAGAATTCCCTTAGACTTTGATTGTTGAGGATTTGACTGTAGTAAAGATTAACGAAGAGGTTATGACTTGACAATGAGAGACAAGGTGCCATAAATTTCGAGGAAAAATATTAAATTAAATAAAGAGTTAGAAATTTAATATGGCAGAATTGACGATTTTGTTAAATCATTGATTTTTATGAAGATTATGAAATGATTGAAATTATCATTGAATTTTGAGGAATTTAAGAAGGCTATCAATATATTTATTGGACTGCAAGTTATGAACTTATATTTTGAATATTGTGTTGGAGGTTTCATAAGTATTACATCGTTGAGTATTGTGAAAAAAAAATCGAGGAATAAGAACACAAATGGATTAGTGTTGAATTCAAAATTTGGGATGAGATTCAATTTTATAATATACATTGATTGGATTTAAATTAGAGGAGTAAGATCATTAATGGATTAGTGTTTGAAATCAAATTTTGGGATGCGATTTTTAAATTTTATAAATATGCATTGATTGGATTTCAATTAGAGGATTGAATATTAAATTCTTGTATTCATTATTAACTTAAAATTTTGGAGGAGATTGTGATAAGAATGGAATTTAATTTTATATTTGAATATTTTTAGGGATATGATATTTATAGAATTTTGAGAAATATTGTGAAATAACAATGTGGATTAGTTCATGATTATATGATTTGATGAATTCAATTTTGATGGTAATAAATAAATAAAACAATTGAGGATTTTAAATTTTGAGGACAAATTTTTTCCAGGTGGGTAGACTTGTAACCTCCGTATCCTGAAATTCTAGCATAAATGTTATTTTTAGGTTAATTTGGGGCTAGTGGAATCTTTCCATAATTTTTAGTTAATTAAAAACTAGTAAAAGTAATTTTCTAAGACTTTCAAGAATTTATTTTAGGTTCAAACATAATTAAAAATATCCCAAACTTTTATTTTAGGTTCTAAATAATAAACTATATTTTCTAGAAGTTTTTGAGAATTTTCTGAGTATTTTTAGTATTTATTGGGAGTTATTTAGACTAATAACTAATTTTTAGGACTTGTAGAATTTATTGTGCAAGTCCAAAAATATATAATGGACCCACGTTATTTTCTAGGGTTTATAATATTATTATATATTTTATGGAATTATTTCAGAATTTTTGGAATAATTTTAGTATTTATTTTTAGTTAAATGGGTAAAACTAATGTTTGAGCTTCTCCTAATTATAGTAGTAAACCTATGAATATAAAATTATCCCAAATATTTTTTTAGGGTTTTTAGGTTCAAAATATATTTTTTGTAATTTTTCCAGATTTTTATGATTATTTTTAATATTTATTTTGAGTTATTTAGATTTAAAATGACTTAAATAATGTTTTGATAAAGGCAAATCAAAAATAAATAATATAAATAAAATCATCCAATAAGATTCTGACATGTGTCAGCCTATAGATATCCATTCAGCCGCAGGTACATCTATATATATATAATATAAAAACCTTAATTATCCTATTATTTTAGAGAGAGAGAGAGATTTGGGAGAATTGCCATCTAGGGTTCCTTCATCTTCCAGAAGCCATTGCGCATAGCTCCGGACTCCAAACGAGGCCCAGTTTCTTGCGTTAGAATGATATTGAGGTTAGATTTCTGATTATATAAAAAATTTTATGAAATTATGATTATTAAATTCTGGAAAATTTGTAGAACACAATATGTCCGAAAATAGATACGTTTTGATATTTTCGCGATTTCGGGAGAACCAGGAATCAGAATCATGAACCGTTTAAAGTTTTGAAAAGCTAATGTCGAGATCATTGACATATATTTTTTAAGAATTTAATACAAAGTATTTATATACTGTTAATTCTGTAGAACTTCTAGGTTAGAATTTAACCATCGGGGCACAATACAAAATTTGTATGTACCATAATTCCCAAACGAATTTGAATTCGGACGAGCCATAAATTCTAGCATATTTTTGACGCTAAAATCTACAAGAAATCATGCATGAAAGTCGAGTTTGTGTCGGTTGACTTTTCAGTCAACAGATCATCTCGATTTACGTGCCATGAGTCTCGAGTTGATAAAATTTAGTTCCTTTGGACAAAATTTAGGAATTAACCTAAAAATTAGAATAATAAGATTAAAATAATATTTTAGAGTAATTATTCCAGAATTAAATAAATTAAAATAATTTATCTTTTGACATGATAAATTTGTAATACATAGGCTATTTGGACTGTGACTTGGACTCTGATTCATACCAGCTAAGGACCACAGGCGAGTACATTCTCTGATAATTTCCATTATTTGATAATTTCTATAATTCCAGTATTTAGAAATGTTATATTTGACTCTTGACACTGTGCTACACGGACTAGTATATAGATTGGATCTTTAGTCATGAGATGTTACATTGGTTATCGTATTGACATTGTACACGACATTGACATTAGACATTGATATTAGACATTATACATGATATATTGGACATTGATCGTGTATCGTGACGTGTCATGATTGGATCCACAGTACTAGTTGGGGGCGGGGAAATTGCTAGTGAGAGATGTGATCAAAATACCTATCGTACAAGTGTAGACATTGAACGGTGTTAATCATGCACCTCACGTATGATTAGCCAGGCCATGTAGCCATCGAACAAGTTTCCAAGCCGATCATATTTCGAAACTACGATTTCAAACACTTAGATAGTTACAGTTCTCTATTTTAGTTCATATACTACATCACCCGTATATGATATTGTACCTCGTTCTCTTCATTTCATATATGCACTGACTGTACCATATTGTCTATATTGCCTGTTCTCCTTATATTGTCATTGTATTTATTTATTGCTTTCTCTCAGTATATAGCATCATCTATTTATTGTTTTATAGTCCTTATCAATTAACTGGAACTGTTATTTGAGATGTACTTTGCTCCATCCTGACTGGAAATATTTTTCCAAACTGCGCCTTAGAGGACTGGTATCCGACATATTATGGACCACAGGGAGAGTAGCTACAGACTTGGACTTGGTAGCACAGGTGTGATTCTCGGGAGGTCTAGTCGGGATCACTAGTTATTTAGTTAGTTTTTTTTAGCAGTTTTTGGTACCGGATTTGTCTCCGACATATTTAGTTGAGACTTGGATATTATTGTTGAGTTAGATTATTTTTATTTTAGACTCGTGTTGTATTTTAATTTATTTATTTCTTCGATATCTTATCGTGCTCTAGTTTATGTGATTAAGTATATTCCGTATTATATGGTGATATTTGTGTATCCTTATGGAGATGGATATCATTGACAGGTATTTAGTTATATAGTATTACTGTGACCTAGACAGCGTTCTACCGCCGATGCTGCAGCGTAGGCTGGACGTACCCACGCTCTCATGCCCCTATACCGGGTGCGGGTCGTGACACGTATCGAGGCGGCATCGGTGCACGAGTATTAGATAGAAATACTTTGTCAAGCGAAACGTGCAATTATGGTTCAAAATTGTACAACTGTGTCATAGCGGGGTATTGCACCTATGGAGCACTGTGTCGAGAAGCGTCATGGTGCCTTGTGATATAATTTGAGAATGAGTATGGTGAATAAGATGAGATAGATTGAGTATCGTATAGTGGGGCAAGAAGGCACGTTTTTCATCGTACCTACGTTATCAGAGCATTGTATGGTCATGGGCATCCTGCGCATAGGGTTGGTGATTCCTCAAACGGGATAGGCACCGGGGCACCAGGACCGTTCGACATAGGAGAAATTTAGAAGTGCTTTCATAGCACGGTATAGTGAGATATACAACCGAGGCATTACAACTTTGAATGGATGGCACATCGCTTACTTTGACTTATGCTTTGATATGTGGCACTTGCGCGACCTATAGTTGAGGTGTTGCAACCAAGACTATTGAAAGTGCTGCCCGCAGGTGTTATGTATTCAGTCCATTATGGCTCAGCCAGTGACCTTCATATAAATAGGAGTCAGTTTGATATTGTTCATTTATGTAGAAGGCGGGTGCATATCTTGCCTCAGGCAAGAGTGTGCGCATTGATGGTAATAAGCAAGACTAGGATAGTGACGTAATTCGATAGGTTTCATATATTTTACTTGTTCGAAAGGATATAACTACTAGTGTGTTTATATGATTTTATTGCTTACATGCTTAACATGCTTTACTGTTTTCGTATCATGCCATGAATGACTTGGAATCGATCTAAGTAAATTACTAAAAATACCACCATATAATAACTATTTGCATTCACATGATTACTTAGTGTTGGTTTAGGCGAGTGGGTTACCCCACTCAGCAGTACAGCTGTGTACTGACCCACGTTTGTGGGCATTCTTTTCAAGTACTCAGGTCAATGCCTTTGCTTAGATATACGGGACATGATATATGGAACGACAAGATCCTTTGTAAGCGAGAGAGAGAGCAAGAGTGTTGTAAGCCATTGTGGTATTTTTATTTGGACTATTGATAGCCTTGTAACCTACTTCATTATTCAATAAAGAACTTTGCTTCGTATACTCTGATCTTTTATTGTTTGTAACACTATATTCTTCTTCTATATGACGTCATTGCCTTGTGCGAGTGCAATCCCAGGCTTGTATGACATCACGCCCGGATGAAACGATTATCTTGCAGGAGCATTGGCTTAGTTATTTCACTTATAGCGAGGGTGATCGATCCTGCGGGAGATCGAGGAGTGACTGTCACGCCCGGCCCTGCAGGGCCGGTCGTCCTAACATGGGCGTGATGCCGCACGAGCCTAAGTTGTGCCCGCGTAAGGACAGGCATAAAACGGACGGTGAGATAACTAGTTCGTAAGGTCGATATAGCGGAAGCATAGAACGAACACAAGTATGAAACAAAAACTAGCTCTTTATTGATTCTGAATAAGTATTACAAGCGGTGCTAGGCCGAGATTACAAGGCGCTCAAGCTCTTTCTCTCTCTCTCTCTCTCTCTCTCTCTAAACAATAAAGGCATGCCAAGTAGCTTACAGCATGGAATAATACATAGGCGATGTTCTAACATTATGCCCTGTATATGTGTTTCAGCTCCGGATACAACACTCTAAGGCTCCAAAGCGAACTCTACGCCTGTCACTACCACATTTTCTAGGAAGAATATTTTGGTCATTTTTATAATTTAATAATTTATTGTGCATGTTAATATTTAATTCTTGTATTATTTATTTATCGTTAGTAGCATGGTAATATTTAATGTTCTAATATTATGTCCTGTATATTATTTATTTATTGTTAGACTTGAACCCAATAAACAAGCCCAATTCATTAAGTTGGAGATTAATTAGTCAAAACATTAGGAGTAGAACCTTTATTCCTTAATCATTTTCTTTATGACAAGCCCCAAGGGATAATTTGGACTGTACATTTCTTGGAAGAGGGGGAAGGGGCCGGCCATAGGGGGAGGAGAAGAGACTCTCTCTCTTCATTCACTTTATTTTAATTCTAGATCTAAAAATTTTATCTTCCAAATTCCTTCATCCCTACACAAATCCCTACCCAAATTCTCTTCCAATTCCTTCTCTACTCACCACTGGAGGCTATTGGAGTAAGGAGGAGGCAAGGATCTACAAGGATGAGGAAGGAGCACAAGTTGAGGGCTCATTGCTTCCAATTGGAGACTTGCATTGGAAATCCATCTCCCAATAGGTATAATTCAAAATTTTCCTTCTATTTAGACCTTAGATCTGTAGTTTAGTCATTAGGAACCCTCTCATGTACTAGGGATACCTATAGGAAGAAGAATTGCCTACTAGGGACCCTTACTTTGGAAGTTATGATGTATTTTGTGCCAATTTTAGGGAAATTTCGAGATTGGCACATCTTGTATTTGTTAATATGTCAATTAGACCAAATTGACATCTGCTTGATGGTGTGAGACTAGTGTCGTATCCATAATTAGATACGTGTAGGCCGTATCATGGTAATTTAGTGATACGGGTTGATTTGGGGGATTTTTCTTCGACACGGGGGTTTGAGCATGTCATATTTTGACACGGGCACATAGATGAGTAGCTAGCTCTTCGTAGTACTTCTAATTATGATTCTAGACTTGCTTGTGTTCAGAATATGTTTGGTGGTGTGGTGGAGCCGTATCGCAAGCGTATCATAGATTGAGTGTGATACGGGTGCGGTACAATCCACGTGTTTGATACTTTGCTTTCTAATTCTTATAGACTTGTGTATAGCTACTTTGATATTGATTTGAGTTATATATACATATATATATATATATATATATATATATATATATATGATATAGCTTGTTAATTATGGTGTTCAGATAGATGTATTAGTTGTATATGGACTGTTCATGATGTATGTGGACTGTTGGTGGATATATGGATTGTTATGTTGGTATTGGTGGACTAAGGAGGAGTTATGGGGACTAATTTTGTTTCATATATGGACTGAGATGAGAGTTGGACTGACAGAGAAGAGGGGAAAGTGCAATTCTGCACACATATGTTGTCGGGTCCAGTCTTGGACTGTGCACACAAGGGTGCACAATGTGTCACGACCCGCACCCGGACATTCGGGCACGAGTGCGTGGGCACGTCCAGCCTATGCCGCAGTGTCGGCGGTAGTACGCTGTCTAGGTCATAATCACAGGTAATTTAGAATCTATCTCATCCACAATAAAGTAAATAGACAAGGAAAATAACAGGAAATAGAAATGATAAAATTTCATAAAACAAATTATGATATACAAATCCATGGTTTAATACAGAATCCAGAAGATAAATCGGGGACAAACCCGATTACTGTGCTGAAAGGGAAAAACTAGCTAACTGGCTACTACTCCTCAAAGGTAGTCTCCTGAGTGGGAACCGGCTTCTCAACTGTATCACCTGCTATCTCATAGGGGCCCTAATAGGTGGGGGCAAAGTTCTCATCATCGCCTAAAATAACGTATCCAGTCAGGAAAGGAGCAAAGTACACAATGCACAACAAGATTTAAACTGAATATTTGTGACAAATAGAAAATAACTGACTAAGCATCATGTTGAGAATATGCATAAGTAAGTAGTGAAATTAACTGAGAAATAATTCTATAAATCAGGACTAGAAGTAAAATATGTTTAATTGCTATAAACCAGAAATATGAGTAAAACAGGAATAAAATGTGACAGGAAATATAACTGTAACAAGACAACAAGAACTGCAACACAACAAGAAACTATGTGTGTGAACTTGTGTAGTTAGAATACATAGTTGGCATGTAGGGGCTTATAAGGCTAATAAGGCCGTCATAGACGACTAGCAACTAGGAATAATCAAGTATAAGGCTGATGGTACAGTCGCATACCAACAGCTAGCAACAATAGGGGGAAAGGTAAACTACATGCCTCCTAGTATTCTCCCGCCCGACACGAAAAGCAAGACATGAAATCCAATATTTAAGACATGAAATCCAGATTCTAATACTACGTGTAAACATCCAATGGTACTAATAGGGCAAGGAATTTATTTATCATAATATAAGATTAAACTTGAAGTGCAGGTACTTGCCTGATGTTTGGATCCAATTATAGTTATGTATCTCAGGGAAATTTCCAGAGATGAGTCCGGAAGCTGAAATAAATATTACCATCATGCTCAAAAGATATCAAATAGCTAGAAACGCCTGTCCTTGGGTCCAATTTGGAGACAAGGGCAAAAACGACAGTTTCGGGTCAAAACGGGGTCCGTATGTAGGCCCGCTTTGCACCGAAAAACGTGTCAGAGTGAAGGGTCTCCAATTTCACCAAACTTAGTATCAACAGGTCAGGAACGATGATACGAACCCAACGGAACTTCCAGAATTGGATTCCGATGAGCCGATCACAAAATCGCCCGTCGAGCGGGGCCTGTGGGGCCCACGACACGCGATTTCGTCAACGTTCTCAGAATCGAACCAAACTTGGGTCACAGGGCCAGCGTATTGCTACGAGTCCGATGGCGCAAGTTTCGTCTCGATCCGACGTGTGTACAAGAAGTTAGGGCGAAATACAGAAAAGTCGAATACGGGGCGATGTCCGCGGATACGCGTTGATTCCGGTGTGCACGCACACCCGAATCAGCTTCCGCGAAATCCCAAACGTCCGTATCAACGACGCGCACGTATCTGTGAAGACCGCACGTGACCAAGTCATCCCGTTTGGCGGGGCGTACTCAGTTCCGGGGTAAAACAGGGTCTGGTTTTTCCTGTTTTTGGATCGCGGTGTGCGATCACCACAGGACGCGATGCCCCGAGCGGTTTATCCGGGCACCGAGAGGGTCATACAGGCTTCGCAACACAATTTGCGAAATCAAAAACGGAGCTACGAGCAAGAAGATACACGCACCTGAACGGGACCCGAAAACCGAGGTCGAATCGTGTCCGACACGACACAGGACACAGTGTCCTGTGTCAACTGCCGTGTTCGACTGAAATAGGGTTAGGGTTTAGGGAAAATTCGGCGAGATGCGACGGGGCCGGCGGAGGACCACCAGGGAGGGTCTGGGGCGGCTCGGGGCGGCGTCGCCGGGGACGGTCGGAGCGGACCGGAGGCACGGCGAGGGCTGTCGGCGTTGGGAGGAAGAAGGGGAAGGAGGAGGCGGCTGCTACTCGTCGTCGAGGGCGGTGGAGCAGGGCCTCGCGGAGGGTGGCGCCGGAGGAGAGGGTGGCGGAGCTGGTGGGAGGCGCCGGAGGAGGCGAGGCGGAGCTAGGGTTTTGGCCGGAGGGGCTCGGGGTCGGGGAGTTATATAGGCGGCGAGGGCGTGGGGTAGGCGGAGGAAGGGGCCGAGGGAGGCGCTGGAACGGGTGGAGCGGAGCGTGGCCGGGTGGCGCGGCGGCGCTTCCGGCGGGCACGGCGGAGGACTCGGGGAGGGGGAACGGGTCAGGGAGAGGAGACCGGGTCGGGTAGCGGGTCTCGGGTCGGGCGGACCCGCCCGACCCGCTAGGGGACTGGGTTGGGCTGCTGGGCTCGGCCCACTGGGCCGGGCCGGGCCGAAAAATAGAAAAAATATAATAATAAAAATAATAATAATAACAGTAACAATTAATAATAAATAATAATTATTTAATTAGATTTAAATAGTTTTTAGGCATTTAAAAAAATAGGTCCGAGGCCCGATAAATTCCAGAAAAATTACCCTAAGTCCAATTTTCCATTTTACACCCAAAAATATTATTTTAATAATATTTTAGTATTACTTATTATCAATTAAAAATCATTTAAAAATTAAAACCTTGATTTTAATTACAGAAAATTCTCAGAAAATTCCAGAAAATTGTGAAAAATCCCAATTTAAAATTCTGCAAAATCTAGGGGTTTACAATCTACCCAACTTATAAAAATTTTGTCCTCGAAATTAAAATAGGGTAGGGTTCTCTCTGTCCAGATTCCAGTCTAAAGGATTCCTCTCCAATGAACATTACGGTCGCTACCCAACTTAGAATTTACCCATCTATCCTCTAAGGCTATACAACTAGTAAAGCTATGTCCCAACTTATTTAATCATGGTATTGAATCTTTAAGTCTTTAACACAAATACACCACCTATGGTATTCCCTTTAGTCATAGAGGTTATCATCAATTCGACCGGTCTAAGGGGTACATCTAGCACTACAAATCAAACTTATACAAAATACAGGATTTTGTCTTTCCGAAATAAGGGAAGACGAGGATCAATAATAAAGAGTTCAAGGGTGAGGTGATAGAACAGAAGTATCGGGATCAAGGCATTTTAAAGAATTCAAATGGGAATTGTCAAAGCAGGTGTGGATTGGATCATATCTGGGTAATTCCTATTCACATGCTCGTATCAATACGGTTATGTAACCGATACGATATGCTCCGACATGTCTAGGGCAAGCATATTTGTCTACTAATCACTACATATCTCAATCCACGTAAAGTATTATTTCGAAGGGCGAATCGAGCGCACTATGGTTGATCAGACCGTAACACACTGATTCTGAAATGTATCATTGTGGGCCTCCCCAATAATACACTTGTCATGAACAAGCTCGATAAAGAGTAAGCTTGCAAAACTAGGCTATAGAATAGCAGCATAAGTTAAGTACATCAAATTTAAGTGCGCTAGATGATGATGAAGGGAGGTACAAATTATTGAAGTTCACAAAATCACACAAAATAAGCACAATAGCAAAAGCCTCTAAAATCTCTACAGTTATCAAATTTAAAAGCATACCAGGTTATTTAGCAAGTTCAAATTACTAGGTTGGGGCTGAGGTCACGAACCAATAGGCACGAGCTAAACAATACTAGAAAAGCAGCTAGAAAAATCACTTACGCGCATTAGCTGCTCCAAGAGTCTGCGCGTTCTCCACGGTTATGCTGGTAGAGCATCTCGTGGTGATCTTGTAGGAACCTCGTCGATTGCTGGTAGATCCCTTACTCTGCATCCAAAAATAAACGATAAAAGGCGCACAGGAATCAAGGCAGGATGCAAGTCAAGGAATTAATTCAAATTTGAGATAGATGTCAAGAACGATTCAAGCAAGTGGATGAGATCCTAAGCTTATCCTTATCTTATTGCAGGCATGTTCGGTCCCGAAGTTGAAACCGAATAATTTAGTCGTTGACCTGCATGGGCCACCACAAAAATGTGTCACGACCCGCACTCGGACATTCGGGCACGAGTGCGTGGGCACGTCCAGCCTACGCCGCAGTGTCGGCGGTAGTACGCTGTCTAGGTCATAATCACAGGTAATTTAGAATCTATCTCATCTACAATAAAGTAAATAGACAAGGAAAATAACAGGAAATAAAAATGATAAGATTTCATAAAATAAATTGTGATATACAAATCCATGGTTTAATACAGAATCCAGAAGATAAATCGGGGACAAACCCGATTACTGTGCTGAAAGGAAAAAACTAGCTAACTGGCTACTACTCCTCAAAGGTAGTCTCTTGAGTGGGAACCGGCTTCTCAACTGTATCACCTGCTATCTCATAGGGGCCCTAATAGGTGGGGGCAAAGTTCTCATCATCGCCTAAAATAACGGATCCAGTCAGGAAAGGAGCAAAGTACACAATGCACAACAAAATTTAAACTGAATATTTGTGACAAATAGAAAATAACTGACTAAGCATCATGTTGAGAATATGCATAAGTAAGTAGTGAAATTAACTGAGAAATAATGCTATAAATCAGGACTAGAAGTAAAATATGATTAATTGCTATAAACCAGAAATATGAGTAAAACAGGAATAAAATGTGACAGGAAATGTAACTGTAACAAGACAACAAGAACTGCAACACAACAAGAAACTATGTGTGTGAACTTGTGTAGTTAGAATACATAGTTGGCATGTAGGGGCTTATAAGGATAATAAGGCCGTCATAGACGACTAGCAACTAGGAATAATCAAGTATAAGGCTGATGGTACAGTCGCGTACCAACAGCTAGCAACAATAGGGGGAAAGGTAAACTACATGCCTCCTAGTATTCTCCCGCCCGACACGAAAAGCATGAAATCCAATATTCAAGACATGAAATCCAGATTCTAACACTACGTGTAAACATCCAATGGTACTAATAGGACAAGAAATTTATTTATCATAATATAAGATTAAACTTGAAGTGCAGGTACTTGCCTGATGTTTGAATCCAATTATAGTTATGTATCTCAGGAAAATTTCCAGAGATGAGTCCGGAAGCTGAAATAAACATTACCATCATGCTCAGAAGATATCAAATAGCTAGAAATGCCTGTCCTTGGGTCTAATTTGGAGACAAGGGCAAAAACGGCAGTTTCGGGTCAAAACGGGGTCCGCATGTGGGCCCGCTTTGCACCGAAAAACGTGTCAGAGTGAAGGGTCTCCAATTTTACCAAACTTAGTGTCAACAGGTCAGGAACGATGATACGAACCCAACGGAACTTCCAGAATTGGATTCCGATGAGCCGATCACAAAATCGCCCGTCGAGCGGGGCCTATGGGGCCCACGACACGCGATTTCGTCAACGTTCTCAGAATCGAACCAAACTTGGGTCACAGGGCCAGCGTATTGCTACGAGTCCGATGGCGCAAGTTTCGTCTCGATCCGACGTGTGTACAAAAAGTTAGGGCAAAATACAGAAAAGTCGGATACGGGGCGATGTACGCGGATACGCGTTGATTCCGGTGTGCACGCACACCCGAATCAGCTTCCGTGAAATCCCACACGTCCATATCAACGACGCGCACGTATCTGTGAAGACCGCATGCGACCAAGTCGTCCCGTTTGGCGGGGCGTACTCAGTTTCGGGGTGAAACAGGGTCTGATTTTTCCTGTTTTTGGATCGCGGTGTGCGATCACCACAGGACGTGATGTCCCGAGCGGTTTGTCCGGGCACCGAGAGGGTCATACAGGCTTCGCAATACAATTTGCGGAATCAAAAACGGAGCTACGAGCAAGAAGATACACGCACCTGAACGGGACCCGAAAATCGAGGTCGAATCGTGTCCGACACGACACAGGACACAGTGTCCTGTGTCCACTGCTGTGTCCGACTGAAATAGGGTTAGGGTTTAGAGAAAATCCGGCGAGATGCGGCGGGGCCGGCGGAGGACCACCGGGGAGGGTCTGGGGAGGCTCGGGGCGGCGTCGCCGGGGACGGGCGGAGCCGACCGGAGGCACGGCGAGGGCTGCCGGCGTTGGGAGGAATAAGGGGAAGGAGGAGGCGGCTGCTACTCGTCGTCGAGGGCGGTGGCACAGGGCCTCGCGGAGGGTGGCGCCGGAGGAGAGGGTGGCGGAGCTGGTGGGAGGCGCCGGAGGAGGCGAGGCGGAGCTAGGGTTTTGGCCGGAGGGGCTCGGGGTCGGGGAGTTATATAGGCGGCGAGGGCGTGGGGTAGGCGGAGGAGGGGGCCGAGGGAGGCGCTGGAACGGGTGGAGTGGAGCGTGGCCAGGTGGCGCGGCGGCGCTTCCGGCGGGCACGGCGGAGGACTCGGGGAGGGGGAACGGGTCAGGGAGAGGAGACCGGGTCGGGTAGCGGGTCTCGGGTCGGGCGGACCCGCCCCACCCGCTAGGGGACTAGGTTGGGCTGCTGGGCTCGGCCCACTGGGCCGGGCCGGGCCGAAAAATAGAAAAAATATAATAATAAAAAAAAAAATAATAACAGTAACAATTAATAATAAATAATAATTATTTAATTAGATTTAAATAGTTTTTAGGCATTTAAAAAAATAGGTCCAGGGCCCGATAAATTCTAGAAAAATTACCCTAAGTCCAGTTTTCCATTTTACACCCAAAAAATTATTTTAATAATATTTTAATATTATTTATTATCAATTAAAAATTATTTAAAAATTAAAACCTTGATTTTAATTACAGAAAATTCCCAGAAAATTCCAGAAAATTGTGAAAAATCCCAATTTAAAATTCTGCAAAATCTGGGGGTTTACACAATGGTTGAGGAGTCGGATTGTGTTGCTCAGAGCAATAACAGCAGTGGGAGCACTTGGAGTGTCTCAGAAGGAGCACAGCAGCAGCAGTGCTGCTAGGGGCAGCAGCAGCAGCAAGGCTGCTAGTAGGAGCAACAACCATAGTAAAGGGGGTCGGGTTTTATAGGTTGGAGTTTGTGTAGTTAGTATTTAAGTTAGTTGTTAGTTTGGTGATAAGTATATGTTAGTTAGAGTTTATGCTAGATAAGTTTATATGTGTTAATAAGCTATAACTGTTAGTTGTTTAAGTTAGTGATTGGAGTTAGATATTAGTAAGAAGTTAGTATTTGATATATGGTTATATGTTGTTGTGTAAGTTATATGTTAGATAAGGGCATGTGTTAGTTATTGGTTATATATGTTAAGTGGTATATTTGATATGAGTTATGTAAACCCCCTGAATTTTCAAAATTTTAAAAACTGGATTTTTCACAATTTTCTGGAATTTTCTGTAATTTAAAAACAGGGTTTTAATTATTCAATGATTTTTTAAATGATAATAAATGATATTAAAATATTATAAAAATAATATTTTTGGATGTAAAATGAAAAACTGGACTTAGGGCAATTTTTCTGGAATTTATCGGGCCCCAGACCTATTTTTAAAACACCTAAATTTATTTATTTATTTATTTAATTATTTATTAAATAATTTATTGATTTTATTATATTATTAAAAAAATATATATATAAACCCGAGCCCGACCCGGCCCATTGGGCCAAACCGGGCCCAGCCCCACCCGGCCCAAGACCCTGCCCAGCGGGTCGGGTCGGATCCGTCGCCCGACCCGCAACCCGACCCGTTTCCATCCCCTCACCCGCACGATCCGCAACCGCCCCGCGTCCGCCGCCGCCTCCCGCGGTCGCCGCGCCACGCCGGCCACGTCCCCCGCCCGCTCCGCGCAGCCCCGCACCGGCCGCCGCCCGCCTCGGCCACTCCCCTTCCTCCTTCTCCTATAAAGCCCCGACCCAGCCACCCGACGCCACCGCCTCAGAACCCGCCGCTGCCACCGCCCCAGCGCTGCCACGACGCCGCCCGCCCTCGCCGCCGACCACCTGGCCCCTCCTTCTTCTTCCTCCCCTCTCCTCCGGCCTCGACGAGGCTGCAGCCGCAGCAGCAGCAGGCAGCAGCAGCTCCCCGACTCAGCGCCGCCACCCTCCGCCTCCGGCGAACACGCTGACCGGTGCCGCCTGCGTCCCGAGCCCCCGGCGACGTTGCCCGGCCGGCCTCCCCTGCCCTGAGCCGCCGCAGAACCACCGGCGAGGAAGCCCTAACCCTAAATCCCCAAATCCCCCCCTGTGTCCGACACAGGACACGTGTCCTGTGTCGTGTCGGACACAATTCGATCCTCGGTTTTTCGGTCATGTTCAGGTACGTGTAACTTTTTGCTCGTAGCTCCGTTTTTGATTCCGCAAATTGCGTTGCGAAGCCTGTATGACCCTCTCGGTGTTCGAACAAACTGTTCGGGACATCGCGTCCTGTGGTGATCGCACACCGCGATCCAAAAACAGGAAAAACCCAGACCCTGTTTCACCCTTGAACCGAGTCCGCCCCGCCAAACGGGACGACTTGGTCGCGTGCGGTCTTCACAAATACGTGCGCCTCGTCGATACGGACGTGTGGGATTTTGCGAAAGCTGATTCGGGTGTGCGTGCACACCGAAATCAACGTGTATCCGCGGACATCGCCCCGTATCCGCCTTTTCTATAATTCGACCTAACTTTGTGTACACACGTCGGATCAAGACGAAACTTGCGCCATCGGACTCGTAGCGATACGCTGGTCCTGTGGGTCAAGTTTGGTTCGATTCTGAGAACGTTGACGAAATCGCGTGTCGCGGGCCCCATAGGCCCCGCTCGACGGGCAATTTTGTGAACGGCTCATCGGAATCCAATTCTGGAAGTTCCGATGGGTTCGTATCAGCGTTTCTGACCTGTTGACACTAAGTTTGGTAAATTTGGAGACCTTTGACCCTGACGCATTTTTCGGTGCAAAGCGGGCCCACATCTGGACCCCGTTTTGACCCGAAACTGCCGTTTTTGTCCTTGTCTCCAAATTGGACCCAAAGACAGACGTTTCTAGCTGATTGATATTTTTTGGATCTGATGGTGATGTTTGTTTTAGCAACCGGAGTACCGCCTGCAAATCCAACTGAAGTCGGAGCCGAAATCAGAGCCGGAACCACAGGCAAGTGTACCTTGCCAAACCCTGCAGCTTGCTAATTATTTTCTGGACTTAATCATGCAATAATGGACAAATAAAGCCTGCCAAATCTCAGTAATTCTTGACATAGTACTTTACTTGATTTTTTGTGAATTAAATATAAACATGTTTTAACTGCTTGACCTAGGAGACGTGTGATGTACTTAGTATCCGATCATAGTCGGGTGCCAACTCCGTACGCGGGGTTGTGTAACGTCACATAGACATGGATATCGAGACCCGATAATTCTCGTACTTGTCCTATCAAGTACACCAGAACCCAGGATACTTGACACTATTTCATGAGACAGGGTCTTCCTGAGACATTCAAGGTGATTCTGTATAGGATGCATGTTATATGACATAGACGTTACATCCTTAGACATTTTGATTCATAGCTACCAGACTTGCTGCATTAGTTATAATCCCGCTGACATGGACATGAGATGTTATGGTCATGGCTTGCGTGATTATATTGGGTGGGGAGAGACACACAGACTACAGGCTGATATTATATATATAACATAGTATATATCATAGTAAAATTTATAGTTATTGCCGCTACCGGCTCCCCGACACAGAGCTTGTAGTGGCTTCAGCCTGAGATCTAGTGCTGCTCTCATATTGCATATCACATAGTTGGTTACTTAGTTTACCCTGCTGATTATCTTATTGCTGCACTGATATTCATTTGGCTTGAGTTTTTCTGTACCTTGCTATGTCCCCTGAGGACCTGAAATGGATGATGTCCCCAGGTACAGCTGAAGAGAACTACCCAGAAGTGTACGGTACCGGAGCACTTCTCGAAATAGAACCAGGAATAGAGGACGAGATAGTGGCCGAAGACTTCTCTTGAACGCCGGCTTCAACTACTCAGTATTTACATTTTCCAGCATTTTATTTCCTGTCTTTTCTTAATTGTAACAGAATAATTCTCGGATTTGTTTCCCGAGATAACCTTATTTGATATTGCATATTTATTTCCATTGCATTATTTCTGGCAATTAATCTGTGTTATGTTGTGGATGAGATTAGTAATACCTGAGACTTGTACATTATACTGCTAGACTACAGCTTAAGCATGCCCTGATGGATCCATTAAATTGGGTCGTCCATCGGTGCGTGCTGCTGGCCATTGCTCACGTGCTCAGTCCCTCGGCATTTTGGGACTGGGGCGTGACATGGTTTTTGTGGTGGCCCATGCAGGTCTATGACTAAATTGTTCGGTTTCAACTTAGGGACCGAACAGGCCTGCAATAAAACTAGGATAAGTTTTAGGATCTCATCCACTTGCTTGAATCGTTTTTGATAATCAGTATCGCGTTCGAATAAATTCATTTGACTTGCATCTTGCCTTGATTCCTGTACGCCTCTTACTGGGTATTTTGGATGCAGGAAAATGGACCCACAAGAATGCAATGAGACTCCCGCCGGAACCCCACAAGCTACAGGTGTCACCTACGACGACGAAGTGACACCAGTCGGAGGAATTCCCACAACTCAACAGAGCCAGCAGGCAGGTCAACCTACCTCCCGATTCCGACGCGATGACATTCCACCTCCGCCGCAGTTCGTTCCACCAACGCCCGTACTCCCACCAGGACAGCCGGTTGACGGGCAGCAGATATTCCAAATGATCTACGCGATGATGCAAGCTCAGCAACAAGTCCAACACGAGGCTCAGCATCGCGAAGCTAACTTCTGGAGGGACAGCATCGTAACTGTACTGGAGCAGGCCAACCTACCAGCTCGACGGCCATCTACAGGCTCAATCACTGACTTCCGCCAACTGAAGCCCCGCACTTTCTCCGGCAAGGAAGAGCCCACAGAAGTTCATGAATGGCTCACCAACATTCGGCATCAACTTGAAGCAGCTGAGCTACCACGGGAACGTTGGATGACTGCCGTCCGAATGCAATTGACAGGCAACGCGCACCACTGGTGGTTGTCTGAGGAGACGCGACTCGGACCAGACCGAGTCACTTGGGAAGAGTTTTCCAGGCTCTTCCAGGAAATGTACATTCCGGCTATCGCACGATCAGAACTGCGGGACAAATTCAACCGTCTCACTCAGGACTCTATGACAGTGGAAGAGTACAACGCGGAATTTATTCGTCTGAGCCGCTTCGCCCCAACCCTGATCCCGACAGAGGAAGAGAAGGCCGAGAAATTCTTTGACGGACTGAACATTGAGCTGCAGAAACTAATTGGGTCCGTCGCACCAACATCATACTCAGACGTTCTCGCTGCAGCCCGACGCATGGAACGCGTCACCAGGAGGGAGTCTCGCCTCAAGCGGCCAATCACCTCAGCACCAGACAGAACATCGCCAGGAGAATCTGCAAAGAGATCTCACACAAACCAGCCACCGAGGACAGCCTCGCAGACCCTTCCTACCTGTCACTACTGCGGCAAGATAGGTCATGTCGAGAGGGACTGCAGACGCAAGTTGGGATTGTGCCTGATTTGCGGCACCAATCAACACATAGCCAAGGACTGTCCCCAGCATCGAGATGGAGCACAAAGGGCAAACCAACCAGCTTCACCAGCACCGAGGCCACCTCTGGCACCTCAGGCAGCACTCTTCCAGCAAGTCCAGCAGCAGCAGAGGAATCTACCTCAAGGACGAGGACAAGCTTATGCGCTGACTGTGCAGGACGTTGATGCGAGTAAGTGATTTATAGTTATCCGTTTCTAGTCTTGTTGTAGCTCGTGCCTCTTGGTTCGTGACCTCAGCCCCAACCTAGTAAATTGCAACTTGTTAATAACAACCTGGTTTTCATAAAAGTTGTAGATCTTTTGTTTTAACTAGATTTTCTGGAAGTGCATAACTTTTATTTTTAGGGAAACGGTATTTCCCTAAGTATCTTGTGATGTGTTTTCAAACGATACCTGCGACCGTGTCATCTCTGCTGACCGGTTATTCTTTGATTGCGAGGACGCAATCCTCTTAAGGGGGGTAGATTGTAAACCCCCTGAATTTTCAAAATTTTAAAAACTGGATTTTTCACAATTTTCTGGAATTTTCTGGGAATTTTCTGTAATTTAAAAACAGGGTTTTAATTATTCAATAATTTTTTAAATGATAATAAATGATATTAAAATATTATGAAAATAATATTTTTGGATGTAAAATGAAAAACTGGACTTAGGACAATTTTTCTGGAATTTATCGGGCCCCGGACCTATTTTAAAAACACCTAAATTTATTTATTTATTTATTTAATTATTTATTAAATAATTTATTGATTTTATTATATTATTAAAAAATATATATATATAAACCCGAGCCCGGCCCGGCCCATTGGGCCAAACCGGGCCCAGCCCCACCCGGCCCAAGACCCTGCCCAGCGGGTCGGGTCGGATCCGCCGCCCGACCCGCAACCCGACCCGTTTCCATCCCCTCACCCGCACGATCCGCAACCGCCCCGCGTCCGCCGCCGCCTCCCGCGGTCGCCGCGCCACGCCGGCCACGTCCCCCGCCCGCTCCGTGCAGCCCCGCACCGGCCGCCGCCCGCCTCGGCCACTCCCCTTCCTCCTTCTCCTATAAAGCCCCGACCCAGCCACCCGACGCCACCGCCTCAGAACCCGCCGCTGCCACCGCCCCAGCGCTGCCACGACGCCGCCCGCCCTCGCCGCCGACCACCCGGCCCCTCCTTCTTCTTCCTCCCCTCTCCTCCGGCCTCGACGAGGCTGCAGCCGCAGCAGCAGCGGGCAGCAGCAGCTCCCCGACTCAGCGCCGCCACCCTCCGCCTCCGGCGAACACGCTGACCGGCGCCGCCTGCGTCCCGAGCCCCCGGCGACGTTGCCCGGCCGGCCTCCCCCGCCCTGAGCCGCCGCAGAACCACCGGCGAGGAAGCCCTAACCCTAAATCCCCAAATCCCCCCCCCGTGTCCGACACAGGACACGTGTCCTGTGTCGTGTCGGACACAATTCGATCCTCGGTTTTTCGGTCATGTTCAGGTACGTGTAATTTTTTGCTCGTAGCTCCGTTTTCGATTCCGCAAATTGCGTTGCGAAGCCTGTATGACCCTCTCGATGTCCGGATAAACTGTTCGGGACATCGCGTCCTGTGGTGATCGCACACCGCGATCCAAAAATAGGAAAAACCCAGACCCTGTTTCACCCCGGAACCGAGTCCGCCCCGCCAAACGGGACGACTTGGTCGCGTGCGGCCTTCACAGATATGTGCGCCTCGTCGATACGGATGTGTGGGATTTTGCGGAAGCTGATTCGGGTGTGCGTGCACACCGGAATCAACGCGTATCCGCGAACATCGTCCTGTATCCGCCTTTTCTGTAATTCGACATAACTTTGTGTACACACGTCGGATCAAGACGAAACTTGCGCCATCGGACTCGTAGCGATACGCTGGTCCTGTGGGTCAAGTTTGGTTCGATTCTGAGAACGTTGACGAAATCGCGTGTCGCGGGCCCCATAGGCCCCGCTCGACGGGCAATTTTGTGAACGGCTCATCGGAATCCAATTCTGGAAGTTCCGATGGGTTCGTATCAGCGTTTCTGACCTGTTGACACTAAGTTTGGTGAATTTGGAGACCTTTGACCCTGACGCATTTTTCGGTGCAAAGCGGGCCCACATCTGGACCCCGTTTTGACCCGAAACTGCCGTTTTTGTCCTTGTCTCCAAATTGGACCAAAGGACAGGCGTTTCTAGCTGATTGATATTTTCTGGATCTGATGGTGATGTTTGTTTCAGCAACCGGAGTACCGCCTGCAAATCCAACTGAAGTCGGAGCCGAAATCAGAGCCGGAACCACAGGCAAGTGTACCTTGCCAAACCCTGCAGCTTGCTAATTATTTTCTGAACTTAATCATGCAATAATGGACAAATAAAGCCTGCCAAATCTCAGTAATTCTTGACATAGTACTTTACTTGATTTCTTGTGAATTAAATATAAACATGTTTTAACTGCTTGACCTAGGAGACGTGTGATGTACTTAGTGTCCGATCATAGTCGGGTGCCAACTCCGTACGCGGGGTTGTGTAACGTCACATAGACATGGATATCGAGACCCGATAATTCTCGTACTTGTCCTATCAAGTACACCAGAACCCAGGACACTTGACACTATTTCATGAGACAGGGTCTTCCTGAGACATTCAAGGTGATTCTGTATAGGATGCATGTTATATGACATAGACGTTACATCCTTAGACATTTTGATTCATAGCTACCAGACTTGCTGTATTAGTTATAATCCCGCTGACATGGACATGAGACGTTATGGTCATGGCTTGCGTGATTACATTGGGTGGGGAGAGACACACAGACTACAGGCTGATATTATATATATAACATAGTATATATCATAGTGAAATTCATAGTTATTGCCGCTACCGGCTCCCCGACACAGAGCTTGTAGTGGCTTCAGCCTGAGATCTAGTGCTGCTCTCATATTGCATATCACATAGTTGGTTACTTAGTTTACCCTGCTGATTATCTTATTGCTGCACTGATATTCATTTGGCTTGAGTTTTTCTGTACCTTGCTATGTCCCCTGAGGACCTGGAATGAATGATGTCCCCAGGTACAGCTGAAGAGAACTACCCAGAAGTGTACGGTACCGGAGCACTCCTCGGAACAGAACCAGGAACAGAGGACGAGATAGTGGCCGAAGACTTCTCTTGAACGCCGGCTTCAACTACTCAGTATTTACATTTTCCAGCATTTTATTTCCTGTCTTTTCTTAATTGTAACAGAATAATTCTCGGATTTGTTTCCCGAGATAACCTTATTTGATATTGCATATTTATTTCCATTGCATTATTTCTGGCAATTAATCTGTGTTATGCTGTGGATGAGATTAGTAATACCTGAGACTTGTACATTATACTGCTAGACTACAGCTTAAGCATGCCCTGATGGATCCATTAAATTGGGTCGTCCATCGGTGCGTGCTGCTGGCCATTGCTCACGTGCTCAGTCCCTCGGCATTTTGGGACTGGGGCGTGACAAGTTAGTTATAGGTAAGTGTGTTATGCATGTATATGTTAACTCATAGATGCGAGCTATGATATATTAGATATTGGTGTAGTGTATAGTACATGTTATGATACTTAGTTAGTATTATATATTTGAGCATGTGTAGGTAAGAATTACCTTGTTGGCTCAAAGCTAAGATCTATTAGTACTAATTTAACTAGAAATACTAGTATGCAGTATAGTTGTATAACTTATATAGTATATATATATATATATATATATATATATATATATATATATATATATATATATATATATATATATATATATATATATATATATATATATATATATATATTTACGTATCTTACGATACGGTATAGTACTAGTAATCCAACATAGCTAGTATAGCCTATATACGCAGCTTATGGACCCAATATCCTAGAGATGGACTCATACAACCTAGAAATAGCTAGTTTGACTAGTTTAACATAGTGTTGACCTAGTTTGACCATTTTGACCTATAGTTGACTTTATGACCTAGATTTGAACTAGTTTGACTTATTTTTATTCTAAAACCTTGTATTGATGTAATATTCCATATTTAGGTCTCTGAGGCACTATTTTGGACATTTTTGATACTGTTCACCGGATTTCAGGCGAGTACATTCTCTGATAGTTTTCCGTTTATGATCTCCTCTATGTTCTTGTATTTAGTGTAGATATCCTTGATTTTCTGACACTTGGTTACATGGATTGGTACTTCCGGATCCCTTCATGAGATATTATTATTTCTTTGATTCCCGTGCATGTCCTATGATTCCTGTGCAAGGATGAGACACTATTCCAGAGAAGGTTGGCCCCCTGTTCTGTGATTCATGTGTCGTAGAGTATCATGGTTGGATCTACTATACCAGTCGGGGGCAGGAAGTGTTAGTGTAGATATGTGATCATACCTCCCTGTGTAGTTTGTGTATTCCTATGATTGTTAATCATATACCTCACGTATGATTAACAAGGCCATATTCATGTACAATTTTCAAGTCGATCACATGTTGTCATTGGTACTCACTCACTTAGATAGTCGTATCTCTTTATTCCATATATGATGTTCATATCTCTTGTACGTATTTCATGTATTTCCTTATTTATGTATATTCCTACCATGCTCTATCCATCTTGTATATGCTCTATATTTACTGATACATAGTTTTTATCATTTATTGGAACTACTGTTAGAGGTATACTTTGATCCAATCCTGCCAGGATATATTTTTTCTGGATGACACTAAGGAGCGGTATCCCACTCATTATGGGCCTCAGGATGTAGTTGGATTAGAGCTAGAGACTGTGGCTCAGGAGGGACTCATCCCAGTTGAGACAGATGATATTTTACTTGTAGATCAGTAGATAGGTTTATTTTTACTGGATTTGTCTCCATCTTTGACTATTAGTCTTATATTATATTTGGTAACTCATTGGATATTATTTCTGTCTTATGAGTTGTATCTTGACTTTTTAGTTCCTTATATCATATTCGTACGTTGTTCCATCTAATAGTTATGTGATTGAGTATTCATATTTTATTGGTGGCATTATATACTTTGATGATCATTATTGTTGGATAGTGTAGTTTACCCAAATAATATTCTACTGCCGAAGCTGCGGTATAGGCTGGATGTTGTTCACTACTCGTGCCCCTATACCAGGTATGGGTCATGACAACGCCTTAGCGCGCACGAGGGGATACTCCGTACCTAACGAGGTTCTCCCGCACCCTGCACATAATCTGGTGGATTATCAGTACATTGAATGCACTGGTGGGGAAGCTTCGTCAACAAATCCAAATACGTTCAATTAGTTATGTGCACTCTATCATTGTTGTCTTTCTAGTCTTTCCTTAGAATTAGTTCAATGTTAAAGATATAAAGCCTAACTCGTATGACAGTGCTCCATGCGATATAAGAGTAATACGACGATACTTACCAACTTACCTTTCGTCCTTCCTTGTCCAAGGTAAATCAAGTTAAACCGAGAATGAATATATATATATATATATATATATATATATATATATATATATATATATATATATATATATATATATATATATATGAAATCAAGGAATCACATAAGCAAACGCATATGTCATGGGCATGTTTCTGACTTAGGTGCACGAGTTACACGGGTTACTCAGATGTATTACAAAAGATTGCTCAGGTGTTCAAATATGTACAAATATCTAATACTCATATCCGTTCAGGTATTCCAGATTACTAGATGTGAAGCAATGACTCGCACACGGATTGACGCTAAGCGATGATGACTTAATCTATATGAACATGAGTCGATAGCATAGCCATAATGGACCGTGATATAGTCTTGAAAGAGAATGGTATGCAACACAAAGAACATGAGGCGTTACATGCTATCATGCCCGCACATGAGACTACCAATCTTAAAGCGAGAATGGTGCGAGGAACATGAATCTCTATACGATATCCTGCCTGCACATAAAAAAGACTACATGAGGTTCCATCTGGATCAGATCGACCCCAGTGTCCCGGAGACCGTCCACAGAACGAGATTCGAAAATCTTCCTTTTGTACCAAGTTGTCCGCGACTATGAAAGTCTTGGGTCTTCAGATTCACGAAATAATATGTTTAATTCTTGATTTTTGTTCTGAACGAGTATTTCTCCACGAGCTGTGATTCTTGCTTTTACTTGACATAATGTAATCCCCTAGTTCGGGAACTGCCTCGGTGACCCAACAGTCCCAAAAACTTTTAGGTTCATACTTGTACGAAATAACTATTCATGTCATGCCCCAGTCCCAAAATACAAGGGACTAGGCCACGTGGCAATGGCCAACTACGTACCAAGGGGACTCCAGTCCAACTCTGAATACATATAAGCTGTAAATGAGGGGTATTATCTAGATAACACAATCTACATGTCTATGTCTCAAACCACAAGGATATGTAATAAAGAAAGGATATCATGTATCATGGCATGTACCCTACACTACACTCGTCCGAATAGACTCGAAGGAAAATAATATGAGTCTACAAATACTGGGCTATACTAGCAAAAAATAAGCAAAGATCATAATAGCTGAACAATAAAGAAAAATGAATACAAATATCGAGTAACAATATTTGCATAGCGGTATAATACTCATCAGCAGCTCCAGACTCCCGTCAGCAATCGACCCTATAATTTGGTAGGAAACCAGGTCCTCAGAGGGACGTAACAAGGTACAAAAATAGTATGCCATAGTATAATAGAAAGAAACATGTGCTACGCTGGTGTAATCTAGCATAACCACCTAAGTGAGACACAACTTTGAAGATAATGTTCGACGCGTGGGCTGTCCAAATATAAAATCGTAGCTCCGAGCACAGAGACACACGGGGCGTACCGTAGCTCCGAGCACAGAGTCAGACGGGTAATACTATGACTCCGGATACAGGAATACTACATAAATAGAAATATATACATATATATAGTACGTGCAGAGTAGCCCAAACATCTAGTAACTGTCTTCCCCTCCCAAAGCGGTCAAGGAGTGTTCGTTGAACCTGAACCTCTATCTAACAGTCTCGTCATACTGAAGTAACTATCAACAATCACGTCCCTAAAGTCATCCCAGATTCCGATCATGCTAACAGTATTAGGATACAGGAAGTCTGGCATGATGACGATGTCTGAATGTGTCCTAGGGTTCCGATATAACTAAGTAGGTACATCAAGGTGTCGCGAACATCTATCAATCGATACTAGGCGTTACCAACGAACGTCTGCACCCGGTTATGACCCAGATGCTAAGTAATGATTCTGATCCAAAGCGCACATAATGCATAGATAAAATAAATAGTAATATGGAAACTGAGATACAGGATGGCATGGTAAACTTGCCTAAATCCGGATGCTGAAGGCGGGGCTCCGGTACAACGTCCAAGTCTGCGGATCCCGAAGTACCTAGAGACGATATATAAAATTAATCAATAATCTATCACGATGCTATTTTAAAATAAGAGGTGACACACGTCTAGCATAGGCTTCTGTCTTAGATACATATAGCTCTCATAGATACTAACTATAGGGTTGACCCAAGTTGACCAGGGTAACGTTACATCAAATACGATCAACAATCAGTATAACGTCAACAAACAAAATCTCCAATCCCCTAATATTTATCACTGTGATTTCAGTCGTTCAAGCTATGCTCATCCTCAACTATATCATCCTTGTATTCACAGACGTTATTATGTACATCCAATTTATTCATCCTCAAATAAATTAGTTATAAATTATTAAGCTCATAATAAATAATCGTAACTATAATATTATAACACCATTTCACATATATACCTAACCTCACTATTTACTATAAAAATATGCATGTGAAGTATTCATGAAACTCCAACCCTAACTAGGGTCTCTCTAGTACAAGAAACATAACTACACAAAAAGAGAAGGGTGAGAAGTTACCCCGGTGGCTGCGGGTGGTGGCAGCGACGATGCTGCGGCTTCGGTCAGGGATGGCGTCGACCGTAGGGGTGACGCACGTGTCGACCGAGGTGGTGGGAGTGCTCGACTGCGTGAAAGAGGTGGTGCTCGACTACATGAAGGAGGTGGTGCTGGAGGTGGTGGTGGTGAAGCTGGTTGTGAAGGTGGTGGTGCTGGAGGTGGTTGTAGTGGTGATGCTGGCTATGGAGGTGGTGGTCGTGGTGTTGCTGGCCGTGGAGGTAGTGGTGAAGCTGTGGGTGAAGGTGGTGATGAAGCTGCAGTGAAGGTGGTGGTGAAGGTGCTGGTGAACGTGGTGGTGAAGGTGGCCGATGAAGGTGGTGGTGAAGGTGGTCGGAGTTGTCACCGACGGATGAGGTGTTATGGATGGCGGGGCTGCTGTACAGTACAGTGGGTGGTGGCGACGTTATGAGGGAGGTGGCCGGAGATGAAGGTATAGAAGGTGGGGGAGTTGTTGGTAGCAGCGGTGTTGGGTTGCTCCGGTGCGGTGGCTGAGCTGAGAGAGGAGGCTGCTGCGGGTGAAGGCACGGGTGGAGTTGGCCGGAGTTGGCCGTGGAGTAAAGAAGAAGAAGAAGAAGAAGAAGAAGAAGAAGAGGGAAGGGAAGAATGGTCGGTTGTGGGAAATAGAGGGAGGAGAGAGAGAGGGGGGGGGGTTTCCTAGGTTTCTCTAGGGATTAGGGCCGGCCACTTTGGGAATGGTGTGAGGAGGTATTAATATTGGGGGATGTGTGGTGGTGATGATGTAGCAATTTTAATCAAGGGTCTTGATTCAACATAAAAAATTGTACCATACAAAATGGAGGGAGAGAGAGAGAGAGAGAGAGAGAGAGAGACATGACCGGTCATGTGAGGTTGGGGGGGGGTTCTTCATTGGCTTTAACCAATAGGGTGGTGACACCTAGCACCCTATTTGCTATTAAGCCCCTTAACTTTTGGGTATTTGTACATAAAGAAAAAATGGTGAGGATTTAGTATGGGAAGTGGTGTTTGGTGTTTTGTAGGGTGAGGGAGTGTTTTATGTTTTGTATGGGCTTCATGAAAGGGGTATTGGGTTAAATTATGGTTATGTTGGGATTAGTTTAAGTTGGTATCCCCAATTTAATTAAAATAAAATGTCATGTTCTCTTAAATTAAATGGGGGCACATGGGGTCTCAATTAGGAGTAACACAAAGGTCATGAATGGTGTAGGCTTGGTGTCAGTCTTGGGCCCTTTAATTGGTTCGGGGAAACGGATTAAGTTTGTGTCCCCAAATCGATGGCAACGACATAGGTACGCAAAATAGGATTAAAGAATTAATTTTGGGACTGGAAAGCTGTACAATTAAATTAGAGCACAAGGGAGTGTGTTTGTGAGTGACAGAAATATCCAGCGCCTAGGTTGGCTTGTCAGGTCAAGAGTGCAACCATTTGTTGGAAATTAAAGGCTATTATTGGGCTCCAATTATTGTAGCAACGGTAGGGTTCACCAAGAATTTAAATTAAAGAACCAGTCAACGTAGCCTAATTTCTAAACCTCAAACACCCTGAAGCTAAACCAAAATTTCTAACCATATCTAGTCTTCCTAAAATAATAATTTGAGGGGGTTTACAATTCAATAGTCTTTCGGCTAACTAGATGAATGTAAGAAAGAGATAGTGTTACTGGTTGTGGCATGAATCTACGTGACGAGCATAGCGAATATGTAAGCAGACATGTGGCATAGCCATAATTGAAAACAATATGAATATAACTTTAAGGAAACATGTGGCATAGCCATAATTGAAAACATAAGCGATTACGCTAGCACGGGTCTAAGGGATAGTGCGGGGAACCAACATTTATACAAGTTTTATTTCCAAATTCTATGCAAGCAGTATAAGGTGAAATTATTTCCTTATCTAGGTGCGTTCACCTCTTTTATTATCATGCAAGGGTTATCAACTAGAGATATAGCATGTATATTCCAAATTATTAAGTGTGTAGGCCAAGAAAAGACAGATTCATCGTAGCCACCCACCTGAACGAGGGCTTGCCTCGGCCAAGCGAGACTCTGAGTGAACCGCTGAAACTTCAAGTCCAAGTGCTGATATGCCTTTGAGTCATCTTCCATAACTGAGCGAAGTGGGCTGTTACATAATATACCACTCAAAATAAGTTTTGTCCACAAAACTTACCAAGATAGAACTCATCCAAGAATAATACTTCTATTCCAAACTTGAACATATTACGTTTATCTTCAAATCCGAGAGTACACTTATCATTCCTTTATCCATTCTAAGTCCGTCTATATCCTTGTAGTCTATCAAATCCTTGCCTCAATCTCTACTGCGCCTAGCGCAAAACTTCACTACTCAAACACACAGGGGTATGCTATAATTTGCTCACAAAAGGGACAAACTAGAACTAGGTTGAACCACCCGACGTTCTATCACTTAACTTCTGAGTCATGAACATGTTCCAACAAATCACTTGGTATCGCCTGACTAAATCCAGTGTTATGCCTAATCAACATCCTAAAAATCCTTAGAACTTCAACTTCAATATCCACCAATTCTTTGCATATGATATTTCTCAAATCTAGATCCAAATCATATTTGATACGCAATCCTCTATCCCGAGCCATCGCTCAATCACGCTAGAAATCTTGTACTATCTTCCAAGTTTATCACTTGACGCCTACACATTTTATCTTCCGAAAACTAATTTATCGAAAAAGACTTAGCATATCCCTTATTCATTAACTTATGCATATCACAATCATACTCTTCCAAACATGATTTACATTCCGATGATATCGTCTGCATCATAACCAAGTCAAAATTCACGTTTGTTCAATCTTCCTGAACGATCTTCAACTTACTTCCATCCTTTTACATATCGACTTATATCCAATCTGTTTACCAATACTTTATTTTTACAGCTATAAAATCATAGTTTATATTAATAGACCCGGGGCAACCCTCCATTGAATTTTCAGGGTTCGCCGACCCCTTCGGCGGAACACTCAACACCAGTAAATACACAAACACATCAAGAATATCCAAACACGCAAGAATATCCCAACAAATAAATAAATAAATTTAAAATAATGTCACATATGTCTCATCCAAATAATGTAGTATGAAATAAGTACATCAAAGACCTAAGAATGGACCAATACATACAAACATACTAAAAATATGTATCTTGGTACCAACATACACTCTAGGCCACTCACTCTTGACACTCAACACATATTTATACCTACTTATGTAAATTTATATTTTTATACCCATATATATGTATCTATTAATATAGATTATTAACTCTCACTAGCTCATCCCTCACTCAGATATATACACATACACACCTCTCACTTGGACACTCTCATATACTTGACACACACACACACACACACACACAAGGAACATGTGGACTCTCATACACTTGACACACACACACACAAGGTACTAACCATATCCAAACACAATATATATCTTGACTAAAATGCATACTCAATTTTTTTGCTACTTAACTATGACATTAACCCACTCTTACTAATCTTAACTGCACACAGAAATACACATAAACATTTTATTTGATACTCCCTGGTACACTCTCTAGACATTCACTTGATACCTACAAACCTACACTACATGGGATACACACTATGGCAGATCAAATACATGTTATAGGAACTCACACCACTGATACACACCCGTAGGTACACACATGTCCACACATAGCGACGCATGTCTACTTAGTAACTAACGGTAGTTACTATTAGTCATAATTGGTCACCATCAACGACGTTTTGTGACAAACTTTTATGGAGTCACTAAACTTAAAGAATACAGTGACGTTTGGTATTGGAGTCGCTAAAAACGTCGCTCGGAGGATTAAAATGATTACAATAGTATAACCTAAATTTATAAAATATATTTTATAAAATATCAATAATTTATTAATAATTAATTACTTTTTGATAACAAATATTTTTATACTCCGATCAGAAACCATCGATACAACCGACACCGCCAATACTGATACTCATAGGAATAATACAAACAATCATAATTAATTACTTTCCGATACCAAAAATTTAAAACTTATCTATCACATGTAACCAATTGAAAAGATTATTATCCTAACTAGGTATAATACAAATAATCATAATTTTAGATCAAAAAAATTCTAAAGATAATATGAGAACAAGATGAATTTGAATCCAAATGACACATAAAATCTATATTCCTAGATATCTAACCCACCATACAAAACCTATATAAAATGACCATGTCAATTGTGTGTGCTCGTGTGTGTTCATGTCATCATGAATTTATTTATTTTCTGACCCATCCAAAACTAAAGCGTGTGTCTGTGTCACTGTGTGTGTATCCATGTGTGTTCGTATATCTGTGTGTGACCGTGACCCTGTGTGTGTTTGTGTCCATGTGTGTGTGGGGGGGGGGATTAGGGTTTACCTGAAGAGCCAAGGGGAGTGCCGGAGGGGAGAAGAGTGGCCGAAGGGGAAGGGGATCGCCGGAGCGCCAGAGTTGTTTCGATTTGGCAGGGCAGGTTTTGAAATTTTTGTTCTCGATTGAAAATTTTGATTTGGGGGAAGGAAGGGAAACTGAACGAATATATCAAATTTTTTAGCGATGTTTAGTAAGGGAGTTGCTAAATGTTGGTATAATTATAATTTTAGCGACGTAATAAAAAAGGAGTCGCTAGACATCGCCAAAGCTAAAACTTTAGCGACGTTTAACGACTAATTGCGATATTATATTCATAATTACTGACTATAGTCGCTATTTGTTACAATTAGTCTCTAATAGTGACGTAATACGACGTAAATTTTGTACGTCGCTAATATCCTTAAAATTAGCGACGTCTATAGCATGAGTTGCTAATTACGTCGCTAATATGTGTTATTTTGGTAGTACAAATCAACAAAATATATGATCATCAATTATAAATAGTAAAGAGTCCCAAACTATATATACATAGATGATCAAGAAGCTAGTTGAACAAAATGATGAACTAGCAAGAGTATAAGTCATACATGATCATCACTAGTTGCAGACTAGATATAAATAAAATTATGTTAACTCGTAGGTAGGATGTCAAATCCAAAATATGAGCTAAACATATGCTCGGAGGTTAAATGCCACAAAAGAATAATGTACAGATACTATTAGGAGAATGAAGTAGGAACCCACTCAGGTACATTTGGTGCTCCGAGCGATCACCATCAAGTAGAAGATAAGGAAGATCCTCTGGTTCTTCTATGAGATTTGGCCATACAAAACTAGTAAAATCAGATCTACAATAACAAGTACTACAAATAAGACCAAACTATGAACTAAAACCAGCATGCAAGGATAAATAATGATAGATAAAAGAGAACAAGTAACAACCAAGATAATAGTACAGTGCCCCAAGAAACATGAAAGAAAACTGGAAACATGTAAGTTAAACTGGAACATGTAAACATATATTGGATCGTGTAAAGTAGACAGAAGTAACATGTAAGTACATAAACAGAAAAACATGGCATAAGTAGTAATCATATATATGAACCAAGTCAAGATCAAGGTACAGGAACAAGTACTGACATAAAAGGAAAATGGACACCATCTATCAATTACGTTCAATAAAAATGTACTTCATATGCTTGATAATAAGGATTATCACAAATCCTAGTTACTAACTAATACAATTTGGGAATTTTCATATAGTTGCATATCCTGCAAACTGTCCAAGCTATCCAACTAAAACTAAGCAAGTATCTATAGCAGATGCACCACTAAATCGGCATGCATCCTAATAAAGTGGCATCACACAACGGTGAGCTCAATATGCATCACACAATAGTGAGCCATGTCGGCTCAACACGACCGTGAGCTAATGATAAAAATAGGTACAAGAAAATAATAAACATGTACATGATGTCCTACTCAACGATGTGCTAAAAATATGCCTCTCACGAAGGAGAGCTCCAAATCCATTAAGGAAAGGCGACTAGACAACGGGATTACATGCAACATGGAGATTCTTCCTGTAACACCCTGTTCCGCTCAAGCGGACTGCCGTCTCAATCGGCAATCGTGCAGCTGTCCCGACCCGCTTTGCCTCGATCAAGAAGCAAAGGATATCCAGACTTGTCCCTACAGGAATTCGGCTTGGACTTTCAGAGGCTCGCTCAGACGTATTACTCTACCGAGGCGAATCATCGCTAAGGTGGGTGGCTACGGTGAACTTGTCTTTGCTTAGCCAGCACACATAAAATCTGGAATATTCAAGCTAGTCGCTAGGTGAATCACCCCTGCATGCTAATAAATCCAACGCACCTAGCTAAGGGAATAATCCCAACTTGTATTGCTTGCTAGAACATGGAAAATGGAAATACTGCTTATATTTAGACCCTCGCATGCTAAGTCCTTTAACGGTTTCACTTCTCGACTTACCTTCGGGTCCGAGCAACGTGCCTGCTTATGTTCCTTTAGAAACGCATGCTTGTTTGCTTGAATGTTACCATGTTTTCATCCAAACCCCGGGGAGACTACTACGTAGTCGTTCCGTGCCTGAACGAACCTGCAAGTATTCGGGACCGCTAGGTCACCAAGGCAATCTCCGCCCCAGGAGAATTGCATCAAGGCAAATGATAGTTACTGAACAACGAAATAGGCAATACATCTTGTCTTGTACTATTGTTGCCTCAACAGCTTGTACTCTTGTCTTGTACTCTTGTTGCCCCAACCAAGGCCCCGTTCGATCATGGACAACCAGTGCACAGGGTAACGGTCTCGCGGGCGATGCTGGGGCACTGGCATCGACCCGGTCCGGGCGAGACATTGTTCTTAGTCTCCTGTTCGGCGGAATGGCTTGCAGCGCCTCTTGTACTTGTTGTAAAGCATTCTCGTCAAAGACTAAATAGTCTCTTGTTCGGCGAAATGGCTTGCAGCGCCCCTTGTTCTTTGTTACAACCCATCTCGTCAAAGACTATACCGTCCATTATGGCATACGCCAGTGATCGCCTTGTAATGAACTTGTTGCATGCTTGCTTGTAAACGAAAGATAAATAATTCATCCTCGCTTAGCGGCTATCCGCGTGCGAGTCATTGCATCAAGAACAACTGAGCACACCAAATACTGTCCCGTTCAATGACTCTCATGTTTGCATGTTGCATATGCTTGCCTCCTGAATGTTTATACATGCCTCTGCTCAAATTTATACTGTTTGCCTCAATGTTTGCCTTGGACAGGGAAGGAGATGGTAAGTTGGTAAGTCTCACCGTGTTTTCTCTAACATCGCACGGCGCACTGCCCGACACGTTAGGCTATTCAATGTTTGCATGAAACTGATCCTAAGGCAACTAGAAAGACAACTTAATAGTTGTGCACGGAACCTGTATTACGTGTTTGGATTTGTCGAGCGGGCGAGTAGCTTCCCCACCAGTGCATTCAATGTAATGATAATCCACCAGTTTGTATGCAGGGTGCGGGAGAACCTCGTTCGGTGCGGACGCCTCCTTCGTGCGTGTTAAGGCCAGGAGTTCCCTCTGAAGCCTTGCAACGGTGCGTCCGGGACTGAAGCGCTTATACAAGACATAAGTTGTGAACATCGCCTGACCATCGTCTGTACATTCATTCCACAGTTGTAGCCACTTGGCACGCTTTTACTGTTTCAGAGAGAGAGGCTTGAGCGACTTGTAATCTCGGCTATACGCCGCCTGTAATACATGTTTCATATCAATAAAGAGATTACTTTACTTGTTTCTATGCTTCCGCTATATTTGCCGACTCAGTGAACCTGTTACCGATCGCCTATGCGTTCATGACTCCGCTACACTCGGACAATCTGTGCGACTCTGTGGCTTAGAACTCTAACCGCCAGCCAATGAACCATGGCCTTGCACGGGCGTGGCTCACGCTCGTGCGGCATCACGCCCGGATGGGTTAAGCGATCGTTCCGCGGGAGCGCTGGCGAGGGTGATTCCCGCCTAGCGGGAACGGCCGATTGCCTGCGGGAGATCGGGGCGTGACACTTCCCTCCCGATGCTTTAATTAATTAACTAGTTGTTTTAATCCTTAATATTTTTATTTAGGATTCTTGGTATGGCATTTCGAAGAATCCATCCTAGATATGGTACTTCCCTCGTAGAAATGCAAGACTGGATAAGGATTTAACAATCACTAGTACAAGTACAAGTACAAGACATGAAAACAACCACATAGACAAGACTAGCGTATGCTATGACAAGCCACAACAGGAAAATACATGAGTTAGGAATTATGAGTGCGCTATTACGAGCCACTATCAGAAATGTACAGGAGTCAGGAATCGTGAGTGCGCTACTACGAGCCACTATCAGAAAATAGAACATGGTATAATATATAGACATATGCTCATGTCAAGTATATAGGGTATAAAATCATTCCCTAACTATACAAGGTCACCTGATCATGCTAAGAAATTATTATAGTAAAAAAAAATCAAAAACGGACAAAATTAGCCAAAACAGGTAAATTTGGATTATCCGAAGGATTTTTGCGGATTACTGTCGGATTATCCGATCGGTCACACCAAGTTTCTCAGTAAAAATTTGGAAGATCTGACAGATTTTTTCCGATTACCGTCGGATTTTTTGAAATTAGACAACAGTTGGGACAAGAAAATTTCTGAAACTTGTTTCGGCCATAAAAATCTTATTTTAACTCAAAATTTATTATTTTAAAGGTTAAAATCACATGAAATCAAATTAACTACAACATGAGATCTCACAAATTCTGAGATTTGAAACATGAATTCCTCGAAATACTAAAAAAAATCTTTTCGAAAAATTAAAACGTGTTCGAATTCCACCAGACACAAAACCACTAGGGTACAAGCTATGTATGAGTCTCATGTAGCATATATGAATAAGTTCCATGATGGTAACTCCAATATCTCTCTCAATACCCAGTTTATCCTACTAAACACATATCAAGATTTAACAGAAAATCAAAACCTAACTCAAATCAAATTCAGAAACATGTACATAGATAAAAATCATGAGAAAAGTATATTTAATAAAACAAATTTTTGAATAAACTGAGCTATGAATATAACGGAAAGCAAAAATGACAATAAATAAAGTTATCCAGTAATTTGGCAAGATGTAATTGCCTAAGGTCGACCTCCTAGTCTAAACCTTCTACTCCACCACCAAGAGGGGTTCAGAAATCACACTCTTACGCCTCAAGACCAAGCTCTAAATGCACAAGAAAAATAGAGAGGAAATGAATAGAGAGGGAGAAAGAAAGAAAAGAGAGGAGAGAGAAAATCAAAGGTTATATATATAAGGAGTGAATTAATCTTAACCGTTGGATCTGTCATGCCAGTGATCCACATCATGATCTAAATCAGTCTCATCCACTCAAAAGAAAACCAAAAAATCACTAGATAATAGAGTGAATCAGAACTAAGAAACCAATGAACGAAAGGGCGAATCAAATACCATTCACAAAAATATCTAACCACTCGAAATTCCGGCGGTGTTCTACGAAATTCCGACGGAAGATCCGATCTGAAGAAAAATTTCCAAAAATAGAAAAAAAAATTCTAGGATTTTTCGTTCTATGTACAGGTTCTAACACGGGTCTATGTCAATATCAATGGATATTCTACTGGTACACGGTAGTCTCTCATATCAAAACGAAATCTAATATCAAAAAATACAACAACCATGATATGCGAAAATATAAAACAGTATAAATAAATTTTCAAGAAAAAAATTTAAATACCAAAAATTCAAAAATACGAAATTCAATAACGAAGGTTACAGATATGAATCAGAATATGGTAGTCCTACTCTATATACAAATATTATTAGGGAAGCTATACGCAATTTAACTATGAGGATTTGCAAACATTTTATACCTATTTTTTAAAATTTGTGTTGGTTTCACCCGGTTTCATTTAATATTGGTTGTAAAGGCTTTGAATCTTTTTGGATTTGACAAATATTCAGTTTAAAATTCTCTTTTAAGACTTTACATTGTCTCCCCCCCCACCCCCCCCCCCCCCCCTCCCCCATATATTGCGAGAACACTAACACAACATAATATAGGCATGATACCATATTTGTGGTGTTCTAGTATATTTTGGAATACCAATATATTTCTTACACGAGACACAATAACATGACATTCTTCGTTCTCTTTGTCTCACTTTTGATGTACTCTTAGAGCTAGTGGAGATCAATCTCTCTTTCTTCAACATGAATAAAAAATATCTAAATGTAATTTTGCCTCTTTGCTATAGAAGTTTTTGTGCGTATAAAGTAGAAAGATAAAGCTTCTTCTTTCCTACGTTTTCCTTAAGAGTTCTCTTCACAAAAGCCAATTGAGATTTCGGAATCTAATTGGTGATAGACTAAGGGTTACTTGATCTTTCCACTCCATGTGTTTAGAAAATTTTGAAGATGATAGAATGGTTGAGCTAGCTACTAAATCAAGAAGAAAGTAGTTTTTCCACTCCACGTGCTCGGGAAAATTTTAAGATGTTAGAATGGTTGAGTAAAAACTTTAAGATGATATAATTGAAATTTCATTATATTCAGTTACTTGGAAATGTGGAATTGAAATTCACTAGTTGATCAATGTCTGAATTTCAATTTGTTTGAACAAGACCTGACCAATTCTTCTCACCACGACTTGAACACCATTACATGAGATGAAGAAAAGGAAAAGAAAAAAACTATACCCAAGGATAAATTATAGTTCAAGCCATGTTTATAAATAAACACTAAACATACCCAACAAAACAATAGAGAATAGAATTTAGAAGTGACTAATTCAACATGAAAATACAAGAGCTGACCAACATGAATTGTAACTTTATTATTTGTAAATTTCGTATATAACACCTGACAATGATCATGGTAATAGTGACAAGTCTTTCTTATATTTATTTATACATGAGGACAACAAATCAGTCATTGAACGACAACTGTTCATGTTTATACATGAGGACCACATCCATTTTGGATTGAGTCTACTTCTTAGATTGTCTCATGTTTAAACGAAAATTTTGTTAGATAATTATTAAAAGAAAGTATTTTTGAATATTTAATTTTATCTTTTTTTTAAATATTCAAACCCAAAGGTTTCAACCAAATATGACCACAATTTCGTGACCGGTTCTTTCAACAGGGTACATTATGAGGGGAAAAAACACATAAATAGAACATCTCCTTACAATAATTAATTAGGATAAATTATAGTTCAAGTCATGTCCACATAAAAACACTAAATATATAATATCAAACAATATAAATTAGATCTTGAGTACATCTTAAACATGTCCAAACAAACATACATATATTTTTTATACGGGAACAACTTACGAAAATAGTTTACTAGATTTAAGAAAGTATGTATGTTTCTGTTTCAAATTTTTTTCTTTAAATAAATCTATCTCTATATTAAAAAATAAATCTTACTATATTTAAAAAAAATCTATCTTAATTTAAAATTTAAGTTTCCTTTTATTATTAATATTAATATAAATATTTATGTTATTTTTTTATTATTAATGTTAATGTCAATGTTAATATTAATGTTAATATTAATTTTAATGTTAATTTTACTATTAATGTTAATTTTAATTTGCATGTTAAAATTAAAATTAAAATTAAAATTAAAATTAAAATTAAAATTAAAATTAAAATTAAAATTAAAATTAAAATTAAAATTAAAATTAAAATTAAAATTAAAATTAAAACTAAAACTAAAACTAAAACTAAAATTAAAATTAAAATTAAAATTAAAATTAAAATTAAAATTAAAATTAAAATTAAAATTAAAATTAAAATTAAAATTAAAATTAGAATTAGAATTAGAATTAAAATTAAAATTAAAAATAAAATTTATATAAATTTTAAATTTAATTTTAATTTTAATTTTAACTAAAATTTAAATTTAAACTATAATTAAAACTTAAACTAAAAGTATAAATTAAAACTAAGTTAATTTTTTATATTTATTTTGGAAGATAAATTAATTTTTCGATAAAAAATTATCTCTATTTAAAAAAAATATAAAATAAACCTATCTATCCCTATATTTCAAAAATAATAAAAAAATTTATATCTATTTTAAAATAAATGAATAGATAAATAAGCCTTATTTTTTAAGATAGAGATATGTTTGTTTTTAAAAGGAAAGATTTATTTTAAAGAGAAAAAAATTAGAGGAGAAACACGTGTATCTTTCATGATCCCGAAGTTTGTCCCGTAAATTATTTTCCGTAGGAGGTGTGTTCTTAAAAGAAAATATTTATTTTAAAGAGAAAGAAAATTAGAAGAGAAATACATGTATCTTTCATGATCCCTTAAGTTTGTCCCGTAAATTATTTCCGTAGGAGAAGTTCTCTCTCGCTCTCTCTCTCTCTCTCTCTCTCTCTCTCTCTCTCTATATATATATATATATATATATATATATATATATATATATTGGTAAACGGAATATGAACCATAGTGCTCATACATGAGTCATGTACATGTGCTCATATTCCTACATTATTCATGTACAGATGGATCAATAGAAATAGAGTGTACTAATGCACATGGGATGAAACATTATATTCCTATTGGTCCACATGTACATAGCTCATGTAGGAATATAAGCACTATATATATATATATATATATATATATATATATATATATATATATATATATATATATACTTCGTCCAAAGGGACGATTTTTTTTGAATTTGTGCGTCAGGAGAAAGTTTTGGAGAAATTGTATATAAGGTGACATCTCGTCAAGTGAGTTGACGGGTTAGGTGGAGGGGGACCGCCAACTGTTGGGACCGCTAAAACGGGAGTGGGAACGAGGAAGGAGATATTTTTTATTATCTATCTATTATCTATACTAGTAAATTTTCACGTATCAAAATTTTTTATGATATTATTAAAATATAGACCTTTATTTAAATTATATTCAAATATTTTAAATATGATTTGAATTATAAGGGGTTGGTGCTAGACTTATTTTTATGATATTTTAAATATATTTTTAGCCTGGTACCAATCCCCTTGGCTCCAAAAAAAAAACGGAACAAGGGAGTTTCTGTCAGACTTTTTTTATTTTTATTTTCTTGTATGCCTGGCACCAATCCCCTTGGCTCAAATAAAAAAAATGAGCCTGGCTCCAAGGGAGTTGGCTCGAAACCAAAAATACCATAACTCTATTTATTTAAATTTTGGTATTATTTAAATTTTTGGATTTAAATTTTCTAGTAAATATTGTTTTTTTGTTATTATCAATGTAAAATTTTTAAGATATCATAATAGATAATTGGTTATTATCCATCTACAAAATTTAATTAATTTAGAAAGAAATTATATATATATATATATATATATATATATATATATATAAAAATTTAAATAGATATTATCTCTACTTTATAATGTGGCTTAGAAACTGTTCAAAAAGGAACCGTCTAAGCCCCATGAGTATATCATCAATTAGCAATATAAAAAGACAAAACAATTTGAATGGATGTATGATATTATTACAGGTATAAAATTTTCATATAATTTTATTTACTAAAGAAATATGTACACTTACATGATATATTTTTTCTATGTTTGGTCCTACGAGTACTTCAGTATCGGTAGGCCAGTCTTCCGTATTGATAGTGAAGATGGTGTCTTCCCATCAGAAATACGCTGGATGACGGCTGCAGCTGATCCAACTCGATGTGCTCACAAGGATATCACAGTATATCAGGGCCAATTCGATTCACTAAGATTTAACGAGGTAAAATTTTTATAGTCTCTAATATTATTTTTTGTATTTCATACAGTCAATATGTTTATTATCTTATAATTTTTTTGACATGAAATAGGTAATTTTTTTACTATACCGGCTTGGACAGAATCCTCTTGAGTTACAAACAACAGCCTTTGGATTTAGTCTACATAATTTTTTTATAATATTCCACGATAACATCATGTATCATCCAGCTGATCGTGTTATGCGACAGTTCTGGATGATACAACACATTCCTGATGAGCCACCATGTTTCAATCGTGGTAAAGGCAATATAACTACCAAAGCACGCAGATTGATTCCTGGGTAAAATTCTAGATTTGAGACACATAATGTGGGATATTTGTCTCAAATGATGTTCTCTATTGATGATATAAGTTATTCCAAAAGTTTAACAAAATTTACTTCAAAAAAGTATGCTAATATTTTTAGACTTATACGCATAATATGCATGTACACATGGAAGTAAAGTATGATACCACTTTAAACATGAACAAAAAATTTCATCTAAGTCTACAACATATGTTCTATTTGTTTCATAATCTAATATTTAAAACAAATATCTAAATATATTCAACGTTTGCAGCCGGTATTTTTCTTTTATGATAAGAGCCATAGTTTGTAACATCATCGGACAATAATCAGTTTAAATTTTTTTAGCTTTTTGCTTGTTCTTGTCCTGAAGTGTTATAATTTTGGCTCGAATTCCATCAAGTAGTGTCGTTATTGGTTTATTACGTAAATTTTTTACCCAGTTATTGAAGCATTCAGCAAGATTCGACGTGTGAATATCTAATCTAGGACAAGGAGAATAAGCTGTTATCCAGTGTGAAAAAATACGAGTTTCATCATTTACTCCAACAAGCCAGTTGTAAACATCTAAGTTTTCAACTTTAATTTTTTCCAAACAATAGTTCGCATCTGTTTCATTATAGCATCTAGCAAGATAATCTAAACTATATTAAAAATATGAAAATCTGAAGAGTTTTTTCAAATTTTGTTTAAAATGTTGAATACAAAAAAAAGAGACAATTCTGGAAAGATATCATGCTTAGCCCTTATTAATCTTTTTTGTTTATCTTATATAAAAGAAATTGTATTCCATGAATCAAAGTATTTTTTAAAAGATGTTCTTAAACCGTTTAAAAACCAAGTCCAAGAATCAGTATTTTTACTCTAGCAAAAGCATAAGCAATTGGATATAATTGATAATTTGGATCATGAGCACAAGCAATAAATAAAATACCTTGATATCTAGAAGAAAGAAAAGTAGCATCAGTACTAATCACATGTATACATCCCCTTAAAAATCCAATAATTCATGCCTTAAAATAAATAAATTTTTTTTAAATCTATTGTCTTTTGTAGTCTTTATAAAATATTGGCTACCTGGATTTGTCTCAATAATTCTAAAAATATACTCTTCAAGACTACTATATGCATCAATATAACTACCATTTATTTCGGACAGAGCAAGTTTTCTAACTTTTTAAGCTTTACAATATTTAATATATATTCTGTGTTCTTTATATATATCATTTACAACATACGATGGACTATACAGCTGATTATCTTAAATTTTATCAATAATCTTATTTTTAACCCTTAAAATAGTAGATAATGGATGAGAACCTATTGTAAGTCCCCCTAAACAAGAATGTATGCTTTCTAGCGTTTTAATAACAAAACTTTTACCTTAACCACTTGCTTTAGTGTATACTCTCTAATTATAACTTGAATCGTTACATTTATATACAATCCCACTAACATTTTTTAAAGTAGCATGACAAGTAAAATTATGTGCAATTGCTATTTCACTAATAAAATATCTAAATTCAGAACAATTATCAAATTTTCTTCCAATGATTAATCCTGAAATGCTAACACTATCAACATTGCCATCAAATTTATCATCTAAATTTTCAATTAAATCATCATTGTTTTCATCGTCGTTATTACCATCATCTACTATATGTTCTTATTCAGTAAATGAAATAACTTGATGAGAAGAACTAGGAACATTATTAACTTGATTAGAAGTACGTATACTACTTACAATATTATTTCTAGGTGATGGTGAAGTTACATAAATATTAATGTACGTTGCTTGTACATTAACTTCTAGAATAAATTTTCATGCTTGTTCACTAACTAACTGTATACAATTAGTTAAATAAACACCATCCAATATAAATTCATAATCAATAGAACATTGCTCAACAATTTGATTACGTAAACTATCAAACGAAATATTTTGATCAATTAAAAAAATTTCAGTTAAACCTCCTTCATAAACTAACCCATTAAGCACACCTCCAACCGAACATAATATTGTTAAACCTTGATCCATCACATGAGAATGAGCTTCTAAATACAGAGTGATTGAGCTGAAGTAGCTTCTGTTTGAAAGTATAAGTGGGTTTAGTGAGAAATGAATAGCAGAAGGAATTTATAGATATGAAAAAAAGAGCCGTTGTAAAAATATGAACGTTACAATATGAACGTTTCTATGAACATACATACCCAGAAAATAAACCGACAAAAAAACACAAAAAAAAACCAACACAAATCATACAAACAGAAAAAATCAAACCAAATCAAACCCTAAACATTAAACAAAAAAAAATTAAAAATCCATCCACTACATTTTCGCCAACTGGGTTGGCGAAAATCGAACACTCCTAATTTTCGCCAACCCGGTTGGCAATATGTATCGAAATTTTAAATTTTTTAAAAGTTCTATTGTTACACTTAATTAATATAAAATTATTATCGATACAGTAATTTTTTTGTTATCTAATTAAACACATATCCAAAATTTAAAAAAAATATAATTATAACAAATTATAATTCAAATATATTCAAATCATATTTAAAATATTTAAATATAATTTAAATAAATTTTTATTTTTTAATAATATCATAAAAATATTGATACGTACAAATTTACTCGTATAGATAATAGATAGATAATAAAAAATATTCCCTTCCCCCTTCCGTTCCCACTCGCTAACTGAGTTGGCGGTCTCCCTCTCCCTCCAACCCGCCAACTCACTTGACGAAATGTCCCTTTATATACAATTTTTTCAAAACTTTTTACTGACGCCCAAATTCAAAAAAATTTATCCGGACGAAAATTTCTGATATATATAGGCAAATTCTAAACTCACTACATTTTTTGCGTAGGATAGCCAAATTTTTTTTAATTTATTTACAAGTTTGTCATCTATTTTTTTATTTTGAGGGCAGCCCAAAATTTGGTATAAAAGCCAATAACTTTTTTATATTTCCTATGTTCTCTCTTCTCCCTATGCCCTCTTCTCCCTATGCTTCTTCCTTCTTTCGAAACCTAATTTCTTCCAATTATCCAAACCCTTCATCCTAATGCCTAAAATAATTAGATAAATTAGTTTGGAACTAATTTAGGGTTGATATACGAACTGATGAACCCTAAATATCAAACTTTGAATTTCAAAAAATCGAACAGAGTCGACAGTCGGACTTTAAACCTACAGGACTGAAGACAAATTATACAGTCCTATAGTATATATAGGATTGTAGAAAAGCCTATAGTCCTATAGTATATATAAGACTGTAAGAAATCATATAGTCATGTATCATATACGGACTGTAGGAAAGCTTATAGTAGTATACTATATGTAGGATCGTAGAAAATTCTATAGTCTTATAGTATATGTAGGACTGTGTGAAGGCCTATAGTTCTATAGTATATCAAGACCCAATGTACTCCAACAACATTAGATCTTAGTATATTATAGGACTATAGGGTTTCCTACAGTCCTACATATACTATAGGACTATAGGCTTTCCTACAGCTCATATATAATACATGACTATATGCTTTTCTACAATCCTATATATACTATAGGACTATAGATTTTTCTACATTTCTATATATACTATAGGACTGTAAAATTTGCCTACAGTCATGTAAATTTGAAGTCCGATTGTCGACTTTGTTCGATTGTTTGAAACTCAATTTTTTTTTTTTAGGGTTCATCAGTTCGTATATCAACCATAAACTAATTTATCTAACTATTTTAGGCATTAGAATGAAAGATTTTAAAAATTGAAAAAAATTATGTTTTGAAAAAATAAAATGAAGATGGGTTGTAGGGAGAAGAGAGAACAAATGGGATTTGAGAATTTGGAGGAGATAGTAAAAATTTAGAATGAAGATTTTTTGAAAGGTTGGAGGGAGTTGGAATGTCCTGAATAAATTTTGGACTGTCATAAATAAAAATTACAAAAATTCAAACTGTCATGAAATAATAAACTGTCCTAAATAAATTTTATATTGTGTATATAATTTGACTATATATAAGTCGAACAAATATTGGTCAATACCAAGACAAATAAAGATGTCTTGAAGTTGTGCATTATAGAGCATTTTTAAAGAGGTCAGAATCCAAGACTCCTTATCTTAATTAAGGAAGAATGATTAAAATTGGAGCTCCAAGGACCGAAATTTTAATTCTAACTTCGACACCGGCCTTCCTAAATTAAAAGAAAGAAATGAGCTCCTTAAAATGGGTCCCATATGTAAAATTAAATATTTTAATATGTAATGGCAATTAATGCAATCAAAAGGAAATGAAAAAAAAATAAAATCAAATGGATTATTAAGACAGGAAACTTTATTAACACAAAAAAAACAAAGGGTTAAAAGAGTCGATAAGGAACTATCATTGGAGTTCAAATCAAATTAAAGGCTCCTTAAACTTAAATTTAAGCAACTATATTTTAAAAGCACCACTCCTATAGTCTTTCACAAGTTTCCAATTAGAACACGTTGGTCAAATTCAAATCAAACGTTACTTGTTAGACCTGGATTGTGACAAGAATGCAGATTTAAAACTCTAAGCATTCATAAAAGTGACATGTTGTGCTTTCTTTGTGTAATGTTGTTAGAACCTTACAAAATAATGTCTAAAGCACAGTTAGGATAATATGAAGAAACATTTATCATAACTACAAAGTGAATTCGAATGACTCTTTTGGTTACTGGAAAAAGATATAAGATCATGGCTGGGTGTCGAAAGATCAGTAGATCAACTCACGAAGGCGTATTATTCCTTCCATTTATTTGGTGAGAGTTTGGGGCCAGTGGGCTCAAAAGGCATGCAATGCAGCGTACGTAAAGTCAAGAACATTACGTCGGAGATATCAAAAAAATAAAATTACAAAGTATTTATGTATTAGTACCTTAACTTTTTTGCATGACGCATATTATCTAAAAGTTGATTTGAACATTATTATCTCTTCTTTGCAGATGAAGCCTCAGTGTGATGCAATGAATGTTTACCTACTCTAGTAATGGTCTTACAGAATAGTGTTGGAAATCGGTGTGACCTGAACCGAAGTTGGCCACAGACACGGATGCGGAAGCGATAACAACCCACCTGAAGATAACGAACTAACGTCTAACAAAAGTACCAAGACAGATAAAACACAATATTTTTGGTGACTATATCACCTAGACAAATCTCTATATAACTTACAACAAGATAAAAGATTGAAAAAAAATATATTGAATCATTTGTCCAAAGGTTCAACCATCTCACCAAACTCAAGATGAAAGCAAAATATTACAATGAATCACTCAACCAATCCTATAGTGATTCCTGAACGAAGAGGACGACTCCCTGAACAGATCTCCCCTCCCAACTGTCTTGGATAGTGAGCCCTAAAAGCAAACACGAACTTTATGTCACAATCCGCACCCAGAATGAGGGTACGAGTACGTGGGTACGTCCAGTCTATGCCGCAGCATCGACGGTAGAACATTGTCTAGGTCAACAATACTATCTAAATATCTCACACAATATATATATATATATATATATATATATATATATATATATATATATATATATATATATATAATGTACATGTCATGATATCTCAACTCCAAAAAGATGACAAGATGATAATATGATAATAAATACTCAATCATAATATAAAACTAAGGAAAGATAATGGCACGATATGGAATAGAAGAAAGAATCACAGAGTCATAATGCAATCCAGCCAAGTTTAATAGTCTAAACACAACACAATAGTCTCAAATATAATATACATGCCAAAATATCTAAACTGAGACATACAATATAATAATAGAAATATCTAAGTCTCCTCAGTAGCTGACACTAGATCCTAATGCTCTAAGGGAGCAATCTCAGACGGCTCGCCATCCTGTGGTCCGTAGTAAGTAGGACACAAATCATCTAACCAATCATCAAAAAAAAATTTATCCAGTTAGGATTGGAGCGAAGTACAACCCAATAACAATTCTAATTAATTGATAAAGACTATGAAACTGAAAATAGTGATGAAATACTAGATGAGCAGCTAATAAAGAAACATGATACAAAATAAAGTAAATAGATAAATATGGAAACACTAAAAAGCAAGAAGAAAGAACATATAAGTATGTAAAGACAGACATATATGTGAAATTAGTAAACCTGTCAATGTAAATATACAACCAACAGGAATAGAGTAATCCAGAAAAGACTGTATCTAACTAATATTTTGAAATACTAAGTTGACATGTGAACGACTATGGGTAAAATTCGACAAACCACACGTGTCATGTGGCTGCTATTATTCCAGTAAGACCATGGGATAAAAATGGTACGTTCACATGTCTCCTAGGTATTTCTCCGTCCGACTAGTACTCATGGATCTAGGTCTCTACACAAAGAATCTCAATAGTCCAGAAAATGTCAATAGGCCCGAAATACATTAGTCTAGTAATTCATTAGTCCAAAAAAGTTAATAGGTCTGAAACTCTCAAGACAATGATTTCATACAATAACAATCCATGTATCCAGCGTGTCAGGAAGCAGGTTAAGCAATACTATAAAACATAAATTATAGTAAATATCAAATAAATAAAACTATCATAGAATGTATTTTGTATTAGTACCTTAACTTTTTTGTATGACACATATTTGTAGAAGCATAAAAAATATGCATCCATGCGTCCAACAATCGTGTGTCGCAAAGTAAAAAAACCAGGACGCAGAGTCACCCTGCGGCCCAGAAAGGCGACATCCATGCGTCCCAATCAGCCGAAACAGCTTTGGCTGCAGATGGACCTGACACATCATCCTAGCAATAAAAACATCTCTGACACAGAATTCTGAAAAAAAGGATTTCCTGAATGCCTCAAAAGACGTGAACATACTAAACGACAGAAGTCTCACGTCAGCATATAACTTTACTCTCGACGGATGTGCAATACCACGTGTACAACACAACTGGTCCCATGTATCCCAGACTTCAGGCGGTCCCATGCATCTCTGGCCCCATGCGCCCCAGACTATATGTGTCCCCATGTGTCATGCCCTAGTCCCAAAATCTAAGGGACTAGCCACGTGACAATTGCAGCAGCACAGATCCAATAGAAAAATCCAATTTAATGGACCCGTTAAAATGTACTTAAGCTGTAATAAGTATAAATACAAGTCTACATCATCTGTCACAATATATAATTCTAATCTCATCCACATACAACAATTACAATATGATATACCAGTCAAGATAATAAATAAAGAAATTGTCCAATAGAAAGTCTTAAGATAAGTAGTGTCTCGGGGAACAACCTGTCATAATAAAGAAAAGAGAAATAACACCAAATACATTTCCAGAAGTCCAAGTCCAAATACAACCATAACTCTAAGCATAACTAAATAGATAACTGAGTACTCAAGAAGTTCTCTGGCACAACCTCGCCCACTGGTGCAAGTGCCGCTCCAAAGTCAGCTCATGTCCCGTAAACCTTGGTGTAACTCCCCTCTGCTACACCTACGGACATAATCCGGATCCAGGTCCACAGGGGACATAGCAAGGTACAAGAATAACTCAAGCCAAAGTACAGTAAATAAATAACATGTGTGCTCGGGGTATCTAACATAAACCATCTAAGTGAATGCAGTGAGAACGTACTCGTCCACTAAACCACTGGTCATGTAGGTCTGCATAGACACAATAATAACTAGTAGTAGTAGGTACATACAAGCTCTGTCAAGGTACCTATAGCACGCTAGGGCTTGAAGCGCAAGCATCGGTAGCAAGTAGTGTGTGGTTGCCCAACGGTACGGTAAGCTCTCCCTAACCCCATGTATCTCACGTATCATGTCCACGACACGCAAGACAATCACTATCTATGTCTTAAGCCAAGGTATACATAACATTATGTCATTCTAGTACATGCTTCAAATCATGTCTTAACATAGAAGCCAGAATCCTCAAATATCTCAAGTCAGGCTTTTGTACATGAGAGTGTTGTTAAGTGTCTTAAGGTAAATCGTGTAAAAGTTACACGTATAAGGTATACGTCGACAATGCAATCTCATGATACCCGATTTTTGCGTACGGAAGTCGGCACCCGAATATGATTCGCATGCTAAGTAACGTTATGGTCCTAGGGTCACATATAAGTACATTTAATAAAATATAAACTAAAATTTTAGCACAATTTACTGAGAACAAGACAAGGTACACTTAGATGTTGCCTGCTACTGCGCTGTAGCAGATCCAAATTCCACGTTCGATGGCACTACGATACCCATGTGCCCTGCCAACATTACTTAAATCAATTGTAATTCTACTTTTATCTAATATAGAGTCGCTATATGCACATCAACAAAGTCGCAACGTTCGTGCCAATAATTCTATCAGTCGCATGGTTTTAGTTAACGTGCCAACAACCAAGTACCATAATTTAGTTTATAACTTCGTGAGGGTCTCATGCATTTTTATACTAAATGTACATATAGTCCTTTACGTGTGGTTAACCAACATAATCTTACACGTACGTAGGTAGTGTTCAATGTCGCAAAATACTATACAATGCTAACCGGTTAATTAAGCATGTATGGAACCCTTTTATTTCACTAATTAACATCTTAAAATACGAAAATAAATAAGTTTCATATTCTAAAATTTATTTTAATTATTAATATTTATTCATGCACACTCTATATACACAAGTTTATATGTTTGCACGCAATATAACTATACCTAGTCATCATTACCATGCATCCACTCTACCTTTCATTTGTGTATCAACTGATCCACTAAATACAAGTATTAATACACATATAATTCTGATTATTATTAGTAATAATTCTGAAATTTATGAGTACAACATCTTATTATCTATATTACATCTTCAATACAAACATATGCAAGTATTATAGTTATTAACTAGGTTTGTGCACGGTTAAACCATAAGGGAAGAATGATTCATGGAGTATACATGGATGGTTTCATGGCTCATCTTTAATCCAAATTTTTATGTCCCAGTCCCAAAATTTCAAGGGACTAGCCACGTGGCAATGGCCAACAGCACAACTCCAATGGGAAAACCCAATTTAGTGGGCCCGTTAGAGTACACTTAAGCTGTAATACATATAACATAGTCTACCATACATGTCACAGTTTATATATCTAATCTCATCCACAATAAGTAACGAAATCACAAAGAGACAAGTCCAGTCATAATAATATAAAATGATCTGTCCAACTAAGTAATATAAATAATGTCACGGGGAACAACTCGTCATCAAAATGGAAAGAAAAATAACTCCAAGTATAATATCCAGAAGTTAATACAAGATTAAATATCTAAGAACACTAAGCATAATAAATGAATGGTGTGAGAATACTATGTGCTCAAGAGAAGTCATCCGGAACAACCTCGTCATCTGCAACATGTACGTCTCCAATAGTAGCACCTATCACGTAAACCTCGGGATAGCTCTCCTCGTCTACACCTGGGGACATAATCCGAAAATAGGTCCTCAGGGGACATAGCAAGGTACAATAAAGGCTCAAGCCAAAATGAAATACAGTAAGTAAGAACAGATCCTCAGGGCAAGCTATGTAACCAGCTAAGTAAAATACAAATAAGAGCATCACTAGTACTCAGCTGAGAACACTACAGGCTCTGTGTCGGGGACCCATAGCTGCAAGTAGTATCTCGTAGGGCCAGTAAATGTGCCAAGCTCTGGTATAGGGACTAAAGCACCTCCAATAACATAGTATATATATATATATATCATAATCAGCCTGTAGCATGTGTGTCTCTCCTTACCCAATGTATCATCATATCTCATGTCCATAATGTCTCATGTCCATAATACACAAGATCATGACCTCTAGCTAGTACAACAAGTCATAATAATATCTATATAATATGCAAGTCTTATATCACGAATCCTGTAAGCCTATACATAATCACCATAAATAACTCAAGAAAGATTATGTCACATAAAATAGTGTCAAGTGTCCTACGGTATGACGTACTTAGTAAAGCAAGCACGTAAAAATAGGATCATGGAATCAACTCTCTAAGTGATGTTACACAACTCCGTGTACGACGTAGACACCTAAATCTTGTTCGGATGCTAAGCAATGTCTCACGGTCCTAGGTTGAACGTGCACATCATAAGAATATATATATATATATATATATATATATATATATATATATATATATATATATATATATATATATATATATATATATATATAAAGAAACACAAGCAGATAATATAATAGGATCTACTACAAGTTTGGTATGGTACACTTGTCTGTGTTCGGAACTCCGTCAACTGCTCCTGGGAAAGTTGAATCTGCACGTACACCTCCGGATAGTGAATCAAACATCACCAATATTTTCAGAATACTTGATGACACGCCCCAATCTTAACCAAGCTCAATCGTTCCCGTTGAACGTGAATCACCATATTGCAGCTCTTCCGCAGTACAATCATTCTCATCGAAACGTGATATCGTACGAGCCTGGAGTTGCGCTCGCATAAGGCGATGTTATCAAATATCAAAGTTATCATCAAAATGACCAAGTTGCAGCAAAATTTAAGTATTGTGTACCAATCACACATCAGAGTATATGCAGTGAAGCTCACGATAGAGTCCAAATAAAATGCCACAAAGGAGAATGCCACAAGGCGATGTAACACTCTTGCTCTTTCTCTTGCCAACAAAGGTACTTACCGTTCCATACATCATGCTCCATATATCCAAGTAGCGCCACTACACTTGCGTACCTGAAATAATGCATACAAACATGGGTCATTCACAGCTGTACTGGTGAGCGGGGTAACCCACTCGTCTATACCGACACTAAGTAGCATAGTGAATGCAAACAGTTATATGGTGATCTTTCTACTTGAATCCTAGATTTATTTTATGGCAAAGGTATGACATGTTAACAAAAACTGTAAAGCAGGTTAAGCATGCAAACATTCAACTCAAGCAAATATACAAGCAGATATATCCAACTCAAAGAAAACTAGCATGCAAACCGTCCTACTCAAATCCAAGCAACGCGTGAACCTATCGAACCACAAATTAAGCCTCAATATCCATCCTCAAACCAAGCCACAATCCAATCCTCAATATCCATCCTCAAACCAAACCACAATCCAAGCCTCAATATCCATCCTCAAACCATACCACAATCCAAGCCTCAATATCCAATCATCGATATGCACACTCTTGCCGAGGCAAGGTGGCCGCCGCCTATACGAAAAGCACAAACCAAACCAAACCAAAGCAAACTAACTCTTAACTATATGAAGTCACTGGCCAAGCCATAAAGGACTAATCAACTGCAGTTCTATCCGATCCAGACTGAGTAGCTAGCCCGCTTGGTCATATCGAACTGCCGGTACTGCGCCCAAGGCACGTTACCATTGTCTCCTCCATAGAAGAACGGTCCCGGCGCCCGAAGCCTATCCCGTTCGAGAAAACTAAACCCTGTGTGCAACAGGTTGTCCGTGACCAATGCAAACACCAAGTAGGTATGATGAGAGAATCGAGCCTTCTTGCCCCACCAAACGATACTCGTCTCAACCCATCCAATTATCCATAACCATTCTCCAAATTATATCCCAAGGCACCATCTCAAGTTATCTCCTTAGGCAATATTCTGCTTCTCAACACAATATTCCAATTAGTGCAACACCCCTTTGCTCAAAAAACTCTATGGCACAATGCCCCAACAGTGTCACAATGCCCTCACCGATGCAGTTGTCCGATTTTGAACCACAACTGCATGCCTTGCTTGAAAAAGAGCCTAACTGATACTCGTGCACAGATGCATGCTCGCTCACCCACCCGAAGTGCCTCGATGTTCCAACCAAGATGATCCACTCAAGCTCCAACTACCCAACACAAAACTGACTCAAGCCATAAATCATATCCAACCAAACGACGCACACTCTATGCATGCCACAGTATAGTGATTTCCAAGTTTTATTCCAAGTATCCAAGCTATTATGTGTGTTCCATATTATTAGGCATAAAGAAATAGAGGAGAAAGGACATATACCACTCACTGAGTCTGATTTCGTTAAGCACCATGCCTTGTCGATACAGCCGATCCCTTGAACCTGTGGTCCGATACAAAGCATGATCTACTCAATTGGTATGACCGTGCGAGCAGGCCGTGCTCTCTAAATCATCTGACCGATCGGAGTAAGGAAGACGACATTATCGCTCCAATCCAGCTATCTCAGACTACTCTGAACGAACACCTGATTCCATAAAACTCTGTTTGCAATCTGTATATGAAACTAACTCAAATCAATACTTGTTCCCAAATCCAACAAATCAAAATATAATCAACTATTGCCTCATTCAATCCGACTCAGCGTAATGCATCGTGTGGTTGTGGGATATTACATAATATACCACTTAAAATTAGGTTCGTCCTTGAACCAAACCAGTATTCATTCCTTACTCGTATGCCTCTTGTCCAATTTATAACTCTGCTACATGCAACTCACATTCTCTTGATCCAGACTGAGCATCTCGCTCGCGCTGAACGTTCGCACCAATTCTATATTCCCACATCCTCCTTACAGCTCAATACGAATTACTCATACCACTTAGTTTTAGATCATACATATATTTAAGGTATCCCTGAAATACATGTAATTCAGTCGAGCTTAGCGATAGCAAATTTAGACAAGTTATAAGGGTATCTTTATGTCCGAGGCATTCATTCGCTTCACTCCCAATTGAACCAATCCTGACATTCATTCCAACATATTTGCACAAGCACTATTCTCAAATACGATAATTTTCTACTGACGATCTTCCCACCTGACTCAAACCAGTTCGTGTTCCAGCTCAATCCATCTAACTATTTCTGAATCCACACTAGCACCATCCAAGCTCAACCAACAAAACTCTAGCATGACTCCAATCGCACAATGTTCTGCAAGCACCGTCTCTAAATATTATCTCATGCTCCGAACGATCATCACAACTGATACTACCCCAGCTAGGCGACTTACCCAAATATCAAACTATGATCTTAGATCAGCTCAGCCAAACACCTCTTTCTCATTCTCAATATCTCACTGGGTGAACATCTATATTGAGGTTCATGTGATCCACGAAGATTTTGTTGCCACGCCATAGGGATAGTGTCACCACGATTTCAACTTGGACACACTCACCATAATTCCTAGGTCATGCATAAAATAGTTCTTCGTGCTCCTTCCACTGCCTCGAAGCACATGATATCATATTCGCCTTCTATATGAGCACGCATCCTAGACTAAGTTTTGATGCATCTTATAGATCTGAGGAACATCTATCCTATCCGCTAGTACAATAATTTGATCTGAACGAGCCGCTGCTTTAACTTAATAAGCTAGTTTCATAGTCGTTAATTCATATGAATGTTGTTCCCTTCCGGGGCATGATGAGTCAGAGGCGACGCCATCTTTAAAAATCTGTGACTTCAAATCTCATCAGTTGACTTAGGCCGTTTCCACCATCGCTTCGATCTTTCATCTGCATCTTCAGTTGAAGGCTATCCCAAGGATCTATCAAATCCTACACTCAGTCACTAAGGCCAATCTCCAACATACACCACTCACATCCACACTCGACGCATTCTCAAATGTACTGCCGCAAGGGTCGTTCTATGAGTCTATAATATTATCTCTGATTTGGCGGTCAAGTCGCTAGGATTATCTGTCCCGAAACTACGCTCGATAATTGTAAGTCACCACGATGGACAGCTACTACGAACCATGCTATATCTCCTCTACAAATCTGAGCCATAATCCAACCATTTCTTCTGAACAAACTTCTGACTCCAAGAACTTTATGTACTACCTCTGACGAATCTGTCAACCAAATGCCGCTTAACCACCTAGAGTCTCACTATCTATCCAGCCATAAATTGAGAACTGAGCTCATTGAAACCGTCTTCCATCAATTCACCGTTCTGCACTGAATCCATCAAATTTTTGAACTACCATATTGGGCTTCTCGCACTACCACTTACAATAATTTTCGAAATCATAGACGCTCCAATTCTTATCCGTATGTCATGTTTCACAGTGCAGGTCCAACTTGCTCGAGCAGCACAATATATTGCTTCAACGTTACTCTCTCGTTTAAGTCCATCCGCCATAATCTTATTCTTGTTTCATTCCTTAGCCCGTCTTGATTTCTCTATGTTTCGATTAGTCCACAACTCACAATGACTCGTGCACAAGTTCCAACACAATCTCAAATCATATTGACTTTACTTGTTGCCTTAATCTGTCTCAGTACTGCAAGTGTTAACTTCCAATCTGACTTAACATCAACTAGACTTACCTTATACCCGTTCTCGTCTTCCGAAGAATTCGTCTACCATCGTTGCACCATTTCGCCAAATTTTACTTTCGCTAAACCTTTAAGTCCAACTTTTCGAGCGCCAATATCCAAAATCCTTCAAGTTTGTACAAATTCATCACATTGCCCCTCCAAACCAGATTGTGTTTTATTGCTCAACCAACAACTCCAATATTTTACCAAAATTCGTAGTCCATGCTCGCTATCCTTCGATTCACCCATCGCTCACTCAAGCGTATCCTAACTGTTTGTTCCTTATGCTCAACTCTCTCTTTGCATCAATAAATTTTTCACCGAACTTCCAAATCGTGCAAGCGAACTATGATATTCAGGTTTCCATCTGATCGATCTCAACTTGTTTCCAATATTTAGTCTGCATCAATCCTTCAAATTCCAAACACTCTTTCCCATTGCTTGTTTCATTCTCGTCCATCACTCAAGTCCAACGATACTTCTATTTGCACAAGTCCGTTCTTGATTTCTCAAGTCTAATATATCGAACAATACCTGAGTCATATTATATTACACCATATACTACATGAAAATAGAGTCGCTCTCACGCTTACTCTGCATAGACGAACATCTATTCCAAATAAACTATTTTGGGGTAAACCTGTCGATCATAACTCAATATTTGCTTGCTCCATGTTCCATTTCCTAACTCAGCCGATGTGCACTAACCCACTTACATTCCTGTTATCCGTGTCCATTACGGCAATTCAATTGATGTCTATCCAAAATATTCTACTGCCAGGCTCACTATATGTTATTCCATATACCACTCCGATTCAAGTCACTACTCGTATCATAATTCTTTGCACTGATCCAAGATTCGTTCGCACCATCCATTAAGCATGATCCAGCCATCCCCAACTAAAGTCTGACACAAAACTCAGCCAACGTATGAACTATCTAACTCTTTTATCAATTTTGCTAAGCAACTTGTGCCATGTTCAATTCATAATACTTCCAACTATTTTTTAAATCTGATACTTTTGCTACACGAGCAACCCGTGCAACGATCTCTTCCAAGTAATCTAACCCAATACCCAATTGTTCCTCATATTTGCTGTACAAGCAACTCGTGTAACGCTATCCTGATATTCCCAAGCCAACTTAAACCTGCTCAGCCAATGCTCTATATGATATACCCAGCCAAAATCAAACTCCATCCAACACATTCGCTACACGAGCAACTCGTACAACAATCCATTCTCATCCGATGCTTCTACTCACAACATGCCATATAACCAATCTCGTCTGCAAACCAACTGCTCTACTGATGCATCCAGAATCTCTCTGAACGACAAGCCAAACCAACATAACAATACCTCTCAACTTGCTGTACAAATACAACAATGCCACACAACTTGCTGCGCGAATGCAACCACGCCAAACGATTATACACAATCTAACAAAAACCAACAAAAGCCAATGCAACAAAGAACAACATAAATCCATAACCAATAAATATGTAGACTTATTGCATGAAACATCCAATGCAGCACCGAGTAGAGCCAAGAGCCAAACGACACACAGAAGCTATTTAGAGTTTGTGAGGAACCAAAGGACAAAGTCCAAGAAAATGAATCGAACGCTCTGATACTAATTTTTTATGCCCCAATCTTCCGCAAGCTCAATCGTCCCCGTTGAACGTGAATCATCACATTGCTGCTCTCCCGCAGGATAATCGTTCTCATCGGGACGTGATGCTGTACGAGCCTCGACTTGCGCTCGCACAAGGCAATGTTATCAAACATTAAAATTATCATCAAAACGACTAAGTTACAGCGAAAGTCAAGTATTGTGTACCAATAACACATCATAGTATACACAGCGAAGCTCTCGATAGGGTCCAAATGAAATGCCAGAAAGAAGAATGCCACAAGGCGATGTAACTCTCTTGATCTTTCTCTTTCCCACAAAGGTACTTAACGTTCCATACATCATGTCCCGTATATCCAAGCAGCACCACTACACCTGCATACCTAAAATAATGCCCACAAATGTGGGTCAGTACAGAACTGTACTGGTGAGCGGGGTAACCACTCGTCTAAACCGACAATAAGTAGCATAGTGAATGCAAACAGTTATATGGTGATCTTTCTACTTGAATCCTAGATTTATTTCATGGTAAAGGTATGACAAGTTAAGAAAAACTGTAAAGCAAGTTAAATATGCAAGTATTCAACTCAAGCAAATATATAAGCAGATATATCCAACTCAAAGAATACTAGCATGCAAACCGTCCTACTCAAACCCAAGTAATGCGTGAACCTATCGAACCACAAATCAAGCCTCAATATCCATCCTCAAACCAAGACACCATCTAAGCCTTAATATCCATCCTCAAGCCAAGCCACAATCCAAGCCTCAATATCCAATCATCGATATGCACACTTTTGCCGAGGCATGGTGGCCGCCGCCTTCAGGAAAAGCACAAACCAAACCAAAGGAAAGCAAACCAACTCTTATCTTTATGAAGTCACTGGCCAAGTCATAAAGGAATAATCAACTGTAGTTTTACCCGATCTAGACTAAGTAGCTAGCGCGCATGGTCGTATCGAATTGCCGGTACCGCATCCAAGGTACGTTACCATTGTCTCCTCCATGGCCGAATGATCCCGTTGCCCCAGAGCCTATCCCGTTCGAGAAAACCAAACCCTGTGCGCAACAGGTTGTCCGTGACCAATGCAAACACCAAGTAGATATGACGAGAGAATCGAGCCTTCTCGACCCACAAAACGATACTCGCCTCAACTGATCAAATTATCCATAATCATTCTCCAACTTATATCCCAAGGCACCATCTCAAGTTATCCCCATAGGCAATATGCCGCTTCTCAACACAGTATTCCAATTGGTGCAACACCCCTTCGCTCAGAAAATTATGTGACACAATTCTCCAACAGTGGCACAATGCCCTCACCAATACAGTTGTCCGATTTTGAACCACAACTGTATGCCTTGCTTGACAAAGTGCCAAACTGATACTCGTGCACGGATGCACGCTCATTCGCCCGTCCGAAGTGCCTCGATATTATAACCAAGATGATCTACTCAAGATCCAACTGCCCAACGCAAAACTGACTCAAGCCACAAATTATGTCCAACCAAATGATGCACCTCTATGCACGCCACTGTGTAGTAATTTCCAAGTTCCAGTCCAAGTGTCCAAGCCATTACGTGTGTTCCATATTATTAGGCATGAAGGAGTAGAGGAGAAGGGACAGAGCCTACTCACTGAGTCTAATTTAATTAAGCACCCTGCCTTACCGATACGGTCGATCCCTTGAACCCGTGGTCCGATACAAAGCACGATCTACTCAAATGGTTTGACCGTGCGAACAGGCCATGCTCTCCAAATCATCCGACCGATCAGACTAAGGAAGATGACATTATCGCTCTAATCTAGCTATCCCAGACTGCTCTGAATGAACATCTGATTCCATAAAACTCATTTGCACATGAAACCAACTCAAATTAATACTTGTTCCCAAATCTAATAAATTAAAATATAACCAGCTATTGTCTCATTCAATCCGACTAAGCGTAATGCACCATTCGGTTGTGGGGCATTATACTTGAAATAGATACGATTGATTACCCATAAGTCCAATTTGGACACAGGGGCAAAATTGACACTTTTGGATCAAAATGGGGTCCACATGTGGCCAACTTCGCACCGAAAAATGTGTCAGAGATAAATTTCTCTAAATTTGTCAACCTTAGTATCTATGAGTCAAGAATGACGATACAAACCCAACAGAATATCCAAAACTGGATTCCGATGAGCCAATCACGAAATCGCCAGTCATAAAGAACCGTGGGGCCCACGAAACGATATTTCGCCTATGTTCTCAGATTCAAACTAAACTTGGGTCACAGGACCAGCGTAACGCTGCGAATCCAATAAACAAGTTTTGTTGCGAACCGAAGAGTACACATGAAGTTATGGCAAGATATAGGAATAGGCCGATATGGTATTTTTTTGGCGGATACGCGTTGATTCCGGCGTCCACACACGTCCAAATTGAATTCCACAAAAGCCCTCACATCTACGTTCACGTTACGCACCATTCGATGTAATCCTTACATGACGACGTTGCCTCGTTTGGCAGAACGTATCCTGTATCAGAGAATTTTTGGTTCTTTAAAAATAAGTTTTTGGTCGTTTTGGAATCAAAATAATTTAACCAATAAAGCAAACTAATAAAAACTAAATTTAAAAGTAAAAATCTTGGTTATATTGTGAAGATGTTCTTTCAATTATATTTTAAAAATAATTAACGATTTTGTAGAAAATTGGACATGAACATGGGTACTTGGACTGAATTTCTGAACTATTTTGAACAGTTTTTCGGCCAACTTTCGGTCGATTTTTTGATCAAACCCGGGGGCCTAAATTCGTTCCATTTGAAGAAAATCCTAGGGGGTTAGGTTGTGAGCGTGTACGGACAAATTGTTCAAAAAATGGAGTGAAGAAGAGGGAGTTATTATACCTGGAAGTTGGGTCGTCAGGGTTGCAGGTTGCGCAAACACGTGCGCGCGGGGGCGGATCTGCGGCCGTCAGGCGGCTCCGGCGATGGTCAAACGACGGGGCAGCGACACATGACTGCGACTCTCATCTGGGGAGAGGCTAAGGGAGGTGGTTTTAGGGTTAAGGTTTCGTATGCATGTACATGCTATATATATATATATATATATATATGAGAAGGGGACTTACGCAGGCTGGGGTCTGGGTTAGGTTAGCGGGGTATGGGTTGTTAGTTATGTTTTTTTTCTTCTTTTTTTTCTTTTTTTTCTTTACTAATTATTTTCCTTAATTTATAGAAAATCCCAAAAATAGTTAGGTACTTTGGAAAATTTCTAGAAATTTTTTATTTCTTCCAACAAATAATTTACAACCAAATTTATAACAATTCAAAAGATATTTACTAAATATGAATAAATATTAAATTAGTTAAATAAATCCATAAATTCTATTTTCTACTTAATATTATATTGGAAGCATGCAGGGGTTCGAATAACGTAACTCGAGTGTCATACGCGGAATAGGACCAGTTAGGCTCATAGTATAGATTTAGTTAGAAGCAATGGGTTGAGGTGGCGTGTTAAAATCGTACGTCATGACAAAAGGGTTAATTAATCATCGTTTTCTCATAATTGTGTCACAAAAGTTGTGCGACCAAAATACGTCATGTGATTGCAAATTTGTGAGTGACAGTCATGGCATGAACCTAATTTGACTCGTCTAAGTCGAGCATGCTAGGTTGGTTGGAAGGAAAAGGCTAGTGTTGCACTCAAGATCTTAAAACCATGGTGGTTGATTTCCAAAGTTCAATTAAATTATCGAATCAATATTTAAAATAAAAATAAAAATAATTAATTAGCGAACTAAACCTAGATAAAAACTAAGGTGCTCACACAAATAACATGAAAGAAGGAGAGGATGGAAAAAGTTACCAAGAACTTGATGTTGGTGATGGTTGGTTGAACTCTGGCGATATTTTTGACCTCCGGGTGGTTGCACCTCCTCTGTGGTCGGTCGTGTGGCTTCGGGAGGAGGTAGAGGTGCTCTCATGTTTAAGGAGGGGGCCGGACGGATCTCCAAGTAGGTGGAGAAAGAGATGAACGAGTGGGGGAAGGAGAAAAGAGGGAGATGGATGTGGAGGTTCGATTGGGGAAGGGATGGAGTTGGCCGAATGGGAGGTTACACTTCCTTAGGAGTAATAGTTATAGGTATTAATGAATGAGAGAGGAGGTGAAAGGTTGAGAGTTACATGCTATAAACCAAAGGTTAAAAGAATTGTTGCATTGAAATTCGCCCAAGGCTATTGCCAGAGGTTGGTGCCCCCCTCCATATATGCATACACATGGTTCGTTTTAAGTTAAAATAGTCCAAAGGTGCATGATAAAATAGGTGAAATCTAAATTTAAATTTAAATGAGGTAAAAATATGATTTCGTGTGGAAAAAATGGTGTTTGGTATGTATGAAGGTGGGGGATGGGTGTGTAGTGTTGTGTATGGGTTAGACAAGTTGGCTTGAAACAAAAACAACAATAAATAATTTCTTTAATTTAGAAAATTGTTTATTGAATATATTATTTAAATAAATAATTTATTTAATAAAATAAAATATTAATAAAATAATATTATCTAAATTTAGGGGGTTTACAATCTACCCTCCTTAAAAGAATTGCGTCATCACAATTAAGAATTAAACTACTCTAGGAATTTATAAAGACATGGTAACTAAGGGTAGTTCTTAGGTCATACATGTCTCCTCGAATAAATAAGGATAACAATATTGTATAACGTTCTCTCGCTCCCAAGTGGATTCACCTGGAGAGTGATGCTTCCAAGCTACCTGAATCAGTCTGATCGTCTGACCCCTCAACATCTTCTCACTAGTATCCAATATCCCAACTGGCTGCTCCTCTTAATTCAAAATTGGACCTACTGTAATCTCAAAATGATCCACCATATGACTTGGGTCAGTCACATATCTCCTCAGCTGTGAGACATGGAATACATTATGCACTCCCTCTAGAGATGGGGGTAATACAAGACGATACGCCACCTCACCAATATGCTCCAAAATATTAAATGACCCAATGTACATTGGGCACAACTTGCCTCTGCTCCTAAATTGAATAATGCCACAATTAGGTGAGATTTTCATAAACACATGTTCGCCTTCCTTGAACTCCAAAGGTCGGCGGTACATGCCAGCCCAGTGCTTCTTTCTGTCTTGATCTTGATGAAGATGACTTTGAATTTGCTTCACCTTCTCAACTGTCTCTATCACCAACTTTGGACCGAATATATGACGCTCGCCTATGTCATTCCAACATATGCACTTTCTGCCATACAACACCTCGAAATGTGCCATCAGGATGCTCGAAAGGTAGATGTTGTTGTAAGAGAAATCTACCAGATGCAAATGGTCCTCCCAAGACCCTCCAAAGTCTAACATGAAAGACCTCAACATACCTTTTAGGATCTGGATTGTGCGCTCTAACTGATAGTCGTTCTATGGATGGTAAGTGGTGATGAATTTGAGTCGGGTGCCTAGACTCTCCTGCATGCTCCACCAAAAATGGGACATAAATCTATAGTCACTATCCAACATAATACTAATCGGTATTCCATGTAACCTCAAGGCTTCAAAACATTTCAAAATCGAGAAATCTCTACAGGAGCTGGTGCTATCAGAGAACAGTTAGCGGATTTGGATTATCCCTGAATTCCCTTTTTTGGTCTATCTACATTGCAGGAAATTCATACGCTCCATGGACGGAGCAAAAAGTGGAGTTCAGAATACGGTTAACCAACATGTTAACTAATCGATTACGATAAATTGGATCAGATTTTGCAGTTTTTTGATATTGAGCATAACAAACATTTCGTTCTTGTAGATTAAAAAATTGGATCTTGATTGGAAAGGATTCTCTCTCCACTACGGTACCTGTAGAAGCGTAAAGGTATTCATATTACAAATCTTAGTAGAACTGCTCGTTTTTTTTATCAGAAGCCTACTTCTACCTTGCTAAATCTCTTTCTGAACAAATAGCTGATTAGCTAATTCTGGAAGCCCAGTTCAGGCCTAAAAGCAGCAACTGGGAGTATTCAGAGTTTGCCTCGATTTGGTACCGCTGCAAAGAGAATTAGATCATCCGTAAAAAACAAATATGAAATCGAAGGATCATCTCTAGCCGGTAGTAGGGGACACCAAGATTTGCTTTGCACAGCTCTGGCCCTGTGTCCACTCCTTCCCATCGTACGAATGAGTATTCACGTCCAAGCCAGTGAAGTTCACATGCGAACCGAGCTCTTTAAAGAACGTGCATCCATCACGGAGAACGTCTGCCAGGAATCTTGATCGTTTTTGGAGCGTTCCTTCTCGGATACGTCGAGAATTTGTCTCATATACATGTCGGCTAGAACGATAAGAAATGTACCAACTTGGTGAGTCGATCCACAATAACTCAAAATACGTCTTTTTTGCTGGGGCTTCTGAAAAATCCTGTAACAAAGTCCATGGTGATATATTCCCACTTTCACTCGGGGATGGGAAGTGGTTGTAACATACCCGCGGTCCTCTGATGCTCGACCTTAATCTGCTGACAGACCAAACATTTTGCCACAAACTGTGCAATCTTTTTTCATCACATGCCACAAGTAGTACGACCTCAAATCTCGGTACATCTTCGTATCTCCCGGATGAATAGAATAAATAGAGCTATATGCCTCAATCATCAACTCTTGTCTCAATTTCCCATTCGGAACATATTAACGATTTTTGTACCTTAACATCCCATGCTCATGTATTCGAAGTCCCGTCTGCATGTCGGCTTCCGTCCTCTCTTTAAGTCTCTGGAATCTAGCATCTGTAGGCAATGCCGCCTTGATCCTCTCCACAAGTGATGACTTAACCTCAAGATTAGCAAACTGCCCACTATGTCCTGGGAAAATAACCTCTATCCTGAGCTCCTGGAGATTCTCTAATAACTGGGGCTGTGTCGTCAAGAAATAAGCTATGAAATTTTAGTTTCTGCTGAGTGCGTATGCTACTACGTTTGCCTTGCCCGGATGGTACTACAAATCTATATCAAAATTGACCATCAACTCTAACCAACACCTCTGCCTCATGTTGAGTTCTTTCTGAGTATAGACATACTTCAGACTCTTGTAATCAGTAAAAAAATTTATCCTCTCTCCGTAAAGATAGTACCTCCATATCTTTAATGCAAATATTACTACAGCTAGCTCAAGATCGTGCGTAGGGTAGTTATTCTCATGAACCTTCAGCTGCCTCGATGCATAAGCAATAACTTTGCCATGTTGCATCAAAACACATCCCAGTCCACTACCTGACGTATCACTATAAACTATGAATCCTTTCGATCTTGAAGGAAAAGTTAACACCGGTGTTGTCGTCAACCATTTCTTCAACTCCTTAAAGGCCTTATGACAATCCTTTATCCATGCAAACTCTCGGTCCTTACGTGTCAACTGCATCATAGGCTCTGGAATCCTTGATATTTTTTTCCATAAACCTCCGATAATATCCGACAAGTCCGAGAAAACTTCTCACCTCCGCAACTGATGTAGGTGTGGGCCAAGTCTTTATTGCAGCAACCATCTTCGGATATACTAAAAGTCCTTCTCCATAGATAATATATCCCAGGAAAGGCACTCTATCCAAACAAAACTCGTATTTGTTGAGCTTGGTGTATAACCTCTCTTGCCTCAGCATCTCTCGCACGATTCTGAGATGCTCCTCATGCTCTTCGTGGCTCTTGGAGTATACCAATATGTCATCAATAAATACAACCACTAACTTGTTCAAGTACTGATGGAAAACTTTATTCATCAAACCCATAAACACATCTGGCGTGTTGGTTAAACCAAATGGCATAATTAAGAACTCATAGTGTCCATACTTGGTCCTAAATGTTGTCTTTGGTATATATTTTTTTTCGCACTCTAATATGATGATAGCCGGATCTGAGATCGATCTTTGAGAATACATGAGTACCACTCAACTGATCGAATAAATCATCAATGCGCGGCAAGGGATACCGGTTCTTGATGGTTATGGCATTTAGTACCCTGTAGTCAATACACAGGCGTACCGTTCCATCCTTTTTCGGCACAAATAGTATGGGTACACCCCATGGTGAAACACTGGGCCAAATAAAATCCTTCTCTATATGATCATCAATTTGCTTCTTTAATTCCACTAAATCCCTAGGTGCTAACCGGTACACTGATGAAGTGATAGGCTCTGCTCTTGGAGTTAAGTCTATAGTGAATTCTATTTTTCGTTCAGGTGGTAAGCCTGGAAGATAATCGGAAAATACACTCACAAATTCTGATACAACCTTTGGGTACTCTGGCTCCCCTTCTACAGAGAGTGTCTTAAGTGTAGGCTTGGCTGTTCGCCATTAAATTCGCAAGTCTTTAAGAAAAAACTTGATTTAATTAACATACAAAAATAAAGTACAGAGAGGTCCTAGAAGATAATCTAAGTACAAATTTATTTCTTGGGGGGTGACAAAGTTAGGAGTATAGCAACTCTCTTTATTCCGTGAACGATCCGATGCAGAAGCTCTTCACTCCCGCTTGAGTGTACGTTCGCAGAAAGCCAGCCAGCCCTTTGTATGGGTGTGGTATCCTACTATTTATAGTCATCCCTAGGCGCGAATATGTTGGGCCGCATGGATGTTGGAGGGTGCCACGTGCCCCTTTTTAACAGGGTGCATCTGTAACCATGAGTAGGCCGAGCTGCCACGTGGGCGCTTGTTGGGATTTTTGGTTACTGAAGATCTGGGTGGTTCTCGTCCTTTGTGGGCGTGACTTGGTCAGCTTGGCACATAGTTCGTACTTGGTTGGAGAGAATCACTCTTGTCGTAACAATAAGATTTGGTCTTCATGGAGTCTAAAAGACATTATGGCCAGAGACGCATGGGACTCATGGAGTCTGGGACACGTGGAGCCAGAGACGCATGGACCGCATGTAGTCTGGGATGCATGGGCCAGAAACGCATGGAACGTATGGAGTCTGGGACTCATGGGACAAGAGACGCATGAGACGCATGGAGTTTGGGACACATGTGGCCAGAGACGCATAGAACCGCATGGAGTTTGGGACGCATGGAGCCAGGGACGCATGGGATCGCATGGAACCTGGGACGCATAGAGTCGTATGAGGCCAGTTGTTCTATACATATGGCGCTGCACATCCATTGAGAGTGAAGTTCTGTGCTGACGTGAGACTTCTGTCGTTTAGTGTGTTTACGTCTTTTGAGGAAATTAGAAAATTCTTTTTATCGGGATTCTGTGTCAGAGATTATCCAGCTGACGGGATACCACGTTAAGTCCTTCTTCGGGCAAGCTGCTTTGACTGATTGGGAACGCATAGATGTCACCTTGTTGGGCCGCAGGGTGACTCTGTGGCCTAATTTGAGCCTCCTTTTAGAGGCGCATGGCTGTAGGACGCATGAACGCATGCTGCCAAGATGGCATATTTTTAGGCTTAGCTCAAACATTTTGGGGAGCTTAATTGACTTCTTGCAGACTTCTTGGAAACTTAACCGTTTATTGCATGCAGGCTTTTCAGAAGCCAAACTATCAGATTCGCCCTTTCTAGGTTCATTATTGCAATTATTGCCGTCATGCAAACCATCGCCCTCTTTTATAAATGCCACTACCGTGGTCCATCATGTTCCACTTCATAAAATATGTCGTCAAAGGGAGATTCTAGTTGGGAACCCTGGCTACCCACCTCGCATCTTCGTCGTCTCCTCCCTACTACGTCTCCATGCTCGGGTATCGGAGGGTCTTGACTTGGAGGGTCTCGTGAGGGAAGAGCTTTTCGTTCTCCCCGGTTGTCATGGCATTTTTTCCTGGATGGAGGGCACGGGATGAGGGTAAGTTGTCTGCTGCTGAAAGCTTTCTGTCCTCGTTAGGGTTTTCTTTGGAGGCTCTTGCTTAGCCTCTAAAGTCCACTCCAAATTTTGCCTTGCTTTTCGTAACTCCGGAGGAGAGGGAGACATTAGAATGGAGGGAAGGAGTGCACCACCAGTTTTATCGTGCGGGCGTACGTTCGCTCCCGGACGTTGCAGATGTGTTTCGTGAGGCTTGTGGCTTATTTGACTGATCGCGTTTTTCTCTTTTTATTTTTTATTTTGAACGGACCTTGATTGCTACATGTTGTAACCCCCTTTTGCAAATAAACTTTTTGTTTTTTTGATTAATATTTCTTTTATGCGTCCCCGTATTCTGTGGATGATCAGACCACATGAGGGCCACCTATGTGGTTGGTTGTTCTGGTCGCATATGTCCCGTGCGGCTCCTATGCAGTTTTCTTTCATAATTGGGGGTTCATGGGCTCTTATGTGGCCTGCATAACTTTTATGCTTCTACAAAACTCCCTTCAAAGTTTCCAGAACTAGCTAGTTTGGAATACTTTGAAATAAGAAGCATGATTGAGTTTTGGCCGCATATGAGCTGTAATACCTCGTTCCGCTCAAGCGGACTGCCGATTCAAATGGCAAAAGTGCAATATCCCAAACCTATTTTGCTCAGGCGAGAATACTCGTTTGAGGCAAAGGATATTCAGACTTGTCCCTACAGGAGTTAGGCTTAGGCTTTCAGAGGCTCGCTCGGAGTATCACTTAACCGATGTGAATCATTGCTAAGGTGGGTGGCTACAGTAAACTTGTCTTTGCTTAGTCAGCACATTAAAATATGGAACGATACATGCTAGTCGGTAGGTGAATCACCCCATGTATGCTAATAAGAAAACAACGCACCTGGCTAAGGGAATAATCCTAAATTGTATTGCTTATGCAAGAACATGGAAATAAAACATTGCTTATATTGAGACACTCGCATGCTACCTTTGCCTCGTGCAACAAGACCTCGCTATGCCTCGAGTAGAATGATATACATATATTCTGTAGTGCAATGTTCGCCTGCCACACTACACGAACCTAGATCACGTTGCTCGGGAAGTTCCCTTACAGTTTCACTCCTCGGCTTACATTCGGGCCCGAACTAGCATGAATGCTTATAGATATAACAAATGCATGCTTGTCTGCTTATATATTGCCTCGATTGAATGCTTGTCGCATAAAATATGCCAAGACCCTGTAATACCATTCATGTCATGCATTCATCTAGTTCTCCTCGGAAGACTATATAATAGTCGTTCTATGCAAGAAAGAACCTGCAAGCATCCGGGACCGTTAGGTCACCAAGGTAGTCCCCGAACCAGGGGAATACATCAAGGCAAGTGGATCTTTGATTGAGGATTATGTCAAGTATGCATCAGAAATGATAATTATATCAAGTTTACCTCTGAACGAGAATCATGTCAAGCAAATCACAGCTCGTGGAGCAAATGCCCGGTTCAGAACAAGAATCATGGATTATCATATCAAGTGTGAAAATGTAAAGACCCAAGAAATTTGCATATCGCGAACAACTTGGAAACATCGTCAATTGGTTCCTGCGGACGGTTGATGGGGCACTGGCGCCGATCCGATCCGGAAGGAACTCCATGGTATTCGCATGTTTAACGGGACGAATGGCCTACATTGTCCATGATCACTGTATTGCATGTCATTCCTCCTTGTACTACAATTGTCCTTTATGGCTATGCCAGTGACTCATGTTCATTTAGATAAGTCATCCTCGCTTAGTGGCAACCCGCGTGCGAGTCATTGCATTACACCGAGAATAACTAAACACCAGAACTATCAGGATAAAACAATACTTGTGCATAAAGAGCACTTGAACATTGTATGCAACACACCGATCATCCGAGTAACTCATGCATCCAAAACATAGACTTGTTTATAACATAGTATTTGCATATGCTATTGCCCTAAATGTTTATACCTGCTCGTGCTTGAATTAACTTGGTTTGTCTTGGACAGGGAAGGACAAATGATAAGTTGGTAAGTCTCGCCATGTTTCCTCTTATATCGTACGGTGCACTGCCACACGAGTTAGGCTATTAAATCATTGCCATAAAATTGATCCTAAGGCAACTAGGAAGACAATAAAATAGTTGGTGCATGGAACTTATATTACGTGTTTGGATTTATCGAGTGGGCGAGTAGCCTCCCCACCAGTGCATTCAATGTACTGATAATCCACCAGACATTGCTTATATTGAGACCCTTGCATGCTATATTTGCTTCGTGCAACAAGACCTCGCTATACCTCAAGTAGAACGATATACATATATTCTGTAGTGCACTGTTTGCATGCCACACTGCACGACCCTAGATCATGTTGCTCGGAAAGTTCCCTTACGGTTTTACCCCTCGGCTTACCTTCGAGGCCGAACTAGTGTGAATGCTTAAAGATATAACAAATGCATGCTTACCTGCTTATATATTGTCTCGATTGAATGCTTGTCGCATAAACTATGCCAAGACCCTGTAATGCCATTCATGTCATGCATTCATCTAGTTCTCCTCGAAAGACTATCTAATAGTCGTTCTGTGCAAGAAAGAACCTGCAAGCATCCGGGATCATTAGGTCACCAAGGCAGACCCCAAACTAGGAGAATACATCAAGGCAAGTGGATCTTTGATTGAGGATTATGTCAAGTATGCATCAAAAATGATAATCATATCAAGTTTACCTCTGAACGAGAATCATGTCAAGAAAATCACAGCTCGTGGAGCAAATGCTCGGTTCAGAATAAGAATCACAGATTATCATATCAAGTGTGAAAATAGAAAGACCCAGGAAATTTGTATGTCGCGGACAACTTGGTAACAAGGTCAATTGGTTCCTGCGGATGGTTGCTGGGGCACTGGCACCAATCCGATCCGGAGGGAACTCCATGGTAGTCGCATATTTAACGGGACGAATGGCCTGCAATATCCATGATCACTGCGTTGCACGTCATTCCTCCTTGTACTACAACCGTCTTTTATAGCTATGCTAGCGACTCATGTTCATATAGATAAGTCATCCTCGCTTAGCGGCAACCCACGTGCGAGTTATTGCATCGTATCGAGAATAATTGAACACCTGAACGATCATGGTAAAACAACACTTGTGCATAAAGAGCACTTGAACATTGTATGCAACACACCGATCATTCGAGTTACTCGTGCATCCAAAACATAGACTCGTTCATAACATAGTGTTTGCATATACTATTGCCCTAAATGTTCATACCTGCTCGTGCTTGAATTAACTTGGTTTGTCTTCGACAGGGAAGGACAAATGGTAAGTTGGTAAGTTTCGTCGTGTTTCCTCTTATATCGCACGGCGCACTGCCACACGAGTTAGGCTATTCAATCATTGCCATGAAATTGATCTTAAGGCAACTAGAAAGACAATAAAATAGTTGGTGCACGAAACTTATATTACGTGTTTGGATTTGTCGAGCGGGCGAGTAGCCTCCCCACCAGTGCATTCAATGTACTAATAATCCACAAGATCGTTTGCAGGGTGCGGGAGAACCTCGTTCGGTATGGATGCCTCCTTTGTGCGTGCTAAGGCGTTGAGTTCACTCCTTTGTGCGTGCTAAGGGATGAGGTCCGGATTCCGGACTTCATATATTCCTCTGACTTGATTGACGATCAACAGAGAGTCACCGAAGGCTTCCAGAGATTCGACGCCCAATTCTTTAGCGACTTGGAGCCCGATTAGTAGGGCGTTATACTCTGCCACATTTGTTAGAACAGGGCTCGCTAAGAGAATATGCTCGGTAGATGACGAGCTTATCAGGAGTAACCAAGACAATTCCTACTCCCGAAACCATGTTTCCCCTGGGACCAGTCCTGGAGGCACCATCGAAGAATAGTTGCCATGCATCGCCTTCTATCGCGGAATTACACTCTGCAACTTCGTCGGGAATGTCCTCGTACAGTTTGGAGGCCTCCGGGATTGGATGAGCAGCTAGAAAATCAGCCAATGCTTGGCCTTTGATGGACTTCTGAGGGACGTACACCATGTCGTACGGTGTTAATAATATCACCCAAGTCGCCAGTCGGGAATTAAGAACGCTTGGTTTGTTCAGTAGTACTCAAAGAGGATTGACCCTGGAGATGATGTGAATGGTTTGGCCTGTGACATAGTGTCACGTTTTCTGGATAGCGAACATCAGAGCCAAGTATTCTTTCTCCACTGGGTTGTACCAGTGTTCAGCTCCGACCATCATCCTGCTGAGGTAGTAGATAGCCTGTCCATGGCCCACATCATTCTTTTGTGCGAGAAGAGCTCCCAGAGAATGATCCATCGCTCGAACATACAGCACGAATGGTCTTCCTATGACGGGAGGCACCAGAACTGGCGGACTAGTGAGGTAGCGTTTGATAGCACCGAACGCTTGCTAACAGGCTTTATCCCATACAAAGGATACACCTTTCTTCATGAGACGAGAAAAGGGCTGACATCTCCTAGAGAGGTTGGATATGAATCTCCGGATAAAAGCCAGACGGCCTTGAAATCCCCTGAGTTCTCTCATATTACGAGGGGGTCGTATTTCTAAGATGGCCTTGACTTTATCAGGGTCCACTTGAATGCCTTTGACGGTAATGACAAATCCCGAGAATTTGCCACTAGATACCCCTAGGAAGGACTTTGTAGGATTCATTTTGAGTTGATGTTGGCACATCAATTCAAATATTGTCTTCAAGTCTTGGATATGATTGTCCTTGAGGCGGCTTTTGACAGCTATATCGTCCACGTAACACTCCACTGTCTTGCACAAATGCTCATGGAATATGTTACTCATAGCCCGTTGGTACGTAGCCCCGGCGTTCTTCAATCCGAAGGGCATGACCGTATAGCAATATACCCCCAATGGTGTCCGGAAGGCAGTGTGCTTCTCGTCCTCAGGATGCATCTTGATTTGGTTGTATCCTAAAAATCCATCCATGAAAGACATACGTTCAAAACCGCATGTATTGTCAATCATGACGTCTGGGATGGGAAGAGAAAACTCATCCTTAGGGCAGGCTGCATTCAGATCTCGGTAATCGATGCAGACACATACTTTCCCATTTTTCTTCATGACCGGGACAACATTGGCGACCCAGTCAGGATGTTGTTCTTCTCGGATGAAGCCGCAGGCTATCAACTTCTTGACTTCAACTTCGATGGCGTCCATCATATCCGGACGGAACCGACGTTGGTGCTGCTTTACAGGCTTTGAATCGGGCAAAATATTGAGCTTATGAGTAGCCACCTTTGGATCAAGACCTGGCATATCTTCATAATTCCACGCAAAGACGTCGACATATTCTTTTATTAGCTGGATAATTTCTCTCCTTTCTTCTTCGGAAAGGTTGTTTCTGATAAATATCGGCTTTGGTGAAAGTTTATCCCCAACGTCAATCTGGATAACTTTATCTTCAGTGGAAGGTTCTCTCTGCTCGAAGCGGAACTCCCATTGTGTATCCATTTGCTGAGCCCAAGCGTCATTCTCGAACAGTTCCGATTCTTGTTCGTCTGCTTCGAAGGAATCTGTCACTACCATATTTACTGATAATGTTCGTTCGAGAGCATGAGGTGATTCAGAGGGCGCTGAGCCATTTTGAGAAGAGGAAAAGATATCTTCGTTTGACTCAGGAGCTGCAAGGGAGGTGGTATACCCTAACCCGAAGCTGGTTCGTTGATAGTAGGATCTCCGTGCAGTGGCATTCGTCTGCCTTTCCCGTAGTTGAGACCTGGTTTCAGTTTCAAGTCATAACCCATACTTTGCATGATCTTCAGAGCTTGCAGGCTGTATCGGTGAACCTGCATTTTACCAACGTCATCGTTGGGAGAATCCTCTTGTACAGTCGGTCCATTGTGCATGCGGCCGAAGACTATTGAACGCTGACTGCTGCAAGTAGGCGGGACAATGAAGATAGAATTCTCATGCGGTCCATATGTCGTGGTGACATTGGATGATGACACTACTTCCCACATATACGGATGATAGGAATCTATAGCTCCCAAGAACTTTTGTGCTATAGGTTCTATATCGTCATGGGGAAAAGATTCCTGATTCGGAATTTGGGTGTCAATATACTGGAAAAGAGGATGTTTATTATTATCTGAGACTTCGTTCCCGGTTGTATTTATATCCATCGGCTGTTTGCTGCGCCGGAGGTTGATGACCAAGGATGGAGGCTTCTGGTTCAGAGTGATCACTAGAGGATAACCCTCTTTCCCTGACCTAGTTTTGTTCAGGTAGATCGCCACAGGCTCTATGGCTTTTGGACGAGTAGTCCGTCCTTTCACCTTGATTGACAGCGGTTGTTTGGCAGAGGGTTCTTCTGGCTCCCGGTAGGATTCCTTCTCTGCTTCGGCTGACACCTCTTCCGTGTAGTCTTGATAGTACAACACGACATCGGAGTAGTAGGATTCTACTCCTCTAAACGGGATCATGTCAACAAACTCTGTATGTACTGTTCCTTGGGCGTCTACATATTTGAAGCATTGATGTAGAGTTGAAGGAACAATGTTGTGGTCGTGGATCCAAGGTCTGCCCAGCAGAATATTGTAGGACACCTCAGAATCGATGACATAACATGTAGCCACTGATCTAAGGTTGCCAATCTGGATCCTCAGACGAATCTTTCCCAACGGCTTGCTTTTTCTGGCGTTAAAACCCACGATTGTAGTGGTAGTGTAAGCCAATTCGCTGGTAGGAATCCTTAGCGATCTGAGCAGACTATGAGGAATAATGCTGATTGATGATCCCGGATCTATGTGAATCCGGTCGACCTCCATGGAACCGATATACCCGGTGTAATAGAGGGGTCTGTAATGCCTGCTATGTTTTAATAGCATGTCATCTTGAGTGAAAGTGATATTTGGGACCACCTCCATCACACTGTGGCATTGAGGACACGCCACTGGTTCTTCGTCAGGAAACTTGAGCTGGGTCAAGTATGCATCCGCCTGCATCAACGCTTCACTCAGGGCTTGACGAGTGTCTTGAGAGAGCCTGAGTAGTTCGAAGATGGACAACCTGGCTGGTGTATTAGCCAATTGGGCCAGGATGTCGAAGTTGTACGGCTTCTTTAAACCATTGTTTTGAATGTTTTTCACAGGTTTGTCGAAACGCACTTCTTTTTGCTTACCTTTGTCCGCCGAAGTTGGTCTTGAAGGACCGGCCCCTGGTACGGCGGGCTCTGGTTCTGACGGCTTGGTAGCTACAACGTCCGCCGGTGCATCTTCCTGACTTGCTCCATAGTCCATGAGGTAAGCCTTCCCTGAACGGGTTCCGGTGGCCAAGACCTCGTCTTCTGACGCCGAGTCTGCCGCAACCATGTGACATGGCTTGCGCTTCGAGTTCTTTTTAGCCTTAGCAGCTTGAGTTTCTTTTTCGATCCCGGACACCAAATCTGGATGAACCCACATAATATTGCCTCGCCGGGTAGTTAGTGGTACCAGGTCATGATTTTGACCTCTAGCTGGAGAGAGATTAACGATGTTCATCATCGTCCAAAAAATAGGTGTAACACCATCCAGGATCTCTTGGGGAGGCAGTTTGCCAAATTACAGAGAGATCATGTTGGCTGTGACCGTCTTCTCGCTGTTGCGCAGAGTAATGGCCTTAGCATCAATCAACTCCTGGATCTTCCTTTTCAGTATATAACACGCCTTTGTGGGGTGGTGTATGTACCTATGGAAGATGCAGTACTTGGGGTTGTTGGTACTGCCGGCCTCATTGGGCCGTCTCACCTCAGGAAGGGTAATCTTGTCGCTTTTGACGAGACATTCGAATATGCTCGAAATATCGTCGTCGTCGAAAGAGTACACTTCAATAGGCCTGGAAGTCCCAGGTTTCGTCTGCGTGGTAGCCACAGTCTTTTGCCTGGACGTGTTGATTGCTAGAGCTTCTTTACCCTTGGTACCCCGAGGATGGTCGATGTTGGAGGATGACCTCTTGCCTTTATCAGAGGCCGAGATCATGATGCCGTTATCGCGCGCCTTCTGACTGTTGTCTACCGCGGCTACCGCTGAGATGATGAACGAGGGCCAATCATGGAACTGATATGGTCCTATGAACACCGAGATCACGGGAAGAAGGTTCTTTCTGCAGATGTCCACCAATGCCGAGTCCGGAACTCCTGGAGGTATTTGCAAAGTGGCTTGACAAAAACGCTCGATGAAAGTACGAACATTCTCTTTTTCCTTCTGCTTGACTTCGATGAGAGAGGACATAGACATGTCCATCCTTCCCTCGTAGAATCGTGTGAAGAATAAAGCCTTGAAGTCTTCAAAAGAAATAATACAGTTGTCCGCCAGACTTTGGTACACTGATAAGCTACCCCCGAGAGACAGCCTTTGAACACCCGAGTGAGGAGGGCGTCGTTCCCTTGTAATAACACCATCAACATACTGAAGTAGTTCATGTACTGACTCGGTGATATTTTTCCCTCGAACAAAGCCATAGTCTGTGGTTTGTATCTAGGAGGAAAAGGGACTTCTTCTCAGATAGCTGGGTAAGGTTGGTTGATTCCCAATTTCTTGAGCTGATCTTTGTGCTTCAGGGCATCAAATTGGGCTTTCAACTCCCGTACTGCTTGCATCGGATCTTCAGCTGGTAGCGGGACCACGGAGTGATGAGGGATCGATTGTATCGCGACTCCGATGGGAGGTAATACATTCTCCGAGTGAGGAAGCGGAGGAACTGCTGACTCCTGATCTGGAGCAGGCTCTTGGATTGCGTTGGATGGTGGTAAGTCCACCCCCACATATATCTGAGTTGGAGGGACCGACGCTTGAGCCATAGCAGTTGTATGTTGAGTCAGCATCATCTGGTGCATGTTCTCCATCATGGATTATATTTCTTTTAGAGATGTCTCCAGTACAGTAATGCACTGCTCAGCGCTCCTGAACGGAGAAGCTTCCTCGTGTTCATCTCCAATGGCATAAACTCCCATCTCCCTGGGTGTCATTGAAAGATTAGTATAGGTCTCTGTAGAAGTTGACTCTATACTTTCAGTATCTGATTCGGGAGACTAGCGACCCCCAGCTTCGGAATCAGAGGAGTATGAAGTCGGTTGTTGTGACCTCGAACGGGTGTTTCGGAATACCCCAGCTTCAGTGTTCCTAAGGAGCTGGTTGAACCTCCTTCGGCTCGGAGCTCTAGTGTCACGACCCACACCCGATTTAGGGGCACGAGTATACGGGTACGTCCAGCCTACGCCGCAGTATCGGCGGTAGAACGCTGTCTAGGTCATGTAACTATCTAATCAAACTCACGTGAATACCCAACTCCATAAGGAGACGTGGATATCATAAAATAATGCTAGAAATACTCAATCACATAAACTAAAGCACGATGAGATATCAAGGCAAGCAAGAAATACAAGACAAGTCTAACGACAAAATAATCATACCTGCAATCATTAACTTCCAATCCTCAAGTGTGTCAGAAACCAGTCTACTAAGGTCACAGTCTGGAAAAATATTTTCCAGTCAGGAAGGAGCAAAGTACATCTCTAAATAGCAGTTCTATATAAATGACATAAACTATGTAGCAGTTCTAGATGGAAATATACCAGATGCATGTATAGGTACGAGAAATGTACAATGAAAGAAATACTGGAAATACTGTAAGTAAATACAGAAAAAGAAACAATATGTCAATGAGCAAGAAACCTATGACTAAGTGTGTGAGTACTAGCTTTAACATGTGATCGGCTTGGGAACTTGATCAGGCTGGTTACATATGATTAGCTATAATTCATGGAAGGTCAGGCTAACCGTTGGTTAGCTATGATGCATGTAGAGGTTAGGCTAATCACACGTAACAGCTATGAAGCATGGAGATGGTCAGGCCGCACCCGACGTGAGATGTGGGGTGAGCTATGATGCATGGAAAGTTGGGTATGATCACATATCTACACTAAAATACTCCCCAAACCCCCGACTGGTATAGTAGATCAAATCATGGTACGCTATGGCACGGGATTCCCTAGGGAGGTAGCAAATCTCCCCGGAAATCAGTGTCTGTACATGCACAAGATATCAATGAAACAAGACTTGTACAAGCTACACCATGAATAAGGAATAACATCTTATGACGAGATCCGTCTACACCAATCCGTGTAACCAGCGTGTCAAGAGCATGGATATCTACACTAGATACAGTGAACATGGGAGATATCATAAATTAGAAACTAATCAAAGAATGTACTCGCCTTGGGTCCTTAGCTGTCAATACCAATATCCTGTCCCAGAGTATCGTCTGGAGAATCCGACAGTCCTATAAACATATAATAGTATCACTTGTATCAGATGCTACACTAACACACAAAAGAAATACACTGGCCTCAAGGCTATGCCAGGCATGGCTCTAGTCAACTAGGGTCATTTAGTATGGATACGTATATAATACACATTTACACTCAGGTTATATACCAATAAAAATGTATATAATATATATATATATAAGTGTCTATTAGTAATTGTACAAAATACGTATATGTGTATATACACTAATAGATGTATATAAGTATATATTTTTATACCTAAATACATATTTTTATATATATATCAATCAAACATTTTATATATATATAACTAATCAAAGAATATATATAATGCCACCCTCCTCAAGGTGATCCCAAATGAAATAGCAGTTAATTCCAATGGGTCCGGAGCAGTCCAAATAGCTAGAAACTATATAAAGAAGTACAAGATCGAAGTTCGGCACGAAAATCGAGATAAGGATACCAGGCTAATAAGAAAAATGGTCGTTTGTTCGTTATTAAGGTAACACCTTAATTTAATGAAAATCATTTCGAATTTATTTTGAACAATAATTACAAATAAAAGTTTATTTATAAAAATCTAGAATTTATGTAAAAGCCATCATATATTTTCATTTATAGTAAAACCGGTCACCGATCCAAATAAACAAATTTTGAACTAATTTAGATTATCGAAACTATTTCTTAAAAAATATAAACCCCAAATTTTTTTTTTTTTTTTTTTCACATAATCAAAATCCTTGTATATAATACATAACTAAATTCATACATTAAAAATAATAAAACTAATTATATTTTATTTACTAACTAATTACATGAATTTACTAAACTAATTATATTTTAACTAATTGATTAAGAAATTACTAACTGATCTAATTAACTACTAATTATATAATTAATTAACTAACTAAATTAATATATGACTTAACTTTAACCCAAAAACATACAGAACTGAAAAAGGAAAAGGGAAAGAGGGAAGAAGAGGCTCACGATGGGGGTTTCGTCGTCGGCGCGGGGGGTTCCGCCGGGTCATGCGGTGGCGGTGGTCGACGCTCGTCTCGGGGGCGGCGGCGGACCTTCGAGCTCGACGGATCTGAGACGGCCATGGCTCGACGCGGGTGAGGAGGTCCGAGGCGGCCACCGGCGGAGGTCGAGATCTGCTGTAGTCGAAGCTCGGCGGTGGTCGTCGTTCTCCTCGGGCGGCGGCGGTGGAAACTCGAGAGCGGTCGAAGACCTAGGCGGTGGATCCAAGCCAGAGCAGCACAGGACGGTGGTGACGACGTCGGCTCCGGTGAGGACAGCGGCTGATGGGCGACGCAAGGTCGAGGCGGCGGCGGTGATCGGTTCGAGGAGGAAGTCTCAGTCGCCAGCGGCGGCGGGATCTAGATGGCCAGAACGGTGGTTAACGTTAGGGTTAGGGTCTGCTGTGTCGGGGTAGATCGTGTGCGAGGCTGGACACGATGGTGGTGTTGTGGTATTGGGGTGGACGTGTCCGGGTGTTGGACACAGAAAGGATGTACTGTGGTGTGGGGTTGTGTCCAGATGGTGGACACGAGGATGATGTTTGCTGTGGTGGAGGTGGATGTGTCCGGGTGTCTCGGACACGAAAAAAATTTGGTTGTAATGTTGTAACCGGACTCAGGAAATGAATGGATACGGTGGGACACCCGGGGTCGGATCCGAGGCCAACACGGCTGACACGGTAATGCTGGACACACGGACACGAGCACACAAAATGGTGGTGGTTGTTGGCTTGTGGGAATTTGTGAGGGCTAGCTAGGGTTTCTTGGAAATGGTGATGAGAGACTTAAATAGGGAGAGAGGGTGTGGGATAAAGGGTGAGGATTGGCCCAATTAATGAATGGCCCAGATTAGATATGAATGAGTTCTTCATGTGGGAATGAGGGGGTGTTGGCTAGTTAATGGGAAATGTCAAACTTGTAAAATTTTAAAAAGAAAAGATTATAATTTCAGAAAATATTTTAGGAAAGCTAATTGATTCCCAATTAGCTACTAATTAATCCATATTGCAAAATCTTAGAAAGTATGAAATTTATTTATTTACTATCCCAATAAATATAAAATTTATTATATTTAACCAACTAGTCCTTCAAATAAATTTTTATTCAAAACAATAATTTTATGATTCAAGCCAATAAATATTCGAAGCTAGAGTATTATATATATATCATTATTTATTTATTTATCTTATAATAAATCGACATTTAGGAAAAATAATTTTTATAAAAGATTTTAAATCACCTTCTAAAATCAAACATTGTTCGAAAATCTAATACTAAAAATTCAAGGAGAAAAATATCTTATAAACTTGATATTAAAAAATAATTTAAAAATCTAAATATTTCGGGAATTTGGAAATCGGAGGTTACAAGTCTACCCACCTTAGAAAAATTTCGTCCTCAAAATTTAAGATCCTCAATAATTGTCTTTACTCATCATATTATTTCTATCAAAAATTAAATTTTAAACCAAATAATCATGAAGTAATTCCATATTGTTATTTCACAACCTTTCAAAATTCTATAACATCATATTCCTGAAAATCTTCAAGTTTAAAAATCAATCCCCTTTTTGTCATAATCTCCTCCAAAAATTTTAAGTTCGTATCAAAATACTCCAGGATTTTAATATCCAATCCTCCAATTGAAATCCAATCAATGCATATTTATAAAAATCGTATCCCAAAATTTAAATTTTAACCACTAATCCATCAATCATCTTACTCCTCTAACTCAAATTCAATTGATGCTTATTCAAATCTAAATTCTCCTCCCGAGAATTGAATTCGCCACCATTCCATTAACGATTTTATTTTCCAATTTTATTTTTCCTCAAATACTCAACGATGCGATACTTTCAGAATCTTCAATGCAACATTCATAATATAAAATTTCAAATTTCTATCTTGTAATCAAATAGATAAAATGATAATCTTCCAAATTTTCTCAATTTTAATAATCAATCATATCAAGACCTTAATAAATCCTCAATTTTGCCCCTGTGAATTTCTTACTTCTACATTTAAGTTAATGTTTATCCTCGAATTTCAATCATACCTCAATTTTCGTAAAATTAATGATCCATCAACTCTGTTATAACAACCCCTAAATTCTTTATTTAAATTAATGCTCATCCACAATTTAATCCTCTTGTCTCTTTTGTCGGTCATAACCTTGTCATAGATCTTTGCTATGGTCAAAACCCTCATGATCATGGTTTAAAAAAATTCTACCTACAGCCATGCAATCTAAGAAAAATATATAGGTCATTTATCTTTTGTCATGGTATTTCAGTCTCTGTTAAGGTGTACTACTAGTTATATCCTAACAAGAAAATCATGAATACGAACTACAGTATTAGGAAAATCAATCAATCGAAAGACGGAAGAAGGAATCATTAGGAGGGAAAGAAAGAACCTGCTAACATATTTCTTGCGGTATCTGCTATCTCTAACAAACACTTAACTCTAGCACATTCACTAACTAATTTTCTATTCCTGTACACTGGTACCCATCTCAACTAATCATTAATCCACAAGATCCATGAATATATCTGTATTGCACACACCTGTCTATTAATGCCAAAATCTGATGCCAAGAATCTCTAATATAACCATGATTCAATAATGCATCCAAGTTGATACCTCTATCTCTTTAGTACCATACCCTCTGTCTACTTCAGTACATCCATTGCTAGTTCTCGTTCCTACTACAATTGTCCATACTATTTGTTCTTATCACTCAAGTGCACATCAAGTGTAACACACCATACTAAGTGTTAAACCCTTTCTAATACAACTCTAGGTGGACACCCAAGTCAGTCTGCGGTGCCACCTCAATCATGCTCAAGTTATCAGATCCTTACACATGCACCTCATCCACTCATATACTAATTTATATCTCTTCTATTATAATATTTTATCCTCATAATAAGGTCCTCAAAACTAACTCCTCGAACAATTTAAAGTAAAATGCATATACTTTCCTCAAAGTCAGATGTTCAGAAGCTGAAACAAAAATTTAATCACTTCCAAAAATCCTTACAGCTTTGTCTAGGCTCATTGAATCAAATTGAATCCTCAAACATTTTAAAAACATAAAAACCTCAACTCCTTAAAATTCTTAAAAATTGTAATTCATTCCACTCTTCAAACGATAAAATTGAATCCACAAGTATACATATAAATACTCACAGTCTCTAATATTTAAGGTGCACACTAATACACCAATTTTTTACAACCTCAACTGTGTACGAAAATTATACTGCCCGAATTATTTGCACTATTACTTCCAATGATCATCATCACTGATACTCTTTCTCCTCTATCTATAGTGCCAATACTAACTATAACACACCTATCATAAAACTATTGCAACAAGGCACTACGCTATGGGTATCTCTAGATTAATGCCTACTGCTCTCATGTCCAACTAGGAAACACTTACAAACTCACAAGCAACACTCAGTCAATACTAATACTCAAGACACAGACATAATTACAAGTCACTAATCATCATACTTAACAAGGAATCCTCAAAGAATAGAAGCTCAAAAGGAACTGGATCAAGGATGGAAGGTATCTTTACTGCTAGTAAAGAAGAGAAGCGATGGAACAAAGTCCTGGAATAACATAAATAGATAAATCTTGAGATGATACTTTAAGAACCAATTTAAGATACAACCTGATAATCATACACGTTTGTCAGAAATTATGACACACAGAATCTTCGCCACGCCAGTAAGCATAGGTACGATAAACGACATGTTCCGTAACTAAGGTATGCAACTCTATAATCATGTCATCTAGAATCCTCGCCACGCCAACCGGTATGGCTACGAGAGACTCTAAGTTTCATAACTACAGTATGTACATCCAAGTCTGGTTCCTACGTTCTCGTCACGACAGCTAGAATGGCTGCGATAAACTCTAGGTTCCATAACCAAAGTAGACGTTTTACCTTTCTCACTGTCCTCATCAATATATGTCATCAGATGATACCGTAAATTTTAGCCCATAAAATTCATCTCGATATAAAATCAACCCAATAACGATACCAAGAATTTAAATTTAACAACTGGCCGACAAGAATCAAGCTCAATATCAACAAGCGAGAACGGACGAAAACAAGGGGAAAGGAATTAAAATTAGAAATTGTAATAAGATTCTCAAGGGGTCGTCCCAAGAATCGCTCAAGAATTTATGATTGAGTATTCGCTCTCATCCTAGTATCCTATGTCCTAGATCCTATCGCAGGCACGTAGTAGTATAACAAAGATGCCACACTACTACGACATCGCACAACTCGCAAAGTCTGACCTGCATGGGCCACCACTAAAAACGTGTCATGACCCGCACCCGGTTTAGGGGCACGAGTATGCGGGTACGTCCAGCCTACGCCGCAGCATCGGCGGTGGAACGCTGTCTAGGTCATGTAACTATCTAATCAAACTCACGTGAATACCCAACTCCATAAGGAGACGTGGATATCATAAAATAATGCTAGAAATACTCAATCACATAAACTAAAGCACGATGAGATATCAAGGCAAGCAAGAAATACAAGACAAGTCTAACGACAAAATAATCATACCTGCAATCATTAACTTCCAATCCTCAAGTGTGTCAGAAACCAGTCTACTAAGGTCACAGTCTGGAAAAATATTTTCCAGTCAGGAAGAAGCAAAGTACATCTCTAAATAGCAGTTCTATATAAATGACATAAACTATGTAGCAGTTCTAGATGGAAATATACCAGATGCATGTATAGGTACGAGAAATGTACAATGAAAGAAATACTGGAAATACTGTAAGTAAATGCAGGAAAAGAAATAATATGTCAATGAGCAAGAAACCTATGACTAAGTGTGTGAGTACTAGCTTTAACATGTGATCGGCTTGGGAACTTGATCAGGCTGGTTACATGTGATTAGCTATGATTCATGGAAGGTCAGGCTAACCGTTGGTTAGCTATGATGCATGTAGAGGTCAGGCTAATCACACGTAACAGCTATGAAGCATGGAGATGGTCAGGCCACACCCGACGTGAGATGTGGGGTGAGCTATGATGCATGGAAAGTTGGGTATGATCATATATCTACACTAAAATACTCCCCAAACCCCCGACTGGTATAGTAGATCAAATCATGGTACGCTATGGCACGGGATTCCCTAGGGAGGTAGCAAATCTCCCCAGAAATCTGTCACGACCCGCACCCGGATATTCGGGCACGAGTACGTGGGCACGTCCAGCTTACGCCGCAGTGTCGGCGGTAGTACGCTGTCTAGGTCATTTTTGGGGTCAATAAGTATCTATCTTATCCACAATAATGAACATGTAAGAATAATCATAGGAAAAAGGAATGCTAAAATTTCATAATATTTAATCTGTGACAACCAAACCACAGTTAATACAAGCCAGAAGATAAATCGGGGACAAACCCGAGTATGTGCTGAAAGAAAATAAAATAATAACTAATTGGCTACTCCTCCTCAAAGGTAGTCTCCGGAGTGGGAACCGGCTCCTCAATGTGTCACCTGCTAACTCATAGGGGCCATAATAGGTAGGGGCAAAGTCCTCATCATCGCCTAAAATAACGGATCCAGTCAGGAAAGGAGCAAAGTACACAATGCACAACAAGATTAAACTAAATATTTTATGACAATTAAATATTTGATATCATGTTGAGAAACAGCATAACAGAACATTATTATTTCAGAGTTAAACTGTAAACAGGAATATGAGAAACAGAATTAAATGAAACAGGAAATGGAACTACAATAGCCAGCAAGAAATATAACATGACCAGAAACGATCTGTGTGAACTTGTGTTTGTTTTTAGAATACCTAGTTGGCATGTAGGGGTTTATAGGGTTAAACCGGCCGTCATAGACGGCTATTAAACAGGAATAATCGAGATCCGGCTGATGGACAGTCATGTACCAACAGCTATTAATCATGGCAAGGGTCAGGGTAAACTACATGCCTTTCAGTATTCTCCCACCCGACACGAAAAATAAGACAGGAACTTCCAATATTCAAGACATGAAATCCAGCATTTCTAACACTAGGTGTAATCATCAAGGGTACATGTAAGGCAGGGAAAATAATTATCACAATATATAAAGATTAACTTGAAGTGCAGGTACTTGCCTGTTGTTTGGATCCAATTAATTGTCCTCGGGGAAATTTCCAGAGATGAGTCCAGATGCTGAAATAAACATTACCATCACGCTCAGAAGATGTCAAATAGCTAAAAACGCCTGTCCTTGGGTCCAATTTGGAGACAAGGGTAAAAACGGCAGTTTCGGGTCAAAACGGGATCCGCCGGTGGGCCCGCTTTGCACCGAAAAACGTATCCGGGTCAAAGGTCTCCAAAATCACCAAACTTAGTGTCAACAGGTCAGGAACGCTGATACGAACCCAACGGAACTTCCAGATTTGGATTCCGATGAGCCGAACACAAAATCGCCCGTCGAGCGGGGCCTGTGGGGCCCACGACACGCGATTTCGTCAACGTTCTCAGAATCGAACCAAACTTGACCCACAGGACCAGCGTATCGCTACGAGTCCGATGGCGCAAGTTTCGTCTCGATCCGACGTATGTGCACGAAGTTAGGGTAAATTGCAGAAAAGGCGGATACGGGGCGATGTCCGCGGATACGCGTTGATTCCGGTGTGCACGCACACCCGAATCAGCTTCCACGAAAACTCACACGTCCGTATCGACGATGCGTACGTATCTGTGAAGACCGTACACGACCAAGTCGTCCCGTTTGGCGGGGTGGACTCAGTTCCGGGGTGAAACAGGGTCTAGTTTTTCCTGTTTTTGGATCGCGGTGTACGATCACCACAGGACGCGATGCCCCGAACAGTTTGTCCGAACACCGAGAGGGTCATACAGGCTTCACAACGCAATTTGCGAAATTGAAAACGGAGCTACGAGGTGAAAGTTGTGAGTACCTAAACGGGGCTCAGAAACCGAGTTTTTCTCGTGTCCGTGTCGTGTCCGACACGCCGGCACGAAAATTGGGAAAATTGGGTTAGGGTTAGGGTTTGGGGGCTGTCGGCCGGAGGCGGCGGCTCGGGGCTGGCCGGAGGGAGTGGAGGCGGTCGAGGGCGGTGCGCCGGGGGACCTGGGGCGGTAGCTGGTGGCGGCGGAGCCGACGGCGACGGCCGGAGCTGCTGGCTGCTGCTGGCCTCCGCTGCTGCCGGAGGCGGGGTGAGGTCGTCGACGTCGAGGAGGGTCGGGGCGAGGGAGTCGAGGGGCGGCCGGGGCTGCAGCGGCGGCGGGGGTTCGCGGCTGAGCCGGGCGATGGCGGAGTGGGTGAGGGAGGAGCTGGGCACGGTGGGGGCTCGGGGGGTTTATAGGAGAGAGGGGGAAACGTGGGGCCGAGGGAGGCGGCGGTCAGCGGGGGGCGGGGGCGCGCCGGGCGGAGCGGCAACGGCGCGGTGGAGGCGGCGGGAGACTCGGGGTCGGGGACGAGTGGTTCAGGCGGGTTCGGGTCGGGTCGGGCGGCGGGTGGATCCGACCCGACCCGCTAGCATTAGCGGGCTGGGCTCGGCCCAATGGGCTGGGCCGGGCCAGATTTATTATTAGGATAATAATAATAATAATAATAATAATAATAATAGTTAATAATAAATAATTAATTAATTAAATAAATAGTTTTTAGGCATTTAAAAATAGGTCTGAGGTCCAATAAATTCCAGAAAAAAATTACCCTAAGTCCAGTTTTCCATTTTACACCCAAAAATATTATTTTCATAATATTTTAATATTTTTTATTATCAATTAAAAATCATGTAATAATTCAAAACTCTGATTTTAATTACAAAAAATTCCCAAAAAATTCCAGAAAATTGTGAAAAATCCCGATTTTACTAATTCTTGCAAAATCTGGGGGTTTACAAAATCAGTGTCTGTACATGCACAAGATATCAATGAAACAAGACTTGTACAAGCTACACCATGAATAAGGAATAACATCTCATGACGAGATCCGTCTACACCAATCCGTGTAACCAGCGTGTCAAGAGCATGGATATCTACACTAGATACAGTGAACATAGGAGATATCATAAATTAGAAACTAATCAGAGAATGTACTCGCCTTGGGTCCTTAGCTGTCAATACCAATGTCCTGTCCCAGAGTATCGTCTGGAGAATCTGACAGTCCTATAAACATATAATAGTATCACTTGTATCAGATGCTACACTAACACACAAAAGAAATACACTGGCCTCAGGGCTATGCCAGGCATGGCTCTAGTCAACTAGGGTCATCTAGTAGGGATACGTATATAATACACATTTACACTCAGGGTATATACCAATAAAAACGTATATAATATATATATATATAAGTGTCTATTAGTAATTGTAAAAAATATGTATATGTGTATATACACTAATAGATGTATATAAGTATATATTTTTATACCTAAATACATATTTTTATATATATATCAATCAAAAATTTTATATATATATATAACTAATCAAAGAATGTATATAATGCCACCCTCCTCAAGGTGATCCCAAATGAAATAACAGTTAATTTCAATGGGTCCGGAGCAGTCCAAATAGCTAGAAACTATATAAAGAAGTCCAAGATCGGAGTTCGGCACAAAAATCGAGATAAGGATACCAGGCTAATAAGAGAAAGGGTCGTTTGTTCGTTATTAAGGTAACACCTTAATTTAATGAAAATCATTTCGAATTTATTTTGAACAATAATTACAAATAAAAATTTATTTATAAAAATCTAGAATTTATGTAAAAGCCATCATATATTTTCATTTATAGTAAAACCGGTCACCGATCCAAATAAACAAATTTTGAACTAATTTAGATTATCGAAACTATTTCTTAAAAAATATAAACCCCAAAATTATTATATTTTTTTTTTCACATAATCAAAATCCTTGTATATAATACATAACTAAATTCATACATTAAAAACAATAAAACTAATTATATTTTATTTACTAACTAATTACATGAATTTACTAAACTAATTATATTTTAACTAATTGATTAAGAAATTACTAACTGATCTAATTAACTACTAATTATATAATTAATTAACTAACTAAACTAATATATGACTTAACTTTAACCCAAAAACATACAGAACTGAAAAAGGAAAAGGGAAAGAGGGAAGAAGAGGCTCACGATGGGGGTTTCGTCGTCGGCGCGGGGGGTTCCGCCGGGTCATGCGGTTGCAGTGGTCGACGCTCGTCTCGGGGGAGGCGGCGGACCTTCGAGCTCGACGGATCTGAGGCGGCCACGGCTCGACGCGGGTGAGGAGGTCCGAGGCGGCCACCGGCGGCGGTCGAGATCTGCTGTAGTCGAAGCTCGACGGTGGTCGTCGTTCTCCTCGGGCGGCGGCGGTGGAAACTCGAGAGCGGTCAAAGACCTAGGCGGTGGATCCAAGCCAGAGCAGCACAGGACGGTGGCGACGACGTCGGCTCCGGTGAGGACAGCGGCTGATGGGCGACGCAAGGTCGAGGCGGCGGCGGTGCTCGGTTCGAGGAGGAAGTCTCAGTCGCCAGCGGCGGCGGGATCTAGATGGCCAGAACGATGGTTAACGTTAGGGTTAGGCTCTGCTGTGTCGGGGTAGATCGTGTCCTAGGCTGGACACGATGGTGGTGTTGTGGTATTGGGGTAGACGTGTCCGGGTGTTGGACACAGAAAAGATGTACTGTGGTGTGGGGTTGTGTCCAGATGGTGGACACGAGGATGATGTTTGCTGTGGTGGAGGTGGATGTGTCCGGGTGTCTCGGACACGAAAAAAATCTGGTTGTAATGTTGTAACCGAACACAGGAAATGAATGGATACGGTGGGACACCCGGGGTCGGACCCGAGGCCAACACGGCTGACACGGTAATGCTGGACACACGGACACGAGCACACAAAATGGTGGTGGTTATTGGCTTGTGGAAATTTGTGAGGGCTAGCTAGGGTTTCTTGGAAATGGTGATGAGAGACTTAAATAGGGAGAGAGGGTGTGGGATAAAGGGTGAGGATTGGCCCAATTAATGAATGGCCCAGATTAGATATGAATGAGTTCTTCATGTGGGAATGAGGGGTATTGGCTAGTTAATGGGAAATGTCAAACTTGTCAAATTTTAAAAAGAAAAGATTATAATTTCAGAAATTATTTTAGGAAAGCTAATTGATTCCCAATTAGCTACTAATTAATCCATATTACAAAATCTTAGAAAGTATGAAATTTATTTATTTACTATCCCAATAAATATAAAATTTATTATATTTTACCAACTAGTCCTTCAAATAAATTTTTATTCAAAACAATAATTTTATGATTCAAGCCAATAAATATTCGAAGCTAGAGTATTATATATATATATCATTATTTATTTATTTATTTTATAATAAATCGACATTTAGGAAAAATGATTTTTATAAAAAATTTTAAATCACCTTCTAAAATAAAACATTGTTCGAAAATCTAATACTAAAAATTCAAGGAGAAAAATATCTTATAAACTTGATATTAAAAAATAATTTAAAAATCTAAATATTTCGGGAATTTGGAAATCAGAGGTTACATCTAGAGGGATGACGTCTTGAGTCCGATCTTCCTCTAGGTATGTGTGAAGCCATGTTCACTGATGCATGTGTGGGCTCTTCTTCCTGGAAAGATGGAGAGTAGCTAAACCGGTCGAAAACCGACCATTTTGCTTCAGAACAACAACAATTAATTACAATCTTATGACTATTACAAGAGTGCTCGTTAGGAGGCGTAATAGACATGCTGGAAGATCCCCTCTCCTTGTATTTCTGGATTAGATACTTGTGAAGGTCAGGAGGATTTATAGCATAAGAGGATGGCTTGTTCCTTCTGTTCACATCAGTGGGCGTGCGGATGTTGGGACCCACAGTTTTCCCTGTGCCACCTGTATACAACGGGTTGGCCATCTGGGTGGCGGATAATCCCCGAGAAGGGTATCTTTCCGCAAATTGAGCTTTCTTTACTCTGAGGGGCTTCTCCTAGCATAATTCGTAGCTCTGCTCTGGTTGGCGTAAAGCTGAGGATGTCCTCAGTCGGCCGTCAGCTTTTCGCGTAATCCGGAGGGTGGGCAGATTGTTCCCTTGCTGGCGTAAAGGCCGAGAAGTTGAGTAGTCCGCCGCTTGCTTTCCCTTGCGTAGATTACATGGATCATCTGCTTTTCTGCGGAAGACAGATGCATTTTTACGCATGGAGCACGTTTGGAACTTCTGACTTGGCGCTAAGGCATTGTCAGAAAGTTTGTCTGTTCCGCCAGGGACGGGAGACTGTTTTCTACGCGTAGAGCGCGGTGTAGGCTTTTGGACTAGCGCTGAGGCATTGTCCGAAGTTTTATCTTTTTCGCCAGGGACGGGAGACTAAATTTTATGTGCAGAGCACGGAGTATACTTCTGGATTGGTGCTGAGGCTTTGTCAGAAGTTTTGTCTACCCTGCCAGAGATAGGCTACTAAATTTTATGCGCAAGGCGCGGAGGGAGCAAAGCTACAACCTCGTTGGTCAGAGAAATCGGAGAGGTCGGAGAGTCGACAGGAATGGTAGAGGATGTCTTGGGCATCCAGACCTTACGCAGCTTCCTGTTGTCTTGGACAGAGAGAGAGTGAGAGCTACCCCCGGTTCGAAGCATGTCTTCGTAGGCAGACTGGTCGAATTGGACGACCAGTGTCTTCTTTACGGATCCCACGGATACCACATCGTGTTGAGCAATTGCTTCCTCGTCAGAAGAGAAAGACGTCCCCAGCAGAGTCGCCATCTTGTGTTTGATAATAAACGAGAGAGAATATGGAAAACGAGGTCTTATACGAAAACCTGCCCTTTCTTCGGTGTTTACAAACAAGATTGTATAATTTAATCCTATACGAGGATGTCTAAGTATAATTTATTTAATCTGGATAAATATTGCTATAGGTGTCTGATCTGTAGTCGATCACTTTAGCCCTTGGGCCACACGATGTTGAAGAAGTACCGTGGAAGACAGAAAGCAGCTTCGAAGGTTGCTAAAGAGGGTGGATGTCCGATGCTAAAGTCGTAGATCCCTTCTCTTTGCCTGAGCTCTGGATTCTTCTCTCTCTCTCGACCTCCAATTTTCTACCTTTCGAACCTGGATTTTTTGACCTTTTTTCTCGTTGATAGAGGTCTCTATTTATAGAGTTTTTAGTGACAGTGACCACACAGTCGGCGTAGAAATCGAGTAATGGAAACTACAACACCCTTTTATACGACGGTTTAAAATAACCAATGCCTGCGTATAGATGACCTTCTGAATGAGCAAGTGACGCGTGTCCAACTAAGGGACAAATGCATATAACTGCTGCGAAGATCACGGCGTAGAAGTCACGTAGGTAGTTATCCCTTGTGTAGAAGAGGTTGGCGTAGAAGCCAATGACTGTCACCATGGCGTAGAAGCCAAGTAAGCATAGAAGCCGAGTAGGCGTAGAAGCCAAGTAGGTATAGAAGCCGAGTAGGCGTAGAAGCCGAGCGGGCGTAAAAGCCGAGTGGTCATAGAGGCCGAGTGGGCATAGAAGCCGAGTGGGCGTAGAAGCCGAGTGGGCATAGAAGCCGAGCAGGCGTAGAAGCCGAGTGGGCATAGAAGCCGAGCAGGCGTAGAAGCCGAGTGGATGTGGACATTTTTAGCCGGAATTACGGCTCTTGGAGATATAATCAAATCTCTTGCATTAAATGCCGAGATCTGCACCCATCCTGCGCATTAAATATAGAGGCATGTCTTTAAGATTTGTCATTATTCTGCGCATTAAATACAGATACGTGCCTCAAACACTGTACGAAGAGTAACTGCTGACATAGCAGTCTGTTTGCCTTCTGCGGAGCATAAGAAGCTCACGTCTGCCTGTGTAAAACTGGGCAGCGTAACCCCTTATATGCGTAAGAGCAGTTTACGCAAAGGAAATGTCACTAGACGACGGTTCGATGACATTTAATCAAATCTCCTGTATTAAATGCAGAGATCCGCCATTATCCTGCGCATTAAATATAGAGGCGTATTTGGAAGGCCTGCCACTCTTCTGCGCATAAAATGCAGAGACGTGCCTTGGGCATCTGTCAGTATTTGGCGCTTTAAATGCAGAGACGTGCCTCGAGAACCTGTCACCGTTCTGCACATTAAATGCAGAGACGTGCCTTGAGCCCTGTACGAAGAGCAGCTTTTTGACGTGGCAGGCTGTTTGTCTTTCGCGGAGCGTAAACAGCTCACATCTGCCTGTGTAAAACTAGGCGGCGTATCCCTTTGTATGCGTAAAAGCGGTTTACGCCAAGGAAAGGGCAGTAAATAATAGCCTGGATTGCAGTGCCGTGCCATCATTATAGCCGTCGTCTGGGTAGTCGTGGAGTACTCTTTGTCAGGAGTCAGACGTCAGGTTCACTGCACGATTTGTCAGGTTCATTTCGGAGAATACGAAGCGTCCCTCGTACACTTCAATGCTGCATTAAAAGCGGATGAGTTTTATGCCATAAAGGCGAGGTAGCACCTCTTTAACGCTGAAGCAGCCTGGACACATTGCATTACACGGATGGTCCCTGAGCCTATATTTTTACGCTGTGCTCAGCGGAAAAGCTGTGTTGCACGTTGATGGCTCTGAGGTCACCTGTTTTATGCTGCCCTGCCTCAATATGATGCGTAGAGCTATCCGGCGTATTTTCATGCTTCTACAGGTAGAATACCCCACATAAATGAATAATGGTTTGACCCTAGGAATTTGGGCGAGCATCGTGCGACCAATTTGCATGATGTATCGTGTGCTTGAACTTATACCTATGACCTTGTGAGCTGACCTAGAAATTAGGCAGACGACCCTGTGCCGAGTGAATGAACCTGTGTTACCGACTTTACCATATTGCTTGAACAAAGCTATAGAACTGGGGCAGCAAGACTTAGGGTTAGACTGAGAACAATAATGTGTACTAGTTTGACCCGAACGGATGAACGCTAGTCGGTAAACCAAATAGATCATGCTTAACGGTTGTATAAAATACTTGATTGTGTTGGAATGGATAATGATATGGAAATTGGATTGACCCTATCGAAGGTATCCTCGTGATTCAGTAAGACGAGAACCCTCGAGATTTTCGCAAGTAGCTTGTCCGATTTTACGATCTCTAAGTTTGGTTGAATGCATATATTTGAGGGATGCCTTGAACGTGTGCACGATCCAAGACTAAATGAGATATGAAACTTGAGTGCTAAGACTTTGCTATCATTGAGTCGGTTGACATGCATGTGCTTGAAGCGCTTCGAATATGTGCACGATCCAGACTCGCGATATGATGATCTCGATACTAGTGCAAGTGAATGTCCACCTGAACAAGTATAACGACTTATATAAGATTGCCTCAGCCTTAGATCATTATTCAAGCTTGATTGAAACGTACTCCGCGTTAAGCAACATGTACCGCGCTAAAGGTACAAATGAGACTGACTCAGCACACACGCAACGAGGCGTAAGGATCGCATAGGGGATTGTGTTCAAATTGGATATATTGGTACCGATTGCTACGCTTGGGATAAATTCCAAAATGTGATAGTACAGCCTGCCCTCCGTAAGTCTCGAGGACGAGACTTTTTCTGAGTGGTGTATGATGTAATACCCCGTTCCGCTCAAGCGGACTGCCGATTCAAACGACAAAAGTGCAATATCCCGAACCAACTTTGCTCAGGTGAGAATACTCGTTTGAGGCAAAGAATATCCAGACTTGTCCCTACAGGAGTTCGGCTTAGAATTTCAGAGGCTCGCTCGGAGTATCACTCAACCGATGCGAATCATCGCTAAGGTGGGTGGCTATGGTGAAATTGTCTTCGCTTAGCCAGCACATTAAAATATGGAACGATACATGCTAGTCGCTAGGTGAATCACCCCTTGTATGCTAATAAAAAAATAACGCACCTAGCTAAGGGAATAATCCCAAATTATATTGCTGATGCTAGAACATAGAAATGAAATATTGCTTATATTGAGACCCTCACATGCTACATTTGCCTCGTGCAACAAGACCTCGCTATGCCTCGAGTAGAATGATATACATATATTCTGTAGTGCACTGTTCGTATGCCACACTGCACGATCTTAGATCACGTTGCTTGGAAAGTTTCCTTACGGTTTTACCCCTCGGCTTACCTTCGGTCCAGAACTAGGGTGAATGCTTATAGATATAACAAATTCATGCTTGCCTGCTTATATACTGCCTCGATTGAATGCTTTTCGCATAAACTATGCCAAGACCCTGTAATGCCATTCATGTCATGTATTCATCTAGTTCTCCTCGGAAGACTATCTAATAGTCATTCTGTGCAAGAAAGAACCTGCAAGCATCCAGGACCGTTAGGTCACCAAGGCAGTCCCCGAACCAGGGGAATGCATCAAGGCAAGTGGATCTTTGATTGAGGATTATGTCAAGTATGCATCAAAAATGATAATCATATCAAGTTTACCTCTGAACGAGAATTATGTCAAGCAAATCACAGCTCATGGAGAAAATGCTCGGTTCAGAACAAGAATTATGGATTATCATATCAAGTATAAAAATGGAAAGACCCAGGAAATTTGCATATCGCGGACAACTTGGAAACAAGGTCAATTGGTTCCTGTGAACGGTTGTTGGGGCACTAGCGCCGATCCGATCCGGAGGGAACTCCATGGTAGTCGCATGTTTAATGGGACGAATGGCCTGCAATGTCCATGATCACTGCATTGCATGTCATTCCTCCTTGTACTACAACCGTCCTTTATGGTTATGCTAGCGACCCATGTTCATATAGATAAGTCATCCTCGCTTAGCGGTAACCCGCGTGCGAGTCATTGCATCACATCGATAATAACTGAATACCTGAACGATCATGGTAAAATAACACTTGTGCATAAAGAGCACTTGAACATTATATGCAACACACCGATCATCCGAGTAACTCGTGCATCCAAAACATAGACTCGTTCATAACATAGTGTTTGCATATTCTGTTGCCGTAAATGTTCATACCTGCTCGTGCTTGAATTAAATTGGTTTCCTTGGACAGGAAAGGACAAAATGGTAAGTTGGTAAGTCTCGTTATGTTTTCTCTTATATCGCACGGTGCACTGCCACACGAGTTAGGCTATTCAATCATTGCCATAAAATTGATCCTAAGGCAACTAGAAAGACAACAAAATAGTTGGTGCACGGAACTTATATTACGTATTTGGATTTATCGAGCGGGCGAGTAGCCTCCCCACCAGTGCATTCAATGTACTGATAATCCACCAGATCGTTTGTAGGGTGCGGGAGAACCTCGTTCGATACGGATGTCTCCTTTATGCGTGCTAAGGCCTTCAGTTCACTCTGGAGCCTTGGAGCGTTGCGTCCGGCACTGAAGCACGTATACAAGACATAATGTTGGAACATCGCCTATATCATTCCACAAATGTAGCCACTTGGCACACTTTTTACTGTTTCAGAGAGAGAGGCTTGAGTGACATATAATCTAGGCTATACGCCGCTTGTAACACTTGTTTATATTAATAAAGAGTTAGTTTCACTTCAACTTGTGTTATTCAATGCTTTCGCTATTGTCGACTCAGTGAATTTGTTACCAAATGCCTATACGTTTGTAATTCTAGTGCACTCGAACAATCTGTGCGACTCTGTGGCTTAGACCTCTTACCGCCAGCCAATGAACCACGGCCTTGCACTGGTGCAGCTCACGCTCGTGCGGCATCACGCCCATATGGGTCAAGCGATCGTTCTGCGGGAGCGCTGGTACGATGATTCTCGCTTAGCGGGGATTCTCGATTAGCCTGCGGGAGATCGGGGTATGACATGAGCGACATTCCATGTAGCCGGTCCTGCTAGATTGTCGGATCATTAACTGGGTGGATTTGCTCAATATTTGATCGAATCTCTTCGGATTCGTAGCCATCTCTTGACACGGGGCTCGAATCATCGGTTTCCAAGGAGATTAAGATAGATCACAGGAATCGAGGTCTTTATCTCCACACGCATTTGTTGAAGACTATAAATAGGCGACCAGGAGAGGAGAAAGGGAACTCTTATCCCTTTGCTTCCTTTTTTTCTCTGTGAGGGATGCCGAAGGCTTTGACTCTCCTCACCGAAGGGTTTATCAAGGGCGGTCTTGATCCATGGCCCCCTGATCCGGGTATTTTGCTTAGAGGTAGGACAATATTGTACTTTTTATGCTAGGCTATAGAGGCACCAGTACACCATCCTACTGCAGGGATGTGCGCAGACCCTTTGCGAGATTCTGCCGCCTTGATGGAGACTCATCTTGAAACATGTGCAGGCCTCTTTCACAGAATTATATCGTGTGGACGAGCACTCCTCTGTAACATGCGTGCTGAGCTTTGGCGTTGCCGCATGAGTGGTGGGTCATCTGCGTACAGAGCTTTATCAATGGCTCGACCGCATGGATCAGGTCTCCTCTTGCTTGCGTGCGCAGGTTTGGTCGTGTGTCGGTGCGGCCAAAACAGCCTATGCGACAATTTGTGCCTTTATGCGATCTTCACTGAGACTGATGCGTGTCTTCTTTTTACAGGTTTTATCCTCGCTCGTGCTGCTCATGATGGAACATGGAAGGATATCATAACACCCGCCATTCGAAGATAATGTCACCCTTATGCGATGGTTCCTCGTCAAGAACTAATCCAGGAGACGAGGACAGTTCGCCGAGAACCGATCCAGGAGACGAGGACCGTTCGACAAGGATTGATCCAGAAGACAAGGATGAATATCCTATGTCATGCGCTGAGTCATCCTTTCTCATGTAACATGATAACTGTATTTCTCCCATTTATGTGTCTTGCTACCGGCTGGGAGCTTGTGGCAAGAATAACAGGATTTGGATTAATTACAATTCCTGTCGTCGGTCTTCTCGTCTGGTTGTACTGTGTCTGTTTCGGCTCTTCCCTTGCTATCCATTAGTATAGATTCTTTTTCATATACTGAGGTTTGCATTGTGGAGTGGTGAGCCAGAAAATATTGAGCTCTGTTGTTGGGCCCACTTGTGTCCGTGGCAGAAACAACACGGGGATGCCTTTTAATGGAAGAGGTTTTTGTTGGCGAGAACTCATGGAAACCCTTACAAGGGATTTTCATCATATGTTCTTAAGACCTTGAATATTAATGAAAACCCTTAAAATATAACAGATTTCCACCATATGTACTCATAATCTTGAATGAAAGTTTCTCCTTTTCCAGAATTTTTTCCTTTATTTGTCGTGTTATATATTATGATTTTTGGATATCGTACCATAGGAAATATGGATGTAGTACGATACCACAGTTTTTTGAGGACATCCCACTAGGGACTTTTGGTGGGCTTATTACTTGTTGCGCACGTTGAGTACAAATAATAAGTTCAAAAATAATCCCTATCAGAGGTAATATGGCTTTGTGGACTTATTACTTGTTGTGGACTTTTGATAGGTTTTGTGGACCTATTACTTCTTGCGCGTCTGGGTGCATGTAATAGGTTTAGAACAAGCCCTTCCAGAGGTAATATAGACATGATAGTTTTATGGACCTGACACCGATGGTGTACCTTAGTGAGTACGGGTAATAAATGAGGATGATAATTAATATAATAGGTAATACGGACGTGATGATCGATAGCCAAGACCTGGAAAGTTTGCTCAGAGGTAATATTGACATGGCAAACTCGGTCAGGAAGAAATATTATGATAGTAGTTTAGAGCTAAAACGGACATGAACCGATGTCCGAGCAACTCGCTGAGGAGTGATTTGTTAAGTGTCGTCTATCTGAACATGAAGATAGACCTGAGGATTGCTCCGCTGGGGAGATGGGTGGGACGATAGCTTAGAGGCAATATGAACATGGATAGCATCCAAAGAGATTATAGTAAGTGGTCATTGCGGGAGTGTACAAGTGGACCTGAGGACTGCTCCACTGGGGAGACTTTGAAGATCCATCATCCGTTGTGTATCCAGGAATCCTGGATACAGATGATGGTTTTTACAGAAATTTATAAAGAAGGGAAAAATGTTTGCACATAGGCACTTAATGGGATGAAGAACCAAGTGTTTAGAGATGTACATCTGGGTTGTCCTGCTGGTGATAAGAGGAGTACAAGTCTAGCTTAGACAAAGTAATTTTTTTAGGAATTTGTCGTTGATAGGCATAATAAGCAAGTCGCCGTTGGGTTTCGCGAGCCGGTAGGCACCTTTGGAGAATACCGATTCTACGAAAAATAGGCCCGGTGGGGTACCTGTGGCAGTATCGTCGCTAGTTCGTGGATCCATTACTATGCACATAAAGTAAATTATAAAAATCACACAGAGGAATCAAGGCAGGATGCAAGTCAAGAAATTATTTTGAATTAGATATAGAGGTCAAGAATGGGTCAACAAGTGGATGAGATCCTATAAATTTATTCTATCCTAATTTGCAGGCATACTTGGTTCTGTAATTGAAATCCAAAGCAATATATTCAGAGACCTGCATGGGCCACCACAAAAACTATGTCACTCCCCAGTCCCAAAAACCAAGGGACTAGCCACGTGGCAATGGCCAACAACACAACTCTAATGGGCAAACCCAATTTAATGGACCCGTTAGAGTGCACTTAAGCTGCAATAAGTATAAATACAAGTCTACATCATCTGTCAAAGTATATAATTCCAGTCTCATCCACATACAATAATTATAATATGATAGACCAGTCAAGATAATAAATAAATAAAGTGTCCAACAGCAAGTCCAAGATAATTAATGTCTCGGGGAACAACCCGTCATAATAAAGAAAAGAGAAATAATACCAAATATATTTTCAGAAGTCCAAGTCCAAATATAACAATAACTATAAGCATAACTAAATAGATAACTGAGTACTCAGGAGAAGTCCTCTGGCACAACCTCGTCCTCTCGTGCAAGTGTCGCTCCAACGTCAGCTCCTGTCCCGTAAACCTCAGGGTAACTCTCCTCTGCTACACCTGAAAACAAAATTCGGATCCAGGTTCTCAGGGGACATAGCAAGGTACAATAATAACTCAAGCCAAAGTACAAAAAATAAATAACAGGTGTGTTCAGGTTATCTAACATAAACCATCTAAGTGAATGTAGTGAGAACGTACTCGTCCGCTAAACCACCGGTCCTGTAGGTCTCTATGGACACAACAGTAGCTAGTAGTAGTATGTACATACTGTCATGACCCGCACCCGTTGTAAGGGTACATGTACGTGAGTACGCCCAGCCTACACCGCAACATCAGCGGTAGAAAACTATCTAGGTCATCAAATACTAACTAAACATCTCACACATTAAATATAATGTACCTATCAATGATATCTAAACTCCAAATGGAGGAACAATATGACATAAGATAAATGCTAACCAATACTCAATCACAGTATAAAGCTAAAGGAGGATAAAAGCACGATATGGAATAGAATGGAGAAATAAGGAGTCACAATACATCAAAGGTCCAAAACTACTAGTCTAGGCACAATAGAAGACTCAAATAATATATACATGCTAAAAGTCTAATAACGAGACTAATACAATGTCCAAAATAATTGTCTAAGCCTCCTCGGTCACTGGCACTAAGTCCTCCTGCTCTAGGAAAGTATTCTCTAGTGGCTCGTCGTCCTGCGACCCGTAATAAGTGGGACACAGCTCCCCTAGCCAATTATCTGAAAAATATATTCAATCAGGATTAGAACGAAGTAAAAAACTCTGAAAGCAACTCCAAATATATGGTAAAGCATATATGACTAGTAATAGAAAAGAATACAATATGCACAAGTATTATGAAATGGAAATACAGGTGAAAACAGGCAAATAATCACAATAAAGAACTGGATAGTAAATACTGGTAATATAGAAATAAACTAAAAGTAGAGAAAAATGAATACTAGCTATGTGGTTTAGAGCGCAAGTTTGTTACGTGATCAACTTAGGCTACACATGAGGTAAATAGGGTAACTCGATTATACGTGAGGTAATGATACACATGAGAAAAATAGGGCCTGATCACATAACCAACTTCTACTCCCCAACCCCAACTAATACTCATGGATCCAACCACAACACGTTGTGCATATGAATACGATATAGTCACACTAGCACACAAAATAGTGGATGCACATGAAGCACATGAAAATAATATCCGATGCACACGATGAATACATTTGTAAGGAGTACCCGCAAAACACGGTAGGGGATAACATCTTTTGACAGGATCCATATAGTAGTAGTCCATGTAACAATATGTCAGAATCAAGTATATCAGTTCTAGAACAAGTGATATATACACTATCATGAAATAAAAACTAACAGAGAGATGTACTCGCCTCTGGCCTTGAGCAAAAAGTTAATCTCGGTATCCGAACTGGTGTCACACAATCATATTTAGGAAAATATCATCTTAAATGGTGTAAAGAAGAGGAAAGAATTAAATAATGCACTAATATGCTTCCAGGTCAATTTCTAAGTTATTCTAGTTTACCTATTTGCTCCACTAACAAACTTATATACCTTCCTTACTACTCCTGAATATATGGATACTAGTTATTAGCTTCACTCTAACAACAGTGTGTCTCCACTGATACTACTTACTGATACTCATAAGTATCAGTCACCCTACCTCAAGCATCATCAACCACTCCTACAAAACCCCAACTGATTGCCCCCCCCCCCAATTCCAGACACATATGAACTTGGATCCCCCATGATTCTACTTGCAGGCAAACATAACTCAAGTTAGTCACTCAAATCTTGCACACAGGTTCATAATTATTTCGTATCACCTGTGTTGTTGAAGCTAATGCTTTCAGTCAGTAGCTGTTACCTTACTTAGCACTTTCTTAGTGTATCAGATAACTGAACCCAGTCTTCAACTTCCAATTAAACTATCCCATGTTACCTTCACCTCATGTTTCAGGTCCTACTGTATTTCAAAGTCTATAATCCTCTTCCCAACTTTATATCAGTATGTTCCATTGATACTCTATGTTATGCAGTGCACAAAGGCACCGCAATCACTTGTTTGCTGAGTTTCCCCAAATAATGATACACTAAACCCTTAAACTTAATATATGTTACCTATCTCACTTATGTGAGGAGCTTGCACTTTACCCCTCCCCCCCTTCAACATCAGATCTTAAACACCCAGATACACATGAACCCAGATCTATAATTACACATTCCACTCTACTTTATCCACTTCATTTGTTGTTACACTAGTTGCGAAACAATATGGATTCCATCCTCCCTTCTAACTATTGATGAACATCACAGTTCACAAACTCCTCTTCCTAGTACTCAATTCCCTCTATAGTCACACTAGCATACGAAATAGTGGACGCACATGAAAACAATACCCGATGCACATGATGAAATACATTTTTAAGGAGAACTCGCAGAATACGGTAGGGGATAATATCTCATGACAAGATCCATATAGTACTAGTCCGTGTAACAATATGTCAGAATCAAGTATATCAGTTCTAGATCAAGTGATATATACACTATCATAAAATAAAAACTAACAAAGAGATGTACTCGTCTCTGGTCCTGAGCAAAAGGTTAATCTAGGTATCCGAACTTGTGGCACACAATCCTATTTAGAAATATATTATGTTAAATGGTGTAAATAAGAGGAAATAATTAAATAATGCACTAATATACTTCCAGGTCAATTTTTAAGTCATTCTAGCTTACCTATATGCTCCACTAACAAACTCATATACCTACCTTACTACTCCCGAATACATGGATACTAGTTATTAGCTTCACTGTAATGACAATGTGTCTCCGCTGATACTACTTAATGATATCATAAGTATCAGTCACCCTACCTTAAGCATCATCAACCACTCCTACAAAATCGTAACTGATACCCCCCCAATTCCAGATACATATGAACTTGGATCCCCCATGCTTATACCTGCAGGCAAACATAAGTCAAGCTACTCACTCAATTCTTGCACACAGGTTCACAATTGTTTTGTATCACCTATGTTGTTGAAGCTAATGCTTTCAATCAGTAGATGCTACCTCACTTAGTACTTTCTTAATGTATCAGATAACTGAACCAAGTCTTCAACTTCCAATTCAACTATCCCATGGTACCTTCACCCCATGTTTCAGTTTCTACTGCATTTCAAAGTCTGTAATCCTCTTTCCAACTTCATATCAGTATGTTCCATTGATACTCTCTATTGTGCAGTGCACAATGGCACCGCAATCACTTGTTTGCCTGAGTTTTCTGAAACATTGATATACTAAACCCTTAAACTTAATACATGTTACTTGTCGCACTTTTGTGTTGAGCATGCACATCACCCCTCCCTTCAACATCAGATCTCCAACACCCAGATACACATGAACCCAAATCTAGAATGCCATATTCCACCTCTACTTTATCTACTTTAGTTGTTGTTGCACTAGCTGCAACACAATATGGATTCCGTCCTCCCTTCTAATTGTTGATGAATATCATATTTTACAAACCCCTTATCTTAACTAACCCGAGTCCCCCCCCCCCTTCTAAATCTTATGTATCAGTTTACACTTATACCACCATGGCATACTGCACAAGGTGTGCAACACACACCCAAGTGGATACCTGAGTGCATCAGATACTCCACAGGTTGAGTACACCAATTAGGAGTCTAAGTCTTCACTCAAGCCTATAATATTGCTTGTAAGTCCCCTGCCCTGAGCCTAACCTCTGCACCGGAGACAGTGATTGCTACAACCAAGTTCCCAAACACACAGGTGCAAACTAATAGTCACTGATGCCACATTACTTCACAGTCACAACATCACTAACCCCATAATCCTCATATACCATTATCAAGATATATATATATATATATATATATATATATATATATATATATATATATATATATATATATATATATATATATATATATATATATATCACCCATACACATACCCTAAATATATTAGACCAAATACTTGGCATTCCATCTATGATACACAATGATATACATCCAAATGAAACACCTAAAAATGAGTCCCGTATCCCACCGTATCGTGATACGGCCTACTCGTGCCCAATTGTCGGCACGTACCTAGTCCCACAATCTTGATCTAAGTTTAATTAGATCTAATTTGTCTCATGACACACAATTGATGTATAAATTCATAATTCCTCATATTTAGACACAAATCTCCATGTAACTTTTACCATACAAGTCGTATGGTCTGAATTCATGATTCTATGGGTAGCCCTAAGCCAATGGGTGATTCCTAATGGTTAGATGCATGAATTAGAGTCTAAATTAAGAGGTGGATTTAGAATTTACCTATTGGGAGATGGATTCCAATAAAATACACAATAGACTCAATTTGAACACGATCTCCTTGCCACAAGCTCCTCTTTCTAGTCCTCCTTGCCAATCCAAACTCCAATGCTCCTTGCTAATAAAATTGAGACATAAATTTGGGTGAATTGAGGGAATTTGGGGGGAGGGATGAGTCAATTGGGGATCTAGAGAATTGGGGATCTCAAAAATGAAGGAGTGAATGAAGTGGAGAGAGAGAATAGAGGCTCTATATGGCCGGCCCTTGCTTTCCCCCTCTCCAAGTAATTTCCAATGTCTAGTTTGCCCCCATTGGTTAATTATAAAGAAAAATTAAGAAGGACTATAATGTGAAGTCTCTAAACTAATACAAATTATTCTAAATCCTTCTAATTAACTAAAGGAAATAGGTCTATTGGACCTAGTCCATGTTGGACTCAATTAATGTCATGACAAGTATAATTGAGTTCACTAGTGTCTAGTCTATTTAATAGGCTAGCCCACTAACTATAAATAATTAATTCAAAGAATAATTTAAATAAATAATACGCCAATTATTATTAAATCACTAAAATAAAATAACTTTGTCAAATGACTAAATTACCCTCATTTAAAAAAGTGGGGGTGACATGTTTAGAGCTCTATAGTCAATACACATACGTAGCGGTACGTCATTCTTCGGTACAAACAATACCAGAGCACCCCACGGTGATGAACTGGATCTGATAAAATCCTTATCTTGTAACTCATCAACCTACTTCTTCAGCTCCGCCAGTTCGCTTTTGTTGATTCTATAGATGTGCTAGGATATCGGCTCTGCCCCTGGCACCAAATCTAAAGAAAACTCAATATCTCTATCTGGCGGCAATCCCGACAACTCCTCTGAAAAGACATCCAGGAACTCAACTATCAGTGGATATAGAAACTCCTACTCTCCAATCACAGCTCCATAAATGATGTCCTCGCTCTGCTCCGCTGCTCCTTTGGCAAACTCAAACTCTTTCCCTCCTGGAGATCGGAACAAAATTTACCTCTACGAAAATCTATACTATCATAGTGCCTACTCAACCAATCCATCCCGAGTACAAGGTCGTAGCTCGGAGGTGGCATTACGAGTAAGCTCGCACTCAGCTCCTGGCCTCCCAATGTGATTCTTTGATCCCTGCAAACATCACTAACCAAGATGATGCCACCCCCAGTCGTGATCATACAAGTCCTTGCAAGTCCAAGCCATGGAGTACATAACATCATGTCATTCTAGTACATGCTTCAAGTCCTCTTCTAACACAGAAGTCAGAATCCTCGAATATCTCAAGTGAGGCTTCTATGCATGAGAGTTTTTTCAGTGTCCTAAGGTAAATCGTGCAAGAGATGCACGTGTATACGTCGATAATGCAATCTCACGATACCTAATTTTTGTGTACAAAAGTCAGCACCCGAATACAATTCGAACACTAAGTAACGTTACGGTCCTAGGGTCACAGATAAGTATATGTAACAAAATATAAACTAAAATCTAAAACTAAAATTTTAGCACAATTTACTAAGACCAAGGCAAGGTACACTTGCCTGCTGCCTGCTGTTGCACTGTAGCGGATCCAAATTCCATATCCGATGGCATTGCAAAACCCACATGCCCTGCCAAAATTACTTAAATTAATTCTAATTCTACCATTATCTAATATAGAGTCGCTACACGCACATCAACAAAGTCGCAACATTCGTGCTAATAATTCTAACAGTCGAATGGCTTTAGTTAACGTGCCAACAACCACGTACCATACTTTAGTTTATAACTTCATTAGGGTCTCGTACATTTTTATACTATGTGTACATATAAGCCTTTACATGTGGTTAACCAACATATTTTTACACCTACGTAGGTAGTGTTCAATGTCGCAAAACGCTATATAACGCTAACCGGTTAATTAAGCATGCATGAAACTATTTTATTTCACTAATTAATATATAAAAAAATGGAAATAAATAATTTTAATATTCTAAAATTTATTTTAATTATTAATATTTATTCATGCACACTCTATATACACAAGTTATATGTTTGCATGCAATATAACTATACCTAGTCATCATTACCATGCATGCACTCTACCCTTCATTTGTGTATCAACTGATCCACTAAATGCACATATTAATACATATATAATTCTGATTATTATTATTAATAATTCTGAAATTTATTCAACTAGAGTGAAACATCTCATTATCTACATTACAACTTCAATACAAACATATGCAAGTATTATAGTTCTTAACTAGGTTTGTGTATGGTTAAACCACAAGGAAAGGGTGATTCGTTGAGTGTAAATGGATGGTTTCATGGCTCATCTTCAATCCAAATAACATGAAAGGATGAGAGGATGAAAAAAGTTACCAAGAGTTTGATGTTGGTGATGGTTGGTTGAACTCCGGCGATATTTCTGACCTCCGGGTGGTTGTATCTCCTCTGTGGTCAGTCGTGTGGCTCCGGGTAGAGGTTGAGGTGCTCTCGGGTTTAAGGAGAGGGCCGGCCGAATCTCCAAGGAGGTGGAGAAAGAGATGACCGAGTGGGGGAGGGAGAGAAGAGGGAGATGGAGGTGGAGGTTCGGTTGGGGAAAGGATGGAGTTGGCCGAATTCGGGGTTACACCACCTTAGTAGTAATAGTTATAGGTAGTAATGAATGGGAGGGGAGGTGAAAGGTTGGGAGTTACATAATATAAACCAAAGGTTAAAATAAATATTGCATTGAAACCCGCCCAAGGGTGTAGCCTGTGGTTGGTTCCCCCCATCTCCATATATGCATACACATGGTTCATTTTAAGTTAAAATAGTCCAAAGGTGCATGGTAAAATAGGTGAAATCTGAATTTAAATTTAAATGAGGTAAAAATATAATTTGGTGTGGAAAAAATGGTGTTTGGTGTTTATGAAGGTGAGGGAAGGGTGTATGGTATTGTGTATGAGTTACACAAGTTAGTTTGAAAGAAAAAAATAACAAAGGATTTCTTAATTCAGAAATTATTTATTGATTATATTATCTAAATAAATAATTTATTTAATAAAATAAAATATTACTAAAATAACCTTATCTAAATTTTAGGGGGTTTACACCATGCGTCTCTGGCCCCGTGTGTCACAGACTCCATGCGGCCCCGTGCGTCTCTAGCCCCGTCCGTCCCAGACTCCATGCATCCTATGCGTACCTGGTCCCAAGCGTTCCAGGCTCCATGCGTTACATGCGTCTCTAGCCCAAGGCGTCCCAGACTCCAGGTGTTCCATAAGTCTCTGGCCCCACGTATTTCAGACTCCATGAAGACCAAATCTTATTGTTACGACAAGAATGATTCTCTCCAACCAAGTGCGGACTATGTGTCAAGCTGACCAAGTCACTCCCACAAAGGACGAGAACTACCCAGATCTTCAGCAAAGTAAAATAACAATGAGCTCCCACGTGGCAGCTTTGCCTGCTCACTGTTACAGCTGTACCCTATTCAGGAGGCACACGTGGCACCCTCTAGCATCCATGCAGCCCAACATATACACGCCCAATGATGACTATATATACCCGGATGACATGCCCAAAAAGGAAGAGAGAGAGAGAGAGAGAGGGGTCGTCCAACACACAGAGAGAGAGAGAGAGCATACCGAGACGAGCAAATAGAGAACATAAGCTTCCTCACCCTGCGTTGGATCGTTAACGGAGTAAAGGAGCCGCCATAGCGCTCCTTGTCCATCATCATACCCTAGAATCAAAAATTTGTACTTAGATTGTCTGTTTATGACCTCTTTTTACTTTCTTCAGTTTGTTATGGAAGCAAACAGTTTTAATGGCGAACAAGGTGGCGACTCTGCTGGGGACATCTTTCTCCTCTGATGAGAAAGTTTTGACGCAATCTGACGCAGCCAAGCTCGGATCAACTCAAAGAATGCTGGTGGTCCATTTCGACCACCAGGCTTCCGAAAAGATGCTCTCAGAGAAAAGCGCTAGTCCTTCTCCAAGGTTAGCAAAGCCTAAGAAGACCCGCAGGACATGGGTTGTAAAGGCCATTGTACCTCACCCAACTGCGGAGCATGCTCCCTATCTCTCTCTACCGCAGGGATCATACATCATGCGTCCCCTGCTTATACGGTAGCCCCTTCCAACAAGAAGGGTGCTCAACACCAGAAGACCCGCAGGACTTGGGTTGCAAAGGTCGATATACCCAACTGCGGAGCATGCGCTCCCTGTCTCTCTCTCTCTCTCTCTCTCTCTCTCTCTCTCTCTTTGATACTGAAGACGCACAATATGCGTTCACTCTGGCTGTCCCCGCTCATGCGGCCTCCTTTCCTGAAAAGGAGAATGCTCAGCACCCAAACTCTGGCAGAGAAAAATAATACGATGCCAAGAGTTTTGGGGTTGATGCATAGCCCATACGGCCACAACGAAGGATGCAGAGAAGAAATTAATATGCGGCTTCCAGCTCAGCCGCAGGCATCTCTGACACCCCCAGAAGCTCTATCTTTGACAAAATCTCGTCCGGCCGTGCTCCTATGCTCCGCTTCGAGGAAAACCAAAACTTGGACTCTTCATACTATGCGCCTGCGCATGCTAAGTCAAAGAAGTCTAGGGCAGTGCGAGCTCGTCAAGCTCAAAAAACTGTCCATTTGGCTGACCGTCAGCGATCACCGCTACCCATTATGCGGGCCCCTGATAGAAAGTTATATAAGACTGCCCCGTGCGTCCAGCTCGCAGTAACAAATGGGCAGGGTCAGTCTCAAAAGTCTTCTACTGACGATATGGGAAAATTTCTTGTACGAATCCTTGATCAGGGAACAAAAGCAATACCTAAACACCCGTGTACTCGGTCTTTCCGGGCTCATAATAAGGGTGTAACGGTAGATCAGCCCTCATTTGACTTGCGCGACATGATCAAACCCAAGCAAAAAGCGAGGAAAGCAACAATAGCATGTGAGGTATCCCCTCCAGGATACTCCTGTGCCAACATCATCATCAATTATTGTTGTGCTACATTAGCCGTGCCAACAAACAGGAAGTCGATATTCCAACGACTGCATCCGAAGGCACCTAGCTGGCAACAACCCAAAAATTAGGTGCAAATTCCGAAGGAAGAGCTACCCTTCGCCTTATGTTACTCTACACAGAAGGACCCTTCCACCGTACGAGGAAGGAATACCAGCACCTCTAGTCCGTCACTCTCAACCAACACATCGAGAAGGCGACTACCAAGAGGAACAACAGCGGGACCTGTAGAAGGTGTTTTCCAAGGTACCCGCTCAAAGAAAAACTATCAGCCTCTGGGGGTAGTTCTTCCCCAGGACTCATGGGGGTTTCACAAGCTTGGGGTAGTGACCCCCCGGACCTATACAAAACCCGACGTTCCTAGAAGGCGGGGGTTCCCAAGTAACAAACTCTGATGTCCCTTTGGGTGGCTACCCTAGTCAAAATGACGTAGCCTCCCATGCTGGGGTTAGTATTCTCTCCAAATCTGAGGAGGAGGCGACGCTACCTGACGACTACTCTCGACAAGAATCTGAGACATAAAGTACGACATCCACTATCCCGTTCATCTCTCCCCATGTAAGGACTGTATATATGGCTGGGGACGACTACGAAGGCCCCCAATGACCGACAACGTCTCGAGGCTTATGATGCCATGATGCAGACGATGAGTTCATCAATATAAGCCCCGACTCAGGAAATGTTGACAATTAAAGAAAATATGGCTTCCCAACCAGCAAGGGCTTCTGGACAAGCAAGCTTGGACCCTGGGACCAATGCGGACTCCAAAGCAACCACTCTGCCCATAGGCGGAAATCACCCTCTGCCTGGCTCATCTGCCTCTTCCACCGGGGACGAATCCAGAGAAGCAATGAGGGAAGTCCGGGAACTCCGGGCTCGCCTAGATTCCATGAAAATATGGGACTCGCTGCCCGAACTCAGGATACTACAACCATACCCCCGTGAGTGGAGGGATATGCTGAAACCGCCCAAGTACAAGCCCTTCAACTTGAACCCATTCGATGGGAATACTTTCTCCTGTTAATACATGAGCTACTTCGAGACTACAACAGGTCACCTACCTCGTAGTGACGCACTCCTCACCAAGCTCTTTGTGGGGACATTGACCGGGGTAGCATTTGACTGGTTTTGTAGCCTACAAGATAATTGCATCTCGTCATTTGATGACCTCAAGAGTCTTTTTTTCAAAAGTTTCTATGACGAAGGAAGCGACATGACGATGTCCTCCCAGATGGATGTCACCCAATGAGAAAGGAAAGTCGATCAAAATTATATTAAGCTTTTCAACAAGCAGCGCTGAGGTTACCCCAGAAAATCCTGAGTTGACACTGATGGACATGTGGCGCCAAAACTTACTTTCAGCAGTCAGCCTCTGGCGGACGACGGTGAGTTTAAAGACTGGACGACGTTCATCATAAGCGTTGTTAGCGCTAAAAAGAAGGTCAAAGATTTCTGACTCTTGGGAATATATATCCATGTTGCTGACGATATGGAAAGCGTCCCAACAACAACAACAATGACAACAACAACCCGATGGAAAAGGAAAACAGGCGTTGGTGGCTAACTTAACCAAGAAGCCCGAAAAAAGACGGCTGAGGTTCCAAAACCCAATGAGACCTACTCCTTCGAAGATGATGATGACATGCCCATATTCGACGTACTGATGAAGGGTGGTAAGCTTCGGCTCCCCTACGTCAAACGTCCTGTTAAGGTAGCCGAGGAGAATAATCTAAAGTACGGTCATTACCATCGTTACGTCCATTATGTGACACGATACTGCTATACGCTGAAGCGGTACATCCAGCGTCTGCTCGACACCAAGGCCCTCACCTTGGACATCGATGATAAGACGGTTCCCGCTAATATGGTATCGTTCCAGTTTGGCAACTTTCCAGCTACAGACGCACATGACGAGGTAATCCCAATTTCTAGGGCAACGATGGAGGTCGTCAATCTTCTGCCAGCTCGTGACCAAATGGACGGGCTGATACCTCTTACCACGCCACATGGGGAGTTCATGTGGGTTCACCCCGATCTTGCTCCAGAATTGATACAGCAGATAACATCCTCTGTCACCAAGTCCAAGGGCAAGAAGTCCAAGCCCTGCTACACGGGTTCTCTCCTATCTGAAGAAGCTATAGCAAGAACCACAAGGTCAGGCCTAGCATAACAACGAGTGTACGACACCCATGAAAATGATGTACTTCCCATAGTCACACCCATAGCATCGGATCCGAGTCCATCCGAGCTTCCAACAGCGGACAAGTCTAAGTAGAAAGACACTCTCTTTGACAAGCCGTTGTGTAAAGATTCAGCTCAGGGGCTGGAAAAGCCTTACAACTTTGACATCTTGGCCCAGCTCGCTAATACTCCAATAAAGTTTCCTCTTCAAGCTTCTCCGATTCTCCAAAGACACTCGAGCTGCTCTTAGCGAGGCATTACAAAATATCGACACCCACCTGGTGCAGGTCAAGGCGCCAGCTGAAGATCCAGCTGCTTGCCCCATTGCAATAATATCATGAAGGCAATATCCAATATTACATTCTCGCAACAGGACATATTGCTAAAGAATAACTGGCATGATCTTCTCCTATACTATACAGGGTACATTGATGCCATCAAGGTGGACTGGATGCACATTGATCCTGGTTTATCAATCATCATAATCTCATGGAGTTTGCTTCAGACCTTGGGAATTCTGATGCATCGCCTGGAAGCTACCAATACTGCCATCACTGGCCTCAACGCAGGAAGAATCTATCCTTTGGGCAAGACTCACCTGAAATGCCAGATCGGCGACTTGAAAACAGAGTTCACTTTCTACGTCAATAACGTAGATGTATCATATAATATCTTGCTCGGACACCTATGTATACATGAACATATGATCTTTTCATCGACCCAGCACCAATGCGTGAAGTACGTCGACGAACATGACATGGTCAAAATAGAGTTTGTTGATGTCAATCCGTTCAAAAAGATTGAAGCCTATTACTACGACTTGATCCTGTACAAACAAGTCTACCAAGATGAAGGTGGCAATGATGCCGACGATGAGACAGAGGCTGGGGAAACACCAGAAGAGCCCTTAAGAGTCCATCTAAAGGCATATACTCCCGATACAACCTCTTCTCTCATCATAAAAATACACAAGAAGGCACCAGAATCTTTGGTTGTCCGCCTTTGTAGGACGAATTAACCTCCGAAAGAAGGTCCGACACCATCTAACACGTCCAAACCTCTAGTCGTTCGCCTTCATAGGCCGAGTCAACATCTGAAGGATGCCTCGCTACCTCCTACAATGTCCAAGCCTCTGGTAGTAAAGCTGCGCAGGAAATCTCCAAAGCCGTCGCTCACACTGGGGGTAGACCTCGGGAAGGACGAGATGAAGGAGTATGTAGTTGCTCATGCAAATGTCCCTTCTCTGGACGATATAATTCCTGAAGAAGAGATACCATATTTTATAAATAAAGAATTATCTTTGAACTACTCTGAAGCTACACACATAAGCACTCTGTATTCCATGGAGCATGGTCTGGGCCTGCGCCTGCAGACACAGGTGACTACTACCTATGCAGTAAACCAGATCCTCCCTAGACAAGTTTTTTACTTTACGGTTCCAGCGAGAATAAGGGGAGATAAGCCCATCCTCTTTGGCATAATTGAATTCTCCGGTCCTTCATCCCGGAGGAACAAGATCCAAAACCCGATACCAATAAAATACAACTCTACTGGTTCAGTGGCCAAGCCAAACACCTCATCCAGAAGATGGGGTATGATCTTAAAAGCAACTGAGGTCTGAATTATGGCAAAGGTCGACGCCTGCCCATATGCCTCACCATTCCGACAGGCAAATTCGAGGATACTACCAAAAGACCAAGCATGGCTTAGGGTACGCTATGCCTCCCACAAACCTCGAAGGCTCTAATGAAAAAGATGGGATACATACTCACTCTTCAGAGTATTCCTCTTGGGACTCTGACGTCAGTATCAGGGAGATGCTCAAGCAAACATTGTCTTCCAACATGGTGTCAGTTGACCTTGAGGAAGTCGACGAGGATCCACCGAAACTCTTTGAAGAAGAACCGTAGGCCCAACGCCTAGATGCACAATGGAAGATGCAGTTCGAACAACGAGAACCTCCTACCGAGGAAGAAGTCGTACAGTCAATTTGGGTGACGAATCCTCCCATAAACCTATCTTCATCAGCAATAGTCTGACTGATGAGGATCGAAAATTCCTGCTACAGTTCGTCAGAAAATACATTGATGTCTTCGCCTGGAGCTACGAAGATATGTCGGGACTGGACCACCAAATTATTTTCCACAAGCTCAATATCTTGCCGAATGCTAAGCCTGTCAAGCAGCAGCAACAACAGTTTCGGACGGACATTATGAACGCCATCGAAGCTGCAGTCAAAAACTGATAGCTAGTGGCTTCTTTCATGAAGAAAAAAATCCAGATTGGGCAGCCAACATCGTGTCTGCCATCAAAAAGAATGGGAAGATCAGGATCTGTATTAACTTCTGTGATCTAAATGCGGCCTGCCCTAAGGACGAATTCCTTCTTCCGATCACAGACATAATGATCGACAACACTTTTGGCTTAAAGCGTATGTCCTTCATGGATGGATTCTTAGGCTATAATCAAATCAAGTTATCTCCTGAACACAAGAAGCATACATAGTTCCGAACATCGATAGGAGTATACGACTACACAGTCATGCCCTTAGGTCTGAAGAACATGGGTGCTACATACCAGCGGGCTATGAGCACCATCTTCCATGAGCATCTACGCAAGACGGTCGAATGTTACGTTGATGACATCGCCGTCAAGAGTCGCTCCAAAGATGATCACCTCAGGGACTTGAAGACTGTGTTCGACCTCATGCGTACGCACCAGCTCAAGATGAATCATACAAAATCTTTTCTAGGAGTCTCCAGTGGCAAATTCCTATATTTTATTCTAACTTCGAAGGGTATCCACGTAGACCCTGACAAGACCAAAGCGATTCTTGAAATGCGCCTACCAAAGAACCTCATAGAACTTCGTAGCCTTCAAGGAAGACTGACCAACATCATGAGGTTTATATCAAACCTCTCTGGATGTTGTCGGCCGTTCACTTAGCTTATGTAGAAGAGAGTCTCTTTTGTTTGGAACGAAGAATGCCAACTCTCTTTCGATGACATCAAAGAGTACCTCATGAATCCTCCAGTATTGGTGGCCCCCATGGTAGGAAGATCCTTCATGCTATATGTGTGAGCAATGGATCACTCCATCGGTGCTCTGCTAACCCAAACAAGCGATGCGGGTCACGAGCAGGCCATCTACTATCTCAGTAGAATGTTGGCCGGCGCAGAGCTTAGGTACAACCACATCGAGAAGGAGTACCTTGTTTTAGTCTTCACCATCCAGAAAACTCGGCATTACATGGCAGGATAAACCATCCACGTGATCTCGCGACTTAATTCCCTTATGGTCCTCATGACCAAACCTGGAGTGCTCAACTCTCGCCTAGCCATATGGGCAATACCGTTGTCACCATATAACATGGTATTCATCTCGCAGAAGGCGATCAAAGTTCAATCGTTGGCAGATTTCCTTGCTGCCCATCCGGTGCCAGAAACTTTAAAACTTTACGAGGCGATCCCCTATAAAGTCGCAGACTCCAACACTGTGACAAATGCAGAAGACATTTGGCAAACGTTCTTCGACGGTGCTTCGAGAATAGGGCCCAAAGGCGGCATCGTCACTGGAGTCAGAATAGTATTGATCTCTCCATATGATCTATTTATTAACCGTGCCTAATCCCTCACCGAGCCATGCTCCAACAATGTGACAGAGTATAATGCTCTCATCATTGGACTCCAACTCGCCAAACAAGTGAGAGTCGATCACCTGGAAGCCTACGAAAATTCTAAACTGAGAATCAACCAATTTCGAGGCAAGTACAAAGTCCGGAATGAGGACTTGATTCCTTACCACCAAGCCTCACTTGGATTAATCACCACCTTTGAAGGATTTTTCATAGATCATGTCCCTCGACTGCGAAACATCGAGGAAGATACCCTAGCCGGACTCACAGCCTATTTGGTTGTTCCGTTCAATACTAATGGACAGATTACCGTGATCGGTCGAGAGCTGGTCTGCCCGAAGAACAACCTCTATCAGTACCTAAGCTACTCAGCAGAGAAGAGATCTAACTCACAAGAGTGGAGACTTCCATTCATTAGAGCCGATTAGTCCACCTTTGTCTAAGGAACATCGGTTTATCCTCGCCATTTCGACTACTTTTTCAAGTGGGTAGAATTTGTACCACTCACCGAAGTCAAGACATCAAACGTGATCAGCTTCGTCAAGCATCACGTCATATATTGCTTCGGCTTGCCATAAAAGATCATCCACGACAATGGTCCACAATTCATAAGTCACGCGTTCTACCAATTTTACGACAAAAATTGGATTCATAATGTAGTGTCAACTGCCTATAATCTAGCAGTAAATTTTCTGGTAGAAGACTTCAACAAGACTATCATAAAGCTACTCAAAAATTTTGTGTCATCAAACAAACGCGACTGGAATGAGAAGGTAGGTGAATATCTCTGGGCCTACCGTACAATTTTTCGGACTGCTACTGGCAATACGCCTTTCTCTCTGGTCTATAAAAGCGAAGATGTCCTCCCGTTCAAGATCCAAATTCCTTCACTCCGAGTATCTCTTTCCTTCTATTAACTATCGACGACAATCACTGCCGACGTCTACAACAGTTAGAAGACTCGACGAGAAACGTCTCTTAGCTCAACAACGTATTGAGCTATACCAAGCGCTTCTCTCGGAAGCCTTCAATAAATGGGTGAAGAAGAGGACCTACCAAGTGGGTGATCTCGTCCTGACCGTAAGGAGGAAGATGGTTATGACCCACAAGACGGCCAATAAATTCTAACCCAAATAGGAATGCCCGTTCGTCGTAGAATCGGTATTCTCTAACGGCGCTTACCGGCTCACAAAATCCAATGGCGACTTGCTCGTGTTACATATCAACGGTAAGTTCCTAAAAAAGTACTATGTTTAAGCTAGACTTGTACTCCCCTTATCCCCGGCAGGGCAATCAAGATGTACAGTCTTTAAACTCTTGATTCTTCATCCCCAGCAAGGGCCTATGTACAACATGTACCATTCATTGTAAATTCTTGTAAAAGCCATTATCTGTATCTAGGAGTCTTGGATATGCAACAAATGATGGATCCTCAAAGTCTTTTCAGCGGAGCAGTCCTCAGGCCCACTTGCACATCCCGCAGTGACCACCCAAACTAATCTCGTTAGACACTAGCCATGTTCATATTACCTCTATGATATCTTCCTGACGATCACCCCAGCGGAGCAATCCTCATGTCTGTCTTCATTCTCGGATAGACCACACCCACCAAATCACTCCTTAGTGAGTTTTTCGGATATTGGTTCACATCCATATTACCTCTGAACTACTGTCCTAACATTCCTCCCCGGCTGAGTTTGCCATGTCCATATTACCTCTGAGCAAACCTTCCGAGTCTTGGCTATCGATCATTACGTCTATATTACCTCTGATATCGGTTGTCATCTCCACTTAGCATCCGTACTTACCAAGGTACGCTAGCAGTGTTAAGTCCATAAAACCTGTCGTGTTCATATTACATCTGGCAGGGCTTGTCTCAAACCTATTACTTGCACTCAGCTGCACAAGAAGTAATGGGTCCACAAAACTTTTCACGTCCATATCAACTCTGATAGGGTTTTGTCTCAAACTTATTACTTACACTCTCATGCGCAAAAAGTAATAGGTCTACCAAGGATCCCCAGTGGGATGTCCTCGATGGAAGCAAACAGTTCACAACCATATTACCTATGAACTATGAGATGCCTATATTCTCCATCCAAAGAAAATAGCCACGTCCAAATTACCTATGCTCGTTTCCTTTTTTCCAACCAAAAATATCGGGATCATGCCTAACCTCTCGGTATGACTATCGATTAGCTCACGTCTACGTCACCTCTGGGCTATCATTCTCACATCTTCCTCCGAGAGTTTGTCATATCCATGTTACCTCTGAGCAAACCTCTCTCTACGATTATCATCAGTCGTCATCTAAACTTATCACTCGTACTCAACTCTAGGATGTCAGGGGTGTTAAGTCCACAAAATTCGTTACGTCCATATTACCTCTGGTAGGGTTTCGTCTCAAACTTATTACTTGCACTCTCGTACGCAAGAAGTAATAAGCCCACCAAAGATCCCCCAGTGGGATATCCTTAAAAGGCTACGGTATTAAACTACGTCCACATTACCTCTAGCATAAATTCTAAGAAATCTCCCCAAGGATGGAAATAAATCCTACAATTATTAATGCATAAGTGAAAGCCTGGAAGCACTCATCCATGCGGCCCATAACCAAGCGGTCCCAATGTACATGCGACACAATATCCATGCAACTATAAGTATTTTTTTCTCCACACTTCTTATTCAAAGTATTTCAAACTTGTCAATTTAAAAACTTTGAAGGGGGTTCTGTAGCAGCATTAAAAATATGCATCCATGAGTCCAACAGTCATGTGCCCTAAAGTAAAAAAAATAGGCTGTAGAGCCACCATGCGGCCCAAAAAGGCGACATCTATGCGTCCCCATCAGCCGAAGCAGATTTGGCCGCAGATGGACCTGACATGCTATCCTAGCAATAGGAACGTCTCTGACACATAATTATGACAAAGATTTCTGAATGCCTCAAAAGACGTGAACACACTAAACGATAGAAGTCTCACGTCAACACATAATTTCACTCTCGATGGATGTGTAGCGCCACATGTACAGCACAACTGGCTCCATGCATCCTAGACTTCAGGCAGTCCCATGCATCTCTGGCCCCATGCGCCCCAGACTCTATGCGGCCCCATGCTTCTCTGGCCCCGTGCATCCCAAAATCCATGTGGCCAATGCGTCTTTGGCCCCGTGCGTCCCAGACTCCATGCATCATATGCATCACTGGCCCCATGCATCCCTGGCCCCATGCATCCCTGTCCCCAATGGTCCCATGTATCTCCGGCCCCAGGCATTCCAAACTCCATGCGTCCCATGCGTCCCATGCGTCTCTGGCCATATGTGTTTCGGACTCCATGAAAACCAAATCTTGGTTTTACGATAAGAGTGATTCTCTCCAACAAAGTGCGAACTATGTGTCAAGATGACCAAGTCAGGCCCACAAAGGAAGAGAACCGCCAAGATCTTCAGCAACGAAAAATCTCAACAAGCACCCACGTGGCAGCTTGGCCTGCTCAGGGTTACAGCTATACCCTATTTAGGAGGCATATATGGCACCCTCTAACATCTATATTGGCCAACATATGCATGTCCAAGGATGTCTATATATACCTGGGTGGCATGACCAAAAAGGGAGAGAGAGAGAGGGGTCGTCCAATATAGAGAGAATGCATACCGAGACGAGCAAAGAGAAAACATAAGCTTCCTCACCCTGCGTCGGATCGTCAACGGAGTAAAGGAGCCGTCATAGCGCTTCTTGTCTATCGTCACACCCCAGAATCAAAAATTTGTACTTAGATTGTCTGTCTAGGACCTCTTTGAAATTTTTTTAGTTTGTTATTGAAGAAATCATTTTTAATGGAGAACAATATCATCTAAAAGTTGATTTAGACATTACTATCTCTTTTTTGCAGATGAAGCCTCAGTGTGATGCAATGAATGTTTACCTACTCTAGTAATGGTCATACAGAATAGTGAAATCTGTGTGACCTGAACTGAAGTTGGCCACAAACACGGATGGGAAAGCGATGCCAACCTACCTGAAGATAATGAACTAATATCTAACAAAAGTACCAAAACAGATCAAACACAATATTTTCGATGACTATATCACCTAGACAAAACATTATATAACTTATAACAAGATACAAGGTTGATAAAAATATATTGAATCATTTGCCCAAAGTTTCAACCCCCTCACCAAACTCAAGATGAAAGAAAAAGATTATAATAAATCACTCAACCAATCCCATAGTGATTCATGAACGAAGAAGATGACTCCCCGAATAGATCTTCTCTCCCAACTGTCTTGGATAGTGAGCCCTAAGAGAAAGCATGAACTTTATGTCATGACTTGCACCCAGAATGAGGGTACGAGTATGTGGGTACGTACATCCTACGCCGCAGCATCGACGGTAGAACGTTTTCCAGGTCAACAATATTATCTAAACATCTCACACAATATATATAATATACCTGTCATGATATCTCAACTCCAAATGGAAGACAAGATGATAATATGATAATTAATAATCAATCACAATATAAAACTAAGGAAAGATAATAATATGATATGGAATAGAAGAAAGAATCATAGAGTCACAATACAATCCAGCCAAGTCTAATAGTCTAAACACAATACAATAGTCTCAAATATAATATACATGCAAAATATATAAACTGAGACATAAAATATAATAATAGAAATAGCTAAGTCTCCTCAATAGCTGGCACTAGATCCTTATGCTCTAAGGGCACAATCTCAGATGGCTTGCCATCTTATGGCCCATAGTAAGTGGGACACAAATCCTTTAACCAATAATCTGAAAAATATATCCAGTGATGATTGGAGCGATGTACAACCCAATAACAGTTTCAATTAATTAAAAAAGACTATAAAACTGAAAATAGTGATAAAATTCTAGATGAGTAGATAATAAAGAAACATGATACAAAATAGAGTAAAAAATAAGTATATAAACACTAAAAAGCAAGAAGAAAGAACATATAATTATGTAAAGACAGATAGATATGTGAAACTAGTAAACCTGTCAATGTAAATACATAACCAGCAGGAATAGAGTAAGACTGTATCTAACTAGTATTTTAAAATACCAAGTTGACATGTGAACGGCTAGGGGTAAAATTCGACAAAACACACGTGTCATATATGGCTGCTATTATTCCAGTAAGACCATGGGATAGAAATGGTACGTTCACATGTCTCTTAGGTATTTCTCCGTTTGACTAGTACTCATGGATCCAGGTCCTGACACAATGAATCTCAATAGTCCAGAAAATGTTAATAGGCCCGAAATACATTAGTCTAGTAATTTATTAGTCCAGAAAAGTTAATAGGCCTGAAACCTTATATCTCAAGATAATGAATCCATACAATACAAATTCGTGTATTTAGCGTGTCAGAAAATATGTAAAGCAATACTATAAAACATAAATTATAGTAAATATCAAATAAAGAAAACTATCAGAGAATGTACTCGCCTGAAATCTGGTGCTAAACCTTAAATGGTGTCTGAAATGGTGTCACACATACCTATATATGAAAATCTTTGTCATTTGGTATAATAAAGTAATAAACAAGCTTAATGAGCTAAAATATGGTTTTTCTATGTCAAGACTAGGTCAATACGAAGACATGGGGTTGAAACTAGGTCACGATCTAGTTTCTAGGTTCAAATTTTTTTGTTTAGTTGGTCTATATGGTCACATGACTAATACCCTACTAATTCTAGGTTTCTAGGTCAATACCTCATATATGTAGCTATATAAGAATCTAGACATTAGGTATTAATATATACACTCATATACAATTAGTATCCTAGAGTATCTAAGTGTCTATATGCATATGTAGTCATTACATATACAAACATACAAAATACTATGGTAATTACCTAACACTTAACACTTGAATATCTAAACTCAACACCTTGATACTAATATTTTAACTCTAGTACCTTATACAACTGAATAACCTAACATTTACCCTTACCTTTAACCCCAGTTGTTTGTGTATCTCAGGATATGACTCATACTCCAATATCTTGTTATCATTTTGATGTTATACCAAAAATAATAGACACTTACTTAACCATTATCTTGTATCATTACCTCACATTAGCTTATGTTATAACTTAATATCTTGACACATAGATTCACATACCCCCCCTCCCCCATTTGCATTACCCTCAGGCATAATACCCTTTATGCAACCCTCACTTACACCTTTGCACTGACACTTAATCACTGCAGTTGTACTACCTACACACTAGTACTTCCCTTGCATCTCCTTAAGGTTCTTTTAACTAAAAGGTGTCACACCCCGATCTCCCGCAGGAATTGATCATCCCCGCTAGGCGTGAATCACCGCCCCAGCTCTCCCGTAGGACGATCTTTTCCATCGGGACGTGATGTTGTGCGAGCCTGGAGTTGCGCCCGTGCAAGGCAAATACCGGAACGGCCGTTGATAGCTAGTTCACCAAGTCGATATAGCAGAAATATAGAATAACACAAGTATGAATATATAAACAAAATCTCTTTATTGATTGAGTAATCATAATGCATGGTCTATAATATCATGCACTATGATCACGGTCTATATAATTACTAAGATATCACAGTAATCACTGAGTAATCATGAAGCACGACACGGTGATCACTGAGTAACTACAATAATAATATCTCATGACAAAGATATACGTATACCAATCCATGTAACCATCATGTCAGAAATCAAATATCTTAATACTAAATACATGTACATAGAAACTATCAAATAAGAAAACTATCAGAGAATGTACTCGCTTGTGGTCCTGAGCAAATAGTATATCTTGGTATCCGAGCTGGTGTCACACACACATATATATATGAATGGCATGTCAATTGGTGTAATAAAGTGATAACAAGCTAAAATAAACTAAAATATAAGTTTCTAGGTCAAGACTAGGTCTTACTAGTCAAACTAGGTGTTTACCTTCATTCTGGGTCCAACTCTAACTTCTAGGTTGGTTACATAGGTAAAATAGGTAATACTAGGTTATACCTAAGTTTCTAGGCTAATATTAGTTAATCTAGTTAATATCACTAGGCATCTATATTTACAACTTAAGTATACCAGTTACATTTAAAATCTAGTATTACCTTAGTGTCACAACTATATTATTTATACTCATATTTACACTAGATACTAATTAGTAATTGGTATCCTAGTACTCATAATAGTATTATTCCTATTGACACTTACTGATACTCTACTTCCTATACTTACCACTCCACTCTAATACACATGATACTTACCCTACTCTTCCACTTATACTGGTGAACATTCCATGATACATCTCTAAAGGCTCAAATACTAGGACACATGACATTTATTACCTGATACTTGATACCTTCAATATTTAACACAATTTTACTTGCCACTAACCAATACCCCCAATTCTACACTCTAATACTTATACTAACTCACAACTGATACTCTATCATAAATATTACACACTCACACAGAAGAACCTACAACTGACACACACACATCATTCTCACCATCCCACTTCACTACTATTGTTACTATTGTTGTGTCATACCCTTACTGATGTGTGTGCATCCTTACTTCTGCACTGCTAGTACCCAGCTACCCGACCCCTAAATACAGTGCACTGCCTAGTAGTGCACTGGAGAGTTGTGAACTGGGTGCACAATTGAACCCAACCTGCCTCTTATCACTGTTATAACATGTCACCCACTTATACACTTCCTGCAGCAGTATATCCACTGCTACTGATACAACCATGTTGTTGCTCTTAAGTCTGATACACCATCAAGTCCCCCTGACTGACTCATATACCACAATGTATCAGTGTTGATGTCAATGCTACAAGTAATGCTCCTCTATAACAAATTAGTGACAGACCTAATTAACTATCTTACTGTTGTACATAATGTTTAAGACAACATCACATATATACCCGAGCACCCTAGCCATGTACTACTACTGCTACTTCATGGATATGATTGTGGCTACTGTAGCTCTTCTCCAATTACAATGTATAATTGTTGTGTATGTAGTAGGATCCCTCTCTTAGCTCTAACATCTATAGTCACTTCTCACTACATACACACCTAACTAACTGATACACATATCAGTCCCAAGTCCAGACACACCCACCCACACACACACATCTAATGAGCACTGTCACAATTCCTCTACTACTCATAGTCACACATAATCTTACACACTCAACAATATATATATATATATATATAACACATATCTATATGTATTATATGATGCACATGAACTAAGTGCATTAAATCAAATACTTGGAGCTCATCCATGTGATACTCTAGGATACCCCCTCAAACCAAGAGCCAAAATCCCCAATAGCTAGTAAATATCCATTACACATATCAACTTCATCATAATACTACTAAAGTAACTTGCTACAAAGGAATTTGAAGAATAATTACATAAATCACCCAAAATGAATCTCGTATCATAGCGTATCATAAAATACCATGATACACTCTACTTGTGTCCAATTTTGGACACGTATCTAGCCATATATTATCAATCTAAGTCTAATTAGATCTAATTGGTCTCATGACACATACTTGATGCATCAATCTCGAAATTCTCCTAAAATGAGCACAAAACTCCACGTAGAAATCATAATAGGAGTCATATGAACCTAGTTCTTGTTCCTATAGGTAGCCCTAAGCCAAGGAAGATTTTCTAATGGTCAAATGCATGAATTATAGTCTAAATTATAGGGGCAAATAAGAATTTACCTATTGGGAGATGGATTCTCAATGAAATGCTCAATAGGACACAAGATCCTTGTCATATCATCCTCCTTCAAGTACTCCTTTTAATCTAAGCTCCAATGCTCCTTAGATGATGTAATTGGAAGGGAATAAGAGTGAATTTGGGTAAATTTGGTGGAGGAATAAAGTAATTTGGGAAAGAACACAATTTGGGATCTAGAATAAATGAATTAATGAGAGGAAAGAGAGAGACTCCCCTTTTTGGCCGACCCCCTTTCCCATTTCCAAGTAACTATACAATGTCCAATATGACCCCGACTACTTAGTTATGAGGAATTAATTAAGAGGACTATATTAGAAAGCTTCTAATTCTATATGAAACTAATATAATCTCCTTAATTAATTAAAGGGAAATAGTGTAATGAGCCTAATCCAATGTTGGGCTCAATGTGTCATAAAAATCTAATTGGGTCCACTAATGACAAGTCCAAATAATATGCTAGCATACTAACTAATAAATAAATAGCACAACACCATATAAATAATTAGTAACACAATATATAAATATTTAATCACAAATATAATAATAAAAATGATAAAAATACCATCATCTAGAAATATGGTAGTGACAACATCATAAAAAATCCCTAAAATAGTCCAACACTAATTCTGGTTGTCCAGATTTGATCATACGAATATTGGATGTTGATTTGGGTCTGGCACTTGTGTTGTTTGCTGCTTCTCTCTTCTTCTTTTTTGCCTTCAGACTGGACCCCAATAAATAGATCTCGTAGGCTTATTTGGGTTCAAAAGTTTTAGGGACATTAATGTATACTAATATATATAACGTGCGTTGCACATATTTAATCTTTTTTTATATTTGGAAAGAAAAAAGTACCATAAGAGCAAACTACTTTTTTTTAATTATTTTAATGAACAATTTTATTAATAATGTTATGTAAGGACATATTTGAAAAAAAATCACAGTGATGACAACTCTTCTTATTAGATAGATAGATAGATAGATAGATAGATAGATAGATAAATAGATAAATAGATATAGTAGTATAGATTCTATGGAAACTAACCTAACAATTTAAACGTTTATCTTGTATGAACGTATACAAAATAGTTAACATTCAACATAATATTCAATAGTTGAGCTAAATGAGTTACACATATTAACACATGAACCCTTGAACTTAGTTGGAGTTATTGTTTTAAAGACGTTTGCTCCTGTCTTCAGAATTGGGCTTTTTAAGACCCATTAACTCCAAATTGGCATCAAAATTTTTAGCAATTTTAGCACATTTGACGAGTACCTGCCAAGTTTGGACATCGAAAACCCCCAAACAAAACCTGATGGCTAGCAGGAAGTTGTGTCGACATGCATCCAGCAACATGCGAACCGAGAAATCATGAGGCATCCAAGTGCAAGTCGTCGAAAGTGCTCGATATAGTCGCGTTCTAGCTCCTTTTCTTTTGAGGGGTGGAGATCAAGGTCAGCATGGTAACCTCTGACTCCCTTTCATAAAATCTGGCTAGGAATAACAAATCAAAGATTTAATTGAGCCATTTAGTAGACTCTGAAGCCATTTAATGATACCCCTTTAGAGTTCAAATGAACATTGTTGTCAAAAGGGCATCATTTCTTGGAATATGCAATGTCTACGTCCAAAAGTAGTATAGATGTTGACGAGGAAATGACAACCTGTCATAAGGTAGCAGTGACTGTGGCTTGAAATTGGGTAGGCATGCCACCTTACCCAACTTGATCACTTGGGTAAGGCTGAGATACACCCTCCCTCAAAGGATTTTTTTTTTGTTAGAAAGAGAATCCATACGAGCTTCAAGCATATGAATAACATCTGGTATTTTTGTCACAACTTTAGGTTGGACAAATATTGATTGAGTAACCGGCATCACTGGAGAATGTCTACCCCCATCATCTGTTGCATTCAGGAGAGCAACAACAGAATCCTGGTTGTATCTCAGGGTTTGCATGAACTGAAGGTACTTAAGTATTATACAATAAAAGTATTTATTTTTGTTAATTCTAATATGACTTAAAAAAATATTTAAGTTGATTTGCAGACGTTAGGTTACTTAGATATTAGTAGTTACATGCATGCACGACGAATAGATATTAATAAGTAAGAGAGAGATGTGCATAATCTAGGATGAGTAGGTTATACTTTGTGAGCTGGCAATACAATAGGATGTTTTCGTACCTGCTAGGGAGATGCTGCTATTTTCTCGCAGGTCCCCCCAACTCCGTCGGACGACGACCTGTGGATGACCTTCACTAGTAGTCTTTAGAGGGTATGTACTACGGTACAAGATCATAAGGTGCCTATGTTGTAACACAGACCTCCAGGGATACCTCCTCTACTAGTAATCATTCGAGGGTCACACAACATTCGTAGGAGTCAGCACGATTCCAGGAGGGGGTTGACCAGCAGATTACGTCTCTTCGAGATTAGTTGATGCGAAGGATTTCATAGACAAATCCACAGTCCAAGTCCCAACCGGATGAGCCGATCATCATGGCACATTTTGAGACACTCGAGTGCAATATTATGGAGCTCAGAAACATGAACCAAGAAATGCAATGCACCATTACTGAGATGTCGAATCGACGGAGCACAACGTAACGGTGTTGTAGGGGTCGCATCTTTCTTTGAGCGAGTCATTACCATAGAGAACTGCTAGACTGATATCCACCATGGATTCATATAATGCTAGATAGTTAGCATTGGAGCATATATGCCTTCCAACCCCGCTGGCATCAAAACCGTCTCCACCGATGATACCAGCTCCTCCACCAGTAGCAGTGTAGCTTACCCAGGAGCAGTTTGATCAACTTGTCTCACAAATATTCAAGGGTATTCCTCCTCACTAGTAGTCCTAGTTTGGACAATTTCTCATAAATTTGTATGTGTAGCGGCCCTAGTTGGATCTTGTAGTGATTCATTATTGTATTCTATGTTGTTTTATCAGACAGTTTGTGATATTATATACTCTGGGATATTCTGTATTATATTTGTGATATTATCATATTGTGTATTCTATTTGTGATGTCATGTATTCTATTTATTTTAATTTTATTTGTGAGAGATTATGTTTGTGATACTGTCTTTGTGAGTTGTTGTCTACGTGTGTGTATGTTTGTGATACTATCTTAGTGAGTCATTGTCTGTGTGAGTATATGTTTGTGATACTGTCTCGTAAACCTGTTATCTCTGTGTATGAGATTTATATAGTGTAGTGCCACTGTCTCTGAGTTGTTGTTGTAATTTTATTCAACTTTTTGGGTATTTAGCGACATTTAGTGATGCAAAAAATACTTCACTAACATGTATCAGAATGTCGCTACACGTATCAGTATGTCGTTAACCGTTGAAACATTGCTACATCTGGGAAGCTTAGCGATGTTTAATGACACATGACGTCGCTAAACTATATTTTAAAACGTTGATGTATGTCAATAAACAACACAAATATGTTGACATTACACACTTTACCATGTCATTAATTTACATCGCTAATCTCTTAGATTACATCGCTATTTTGTGGTCATTTTGGCGACAAACAACAATTTATTATGTGTTGCTAAATCATCGACGTTCCCACTTTCATGTCGCCCAACGTTGCTAAATTTGAAAAATCTAGCAAAGTTCTATGCGTCTCTAAATTAGTCACAAGTGCGATGCTTAGCGACATTTATAAATAAACTACCATCGGTTATATAACCCATCATAGACGTCACTAAACGACATTAGCGACATTTATAGCAACGTATTTGTGCATCGCTAATTCCCCTTATTTTACTAGTGCCACTTGGATTCTTGAATAATCATATTTGTTGAAGAATTATATTTCTGAATAATATATTGTACTATTTTCCCTCACTATGAATTTTTTTCCAAAAACAAATTCTCTTAAAAAAGTTTCTAATGAGACAATGATTAAAATGGACATCAAAGAAAAAAAGTTGTGATTTATAGATAACTACAAATAGTGACTATCGTCATCTAGATACATACTAATCCTATATTTTCTCTCTTTTATATGAGTTAATAAGAGAAGTCCATGATCCATCTTTCTCGACTACAACTGAGTCTCCTTTTCTTACTTTTCTAACTGTATCCATAATTTAGAATCAGTTCAACTACATAAACTCATAATAAGAATTTCCAATATAGATATTGACATGTGGGTTTGTTTTTTTTATTTAGATCCTCAAATTTTTTATTAAGACTTAAAAAAATTAAGGGTTGAAATGTATCAAATCAAAAAAAAAAATTGTCGACTTTTAAAAAATGAGTAACTTATGAGTTACTCTAGGATTTTTGAATTTAGAACCATATTTGCATAATTTAATGTCTCGACAACCATTTGCATCTACCCATAAACTGGTGTTTTAATAAAATATTAATTTTTTAACTAATTAATTTTTATCGAACTCAACTGACTCTTGTGGTCAGTAAGAAGATGTATAATCTTTCTGGCTAAACGGACGGTCTTGAAATTAAATTTCACAAAAGATATGAAACAATAGATCCAAATAATATACAACACAACGTATAGAAAGAAACAAAGTCTCCTAGAAATCGTCAGACATGACCAAAAAAAAAAAAAATTTAATTTGCTTATTTAAAACAAAAATAATCTTATCTCTGGGATGTTTTGTCTTTTGTAAAGTAAAAACAATCTTTGTCCCACGTGGTGGTCATAACTCGTACAATGAAAAACTCTCTCTCTCTCGTGCAATTGAATTGCTACGTGGTATTTTAGCCTCCTGTTTGGTGGAGCGTGGGTTTCTGTGCCTTGAAAAACCAGCTGCTTCTTGCATCCGGTTGGGTTTCACGTCTCATCATATGAAGTCCAACACCAAACGACTTTTCTTCATCATCAAAAAACCAAGACCACCAACAATCTTAAGTGTACTCGATCAATTAATTATTAGCTAGAAGCATGGCGAGTTCTTCATGTAGCTGCAGGGCCTCTTGTTTGATTGTGGCAACATCAGTTATGGCAGTGGAAGCACTCAAGGATCAAGTTGGCTTGTGCAGATGGAACTATGCATTGAGTGAAAGTTTCTGTGCTGCAAACTACGTAAAAGAACGTGTCAGAAAAATGAAGTAGCACACAAAGAGAGAGAGGAGTTTATTGGCTTAGTGTTAAGTTTCTACATTTATGCATTTGCTTTTATAAGCATACTAAAGCATAACTACAATGCCTACAAGCATGGAAAGCCAAGAGTTTTCTCTTGAGAATAGGACTACTAACAACACACGTTCAAAGTTGCTCCACATGACTTGGTCTGTGATGAGCACAAAGTTTAACCAATAATCGTTCCCTAAACTTTTGCGATTACTTGATGACGATCATCCCGATCTTGGAGCGAAGCTCCTGAAACCTGACCCGGCCCAGGACCTTGGTCAGTATGTCGGCGAGCTGCTCATCTGTTCGGACATACTCTACCTCAGCTGTCCCGTCCTTGATGCAGTCACGAATGAAGTGGTACCTCGTCTGGATGTGCTTGCTGCGATCATGAAACACCGGATTTTTGCTGAGAGAGATTGTTGATTTGTTGTCGATGCGCAGTTTTACACATCTGATATCGTCGTCCTTCATGTCCGCCAGCAGCCGTGCGAGCCAGATGTCTTGGCAGGCGGCAGTGGTTGCTGCGACATACTCGGCTTTGCAGGATGACAGTGCCACCACCTTCTGCTTTTGTGATTGCCAATTGATAGCGCTGTTGCCGAGGAAGAATAGTACTCCTGTTGTGCTCTTGCAGTCGTCAACATCCCCGGCTATGTCGCTGTCGCAGTAGCCGACCAGCCGGGGCTCCTCTGTTCCTCGTTCGTAGCGGCAGCCGTAACCCCGCTTACCAGCAACGTACCGGAGTATGTGTTTGACCGCCGCTAGGTGCTCAGTCGTTGGCTTCTCCATGAAGCGGCTCACATACCCGACTGCGAATGACAAGTCCGACCGGGTGTGCACGAGGTACCGCAAGCTTCCTACTATGCTCCGGTACTCCGTGGCATCTGCCGGCGGTGCAACACTATCCTTGCTGAGCTTCAAACGTGGCTCCATAGGTACATGGCAAGGGTTGCAGTCGCCCATGCCACTCTTCTCCAGTATCTTGGCAGCGTACGCAGACTTGTTCACTGTGATACCGTCTGCGTTCTGCTGTACATTGATGCCAAGGTAGAAAGAAAGCAAGCCGAGATCGTTCATCTTAAATGAGCTGCTCATCTCGCGCTTGAACTTGTCGATCTCGCCCGCATTGTTTCCCGTGATGATGAGGTCGTCGACGTAGACACCCACGAGCAGCCTTGCCTCGCCATGGCCACGCACGTAGATGGCGTGCTCCGAGGGACTCCGGCTGAATCTGAGTGTGGACATGCACTTGTCCAGCTTCGCGTTCCAGGCCCTCGGCGCTTGCTTCAGGCTGTAGAGTGCCTTGTGTAGGCGAAAAACTTTCTGCTCCTCGCCGGCGGCTGCAAAATCGGGTGGCTGCGTGACGTAGACCTCTTCGTCGAGCTCCCCGTTCAAGAATATCGTTTTCACATCCATGTGATGGACAACCCAACCTGCATGACCGGCAAACGCCAGTAACAACCTGACAGACTCAAGTCTGGCTACTGGCGCGAAAACCTCATCGTAGTCGATCCCGTGCCTCTGCACGTACCCCTTCGCGACGAGCCGGGCTTTGTGCTTGATGATGACGTCGTGCTCATCCGTCTTCGCCTTGTAGACCCATTTGAGTCCAATGGGGTGGTGACCAGCGAGCAGGTCCACGAGCCGCCAGGTGTCGTTCTCCTCAATGGATGCGAGTTCATCCAGCATCGCTCGGCCCCAGCACTCGTGTTGCTCCGCTTCTGAAAAAATAGAGGGTTCGTCATCCATTGCGAGGAGGAGGTCCTCAGAGTAGTGGTGGTGCACCGACTCAACTTCATAGATGTCTTGCAGATAGCGGTATCGGCGCGGCGGTTCGTTTGGCGGATCGGACGTTGCTCCTAACGGCAGTGAGACGAACCAGATCGGAGCCATACCCGTCGTCTCAAGCGTTGAAATCGTTGGCGTCGTCACAGCTGATATTGCGGTTGTGCGAGCGGGCGTCACGGCCAGTGGTGGGGACGCGTGCCGGCTCCCGACTGCTCGGGTGGAGGCAGTGTTTGCGTCGATGCGGGTGTGGCTGCGCCCACAGCCTCTGGCGATGGACCTCCGTTCCCGGCCGAAATGAACGTGCCGGGAATAAGCTCGTGGGGAAATTCAACAGTCAATGCCTCGCCGATCCCGACGAGGCTGGCGTCGATGTCGGTGTGCGTCCAGTCCCACTGCCCCACCTCGTCAAAGATGATGTCGCGGGTGACATACAAGCGACAACCGACTGGATCGTAGGCCCTGTAAGCCTTGGACCCAGCCTCGTAGCTAACAAACACCATTTGCTTGCTCCGATCGTCAAGTTTCTTCAAGTTTGGCTGCATCATCTTCGCATGAGCAATGCAACCGAAAGTACGTAAGAAACTTACATCAAGGCGCTTATCATGCCATGCCTCATATGGCGTCTTTCCCTTCACTGCGGCTGTTGGTGCCATGTTTAACAGGTACACCGCCGTGGTCACCGCCTCGCCCCAGAATGCCGTCGGCATGCTCTTCGCCTTGAGCAAGCTTCGGGCCATAGCTACCACAGTCTGGTTCCGGCGCTCGACGATGCCATTTTGCTGAGGCGAGTAAGGCACGGTGAGGTGGCGCTTGATGCCGTGGCGCTCGCAGTAGTCGTTGAAATCGTTCGACGTGAACTCGCCGCCATGGTTTGTGCGTAGTACACGAAGCTTGCACTTCGACTCGACCTTCGCCGCAACCTGAATGCGTTTGATCGCCTCGCTCACCTCGTCATTGGATCTCAGCATCTTGATCCACATGAACCTGCTGTAGTCGTCGACGAGGAAAAGGAAGTAGCGCTTCCCGCCAGGTGTCGCCGGTGAGATGGGACCACACAAGTCTGCGTGCACCAAGTCGAGAGGGTCGGTGGCACGATAGTTGGCGTGTCGAAGAAATAAAGTGTGTCGCTGCTTCCCGGCCAGACAGCTGTCGCACAACTGATCGACATGATCAATATGCGGAAGGCCATCCACCATTTTTTCCCTGCTCAGGCGACGAAGGGCGTCGAAGTGTAGATGGTCGTAGCGCGCATGCCAGCGCTACGCCATGTCCGAGCACTGTGCCGCGAGGCATACCGGCTGTGTGATCCACAATGGAAGGATATATAGACGATTTGAAGTGCGTGATACCTTAGCAAGGAGGTGGCACTGTTTGTCGCGGATTCGAAGCATTTCATCCTCGATTAGCGTGGACCAGCCGGTCTCGTCCAATTGCCCGATGCTGACGATGTTGCTACGCAATCGGGGAATGTAGTAGACGTTGGTGAGGGCTCGATGTTCTCTTCCTTGGCCCGTGAACACCACCGTGCCCCGGCCTTGGATGTCCACGACGGAGCCATCGCCAAATTTGATGCTACCCTACACGCCGGTGTCGAGTTCGGAGAAGACTGCCCGCGCGCCCGTCATATGGTTAGACGCTGCCGTGTCGCAGTACCAGGTCACATTGTCGGTATCCTCCCGCTCCACAAGCTTTACCATGGTGCACTCCTCGTTGAGCATCACCTTCTCGGTCGCCTCGGCGTGGCTGTAGGGCATTTCGACGATTGTGCACACCTGTGTCCTCCTCCACCTGTGCCAAAAGGGCCTTGTCCTTCTTCTTCTTGCGGCATTCACGAGCCCAGTGGCCCAGTTTTCCGCAATAACGGCACTTTTTGTCGCGAGTTGCACCGGAGCCGCTCCTTTCGCCGCTCGGCTTGGGATCGCGCACTCCCGAGTCCCTCTCCGGGACGCGCCACTTCTTCTTCCGACCGCCGTTTTTTGTGCCCCTGCTGGACGAGCCGCCTCTCTGCTGTTTCTTGCGAGCAGCCCATTCCTCCTCTGTAAGCAGTAACTTACCGTCCGAGGTGTTGCCACTCTCGATCTCGTCCCTGATCTTCGCTGCTTTAAGCCTCCCCGTTAGATCCTCAATGGTGAGTTCATCGAGATCCAAAAGGGTCTCGATAGCCAGGGCGATCTGGCTGTACTTCTTGGGAACCGCCGCCAACATCTTGAGGACGAGCTTGTCCTCGGAGATCGTGTTGCCGAGTGCGACGAAAGCGCTCGACAGAGTAGTGAGACACATGGCGAAAGAGTTTACTTCCTCACCATCCTGGAATGCGAGCTGTTCGTACTGTTTGCGCAGTGGTTCACGCCCTCAATATATCGACTGCGCCTTCGCTTTCTTGACGCGATTGCTGCCAACGTGCACCGTCTTCAAAGACTGTCATGCCTCCCGTGCCGTTGCCTTGATTGCCAGTGATGAGATCATCGCTGGCGGGACAGAACGTAGGAGAGCCTCCATCGCTTTTCTATCCAGCTCCCGCTCCGTCGTCCCGGTGTGCACCACCGCCCAGAGACCTCTTGCCTCTAGCATACATTGCATTACCAGGGCCCATTCATCGTAGTTTGCATGCGTGAGTTGCGGATACTGTGTCCCACCGGACTCCTGAAACACCTTCGGGATCACCAGGGTGCCTGCCACGCTCGAGTCGCTCGCTGGACTCGAAGCCGACACTGATGGAGGTGTGAGTGGATTTCCGTCCGCATCAGACAACATGGCTCTGATACCACTTGAAAGTCTCTGTGCTACAAACTACATAAAAGAACGTGCCAGGAAGATGAAGTAGCACACAAAGGGAGAGAGGAGTTTATTGGCTTAGTGTTAAGTTTCTACATTTATGCATTTTCTTTTATAAGCATACTAAAGCATAACTACAATGCCTACAAGCATGGAAAGCCAAGAGTTTTCCCTTGAGAATAGGACTACTAACAACACACGTTCAAAGTTGCTCCACATGACTTGGTCTGTGATGAGCACAAAGTTTAACCAATATTGAGGTCTTTACACCAACATGCCAAGAACAACATGCAGCATGCTTCTCTTTCTCTTTATGCCAACAGAAACATCTACTCCTACTCCTACTCCGCTGCTGCTGCTGCTGGTGGTGGTTGTATTTCTAGATTGAAGAGAGGTCGACATATTGAGGAGAGAGGAAAGCAATATGAAGAGTCGCTGAAGAAAGTCATATACTTGACCTTTTGGGTGTAGAAGCATTAAAAATTTAGATCCATGCGTCCAACAAACATGTATTCTAAAATCGACTCAAAAATAATCAGGCCGCAGAATGACTATGCGGTCCAGAAATGCAGGCAACCATGCGCCAACAGTAATCAAAGGTCATGCGCTACAGTGATCAAGCCCCCGGCGCCATAATGATCCAGTATCATATGCCGACCGCTTCATAACTAGTGTGCCATCAGTGTCATGCATCACTAAGTGACTAGTGTTCGCATGCGACAGCAGTACCATGAGCCACTACTCCCTCAAGCATCCCTGCACCCCAATATTGGCCACATAAAAATCTGAAACAAAGATTATGTCTGACACAGAATCCTGACAAAAAGGACTTTTTGAATGCCTCGAAAGACGTGAGCACGCTAAACGAAATAATCTCATGTCAGCTAGAACTTTACTCCAACCAGGCATGCAGTGCCACGTGTACGAGGCCACATAGATTCTAAACTCTATCTGTTCTATGCGTCTCTGGCCACATGCGTTCCAGACTCCATGCGTTCCATGCGTCTTTGGCCCGATGCATTCCAGACTCCTGGCGGTCCATGCGTCTCTTGTCTCATGCGTTCCAGACTCCATACGTTCCATTCGTCTCTAGCCCCATGCTTTCCAGACTCTATGTGATCCATGCGTCATATGCATCCTAGACTCCATGCATCCAACGTGGCAGGATTTTCTGAGATAAAATCTTTTTGTTGTGACTGAAGTGATTCTCTCCAACTAAATGTGGGCCACGTGTCAAGCTGACCAAGTCACGCAAACAAAAGATGAGAACTGTCCAGATCTTCAGCAACATCAAATCACAACAAACATCCATATGACAGTTAGGTCAGGACTCAACTACATCATGTTAAGGATGTACACTTGGCAGTCTGTCCATAACATGTGCCTACAGTTGTAACCGTATTCTGTTGAAGGAGCCCCATGCGGCCACCAAACAGATGAATATACGGCACCTATAGCCCACCAACATGATGGCTATAAATAGGAGCAACTTGGACTTTCCACTGGCTGATTTTTCTGCTTCAGAGACCATACCCCTCCAGGCGAGCTACGTATGTGCACACAAGCTCAGAAGAGAGAAGAGTGAAGAGAGCATCATCATTCCCTCGTTGGGCCATCAACAGAGTAAAAGAATCGCTGCAGTACTCGATCTCCATCGTCACATTACCTAGATCAAAAATACTGTACTTAGATTTTCTGTCTAGGATTTTTTTGTACTTTTTGTTTGTTATTAAACGAAGATTTTCTAAACTTACTTCAATGGCAAACAAAGTGGTGACTCAACTGGGGACTTCCTTCTCCTCTGATGAGAAGGTCGTGACGTAGTCCGATGCGTCGAAGCTGGGTTCGACCCAGAGGATGCTGATTGTACGCTTCGACCAGCAAGCCTTTGAGGAAATGCTCTCTGAGGGCGGCGCTTCTTCAAGGCTGGAAAACGCATAGAATCTGGAATACATTGGGCCAGCGACGCATGAAGTCTGGGACGTATTAGACCAGAGACGCATGGATCTTTTATCATTTTCTACTTTTGTGGCATTTGAACAGCTGTATACTGCCAAAAGTAATTATGATACAGCTGTCAGCACGGATTCCAATCAGCGGTACAGGATTTGAGGTGGACAGAATGACTGTCTATTTTATCAAAATCATAAATGCTCTAATCTGACTGTAGGGACGATGTGTCACGGGATGGTATGCGTCTTGGCCTGTCCGAAGACGTCATACGTCTGCTACTGTTATATGTCCACCACAGTTATGCGTACCTTACTTATTTATTGACTATAAACTGGAGCGCATGGAGGAATTTTTATGCTTCTCTAATACCCCCTTCAAAGTTTCTAGACTTGGCTAAGTCTGTAATACTTTGAATAAGAAGCATGAATTCAGCACGCATTCACTGTCTGTTTCTGTCATATTGACGCATGTAGAGATTATCCCATGGAGGGCTCTGCTATGCTATCAAATATGCATTAAATAGCAAGATTTGATTCTATCTTTGCGCGGATCTCTTGGGATTCTGCGCCGTCTCCTGACACGGGGCTCGAGGTATCAGTTTTTTAGGAGATAAAAGAGAATCACATAGAATTAGGTGTTATGTTTATCTCATTAACTTGGTTCATTGTCTCAATCCCTTCATGCTGTCACGTCCCGGTATCAAATGACCATACTGCCCTGCGAGAGCGCCGAGGCACGGTGATTCGTGTCCGGTTCGACGGGGGAATGGTGGTCGGGAGGCCTTCAGGACCGGGGCATGATATTATTTGATCGGAATGCACAAATAAGTCAATCTATTTAGAACGAAGACTTGGAAGAAGGGAGCTAATCGAAGTAAAGCCACTCACAAGTTGGTGAACTAGGAGAGAAAAGGAAAGATCTTCAAGACTCCGCTTGCGCGTTGCCTACCCGATTACCTGTATGCACCAACAGATGATCAATATCTCCTGCTTCGGTCTCCAAAGGTTCGATACGAAATACAAAATCCTAAGAACAAAGGCAATAAAATTCATCGAAACCGTTCAAAAAAATATAAGTCATAAAACCAACAAGAAAGCAACCAAGCGGCATCAAAAATGGCAAGAAAAACCAGCGCAACGAAAAGGCCCCTCTTGACTCTGTCGTCGAGTTCTTCCTTGGGGCATGATCTGTTGAATATGGAACCTGATTTCGAAGAAACCATTACATAAATGAGGAAAGGATCTTGATTCAATCTGTCCCGATCGAGCGATACCAAGTATTTCTTAGCCGCATCCCCCGAATAGGGGAACGGGGCACTACATCATAACCATCTAATAGAAAGTTTTGTCCTCGAACCTTAGGAATAGAACCTACCCCTAAGGAATAATGAGGGAAACTTTCTCCTCATGTCAGATTCGAGTTCCCAGGTCGATTCTTCGACCGAGTGGTTCCGCCAAAGAATGCGCACTAACGAGACTGTCCAATTCCGTAACTGCTTTTCTTTTCGATCCAAAATCTGAATGGGCTCTTCGACGTACGACAAGTCCGCCTGCAGATCCAACTGACCGAAGTCTACCACGTGGTTTGGGTCATGCACGTACTTTTTAAGCTGTGACACATAAAAATATCATGCACTTCTGACAGGGCTCCGATACCATTATGTAACATCCCGGTATCAAATGACCATACGTGCCCCGCGGGAGCGCCGAGGCACGATGATTCACGTCCGGTCCGACGGGGGAACGGTGGTCGGGAGGCCTTCGGGACCGGGGCATAACACACACGGTTTTGGAGCCTATAAATAGGCAGTCAGGGGGATAAAGAGAACTTTTATCCCCTTGCTTCGTTTTCTTTTTTTTCTGTAAAGAATGTCGAAGGCTACGACTTTCCTCGCCAAAGAGTTTGTCATAGGACGTGGCCTCCTTATCCGGATATTTTGCTTGGAGGTAAGCTAGTACCGCCCTTCTCATACAGGGATGTGAAGGATGCAAAGGCACTAGTACACCGTCTTGCTGCAGGAAACTAGTCTTGGCCATGCGCAGTCCTTTGTCGTGTGAACGATTACTCCTCCATAAAATGTGTGTCGAGTTATGGCATGGCTGCATGAGTGGGGGGGTCGTCTGCTTTCATGTGCGCAGAGCTCTATCTTTGTCTTGACCGAATGGATGAGATCTCCTCTTGCTCGCGCGTGCAGATTCGATCATGCGTCGCTGTGGCCGGGCAACAGTATATGGTAATTATGTCTTTATGAGATCTTTGCTTGAGACTAATGCATATCTTCTTTTTGTAGGTTCTGTCCTCGCTCGTGATGCTCCTGGTGGAGCATTGAAGGATATCATAACACCCATTGTTCAGGATGAAAACCCACCTTATGCGATATTTCTTCAGGAGACGCGGTTAGTTCGGTAAGAACTAATCCAGGAGATGAGAACGAATATCATGCTTCATGCATTGAGATGCTCTTATTCATGATGCACGTCAGCTACTTTTTCCTTTTATGTGGTTTGCTATCGACCAGGAGGCTGCGGGGTCGATGACAGGATTTGGATTAATTGCTATTCCTGTTGTCGATTTTCCTACATGGTCATAAAGCGTATGCTCCTGCTCTTCCCTTGCTATCCATCATCACGGATTTTTTATATACTGAGGTTTGTACTATGGAGTAGTAAGCCAGATAGCCTTGAGCTCTGCTGTTGGGCCCAACTTGTGCCAGTAGCGACGATAGCATGGAGGGGCACTGCTAATAAAAAAGTTTCGTATCAACGGGACTTTATAGAAAACCCTTTAAAACAGGTTTCCATCATATGTACTCATGATCTTGAATATTAATAAAAACTCTTGAATGTAATAAATTTTTATCATATGTACTCATGATCTTGAATATTAATTAATGACGTCTCTCTCCTTTTTCAGAATGTGTTGTGAGCTTTTGGGTATTGTACTGGAGATAATATGAATGCAGCATCATACCGTAGCTTTTTTAAGGATATCCTACTGGGAGATTTTGGTGGACCTATTACCCTTTTGTGCCTTTTAGTGCAAGTAATAGGTTTGAGATAAGCCTTGCCAGAGGTAATATAGACATGGCAAAGTATGACTCTGTGGGGATCATGGAGAGACGTGGTTCAAAGGAAATGTGGACTTGAACTAACTTTTTTTCTGCTGAAAAAAAGTAAGTGTGGATTCGTTTCCATTGCGGTTATCCCACAAAAAAAATTGTGGACCTATTACTTCTTGTGCACGAAGGTGCAAGTAATAAGTTTGAGATAAGCCCTGCCAGAGGTGATATGGACGTGGTAATTTTTGTGGACTTAACACTGCTGGTGTACCTTGGCGAGTACGGGTGATAAGTTTAGAGGTACGAAGGACATGGCAAACCCTACTGGAGAATTTTTGGGTGGACTTATTATTTGTTGCGCACGTCGAGTACAAATAATAAATTCGAAAAACAAACTCTATCAGAGGTAATATGGACATGATAGGTTTTGTGGATCTATTAATTTTTTATGCATGTTAGTACAAGTAAAAGGTTCAAGATAAGTCGTGCCAGAGATAATATGAACGTGGCAGTTTTTGTGGACTTAGCACCGCTGGCGTACCTTGGTAAGTATGGGTGATAAGTGGAAATGAAAACTGATATCAGTGGTAATATAGACTTGATGATCGATATCCAAGATCCGGGATGTTTGCTCAGAGGTAATATGGACGTGGCAAACTCCACCGGAGTAGTATATTAGAGCGACAGTCTTGAGGTCCTGTGGACGTGAACCAGCACCCAGGAAGATACGATATTGTTTGGTGATAGAGGAGTACCAGTCTAATTTAGACGTAGTACTTTTTGAGGAACTTGCCATTGATGGGCATCATGAGCAAGCCGCCATTGGATTTTGCCAACTGGTAAGCGCTGTTGGAAAACACAGTTTCTACGATGAACGGGCCTTCCCATTTAGGTTAGAATTTGCCTACTATCTTGTGGGTCATAACCATGGGTCTTCTTATTGTCAAGACGAGTTCACCAACTTGGAATGTCCTTTATTTTACCCGTTTGTTGAAGGCTCCAGAGATACGTGCTTGATACAACTCTATGTGTTATTGAGCTAAGAGCCATGTTTCATCGAGTGCTTCTAATTCCTGTAGCCGTCGGCGGTAATTGTCGTCGATGGTTAGCTGGTGGGAGAGGGCCACTCGAAGTGAAGGGATCTAGATCTCGAGAGGAAGGACTACTTTGCTCCCATAGACCAGAGAGAATGGTGTGCTGCTAGTAGCTACCCGAACCGGTAGGCCCACAGATATTCCCTGAGTTTCTCATTCCAGTCGTGCTTGTTGGACCCCACAAACTTCTTAAGGATCTTGATGATAGTTTTGTTGAACGCCTCGATAATCCATTAGTTGTTGGGTTGTTGGCGGTTAATGCCACGTTTTGGATGTGATTTTTATTGCAGAACCGATAAAAAGCATGACTTGTGAACTGCAGACCATTATTGTGGATGATCCTCCGTGGCAAGCCGAAGTGATAGATATCATGATGCTTGACGAAGCTAATCACGTTCAATATTTTGACTTCAACGAGCGAAACTACCTTCGTCACTTGGAGAAGTAATCTGTGATAGCCAGAATAAACCGATGTCCCTTAGACGAAGTTGGGCTTATCGGTCCGATGATGTCCATTCCCCACGCTTCAAACGGTCAGGAAGCTGCTGTTTGGTGATGGATAAAATCTGTGTGAATTTGGCATGCTTGGCACTTTTTTGCATAGTTAATAGCCTCTGCCACCATCGTTGGCCAATAGTAGCCCATTATTCGAAGACGGTCCTATAACTTTGGACCAGGTTGATGTGCTCCGCATATGCCTTCATGAGCTTCGCAGAGAGCTTGTCTTGCTTCTGCGTCCGATAAGCATCGTAACAGGAGACCAACGTAGGATCGACGATACAATATTTTGGTGGCTGTATCAAAATAGAACCTAATGGAACGTCTTCTGATCGAAGTAGCTTCCTTTGGATTCTCGGGAAGAATTCCATAGACTACGTAGTCGATAAATGGAATCCTCCAATCTTGAGTGTTGGTTTTGACCCTCGCGGCGTAGCTGAGGCACAAGCATAGGTTGCTTTTGGGGCAGACCAGCTCTTGGCCGACTACATCGATTAGCAGGTAAACGCTGTTTGGTATTGCTAAGGAAGCGGCGAGGCCGGCCAAAGCGTCTACCTCAATATTTTGCAACTGAGGGACATGATCAATAAAAAACATCTTGAAGGTTACAATTATGTTAAGTGCAGTCTGGTGGTAGGGGATCAAGTCCTCGTTTCGGACTCCATTCTCACCCTGGACCTGTTTGACTAATAGCTGAGAATCGTCGTAGGCCTCCAGGTATTCTATTCTGACTTGCTTGGCAAACTGGAGCCTGATGATTAAGATGTTGTACTCTGCTACATTATTGGAACATGATTCTGTGAGAGAATAGGCACGATTGATGACGAGACCGTCTGGGGAGATCAATACTATCCCGACCACAGCGATGATGTTGCCTTTGGGTCCTTTCCTCGAAGCGCCGTCAAAGAACATTCACCAAACTGCTTTGTGTGAGGTAAAGTTGGCATCTGCCACTTCGTCTGGAATCTCTTCATAGAGCTTTGAGGTTTCTAACTCCGGGTGGGCTGCCAAAAAGTCGGCCAACGCCTGACCCTTAACGGCCATCTGTGGGACGAATACCATATCATATGGAGATAATAATGTTGCCCAGGTAGCCAAGCGGGAACTAAGTGCCCCGGGTTTGTTTATGAGGGCCCTAAGGGGGTTGACCCACGAGATTATTTGAATGGTCTGTCCAGTTACGTAGTATCGGATTTTCTGGATGGCGAACACCAACGCAAGGCACTCTTTCTCGGCTGCGGTATATTTATGCTCTGAGCCGACCATCATCCTACTGAGGTAGTATATAGCATGCTCGTTACCTGAATCACTGCTCTGGACTAACAGGGTACCGAGAGAGTGATCTATTGCACGTACATAGAGTAGGAATGGCTTTTCCACGACCGGGGCCACTAGCACATGAGGGTTTGATAGGTATTCTTTGATGTAGTCGAATGCTTGTTGGCAATCTTTATTCCAAACAAAAGGAACACCTTTCTTCATGAGCTTTGTGAATGACTGGCAGCGTCCAGAGAGGTTTGATATGAACCTTCTGATGTATGCCAACCTCCCTTGTAGGCCACGAAGTTTTTGGAGGTTCCTTGGCAGATTCATCTCTAGGATGGCCTTGGTCTTGTCTGGGTCTATATGAATGCCCCAGGCAGTGATGAAGAAACCCAAAAATTTGTCGGTGGAGACTCCCAGGAAGGACTTAGTAGGGTTCATCCTTAGGCGGTATGCGCGCATCAAGTCAAACACAGTCCTCGGGTCTTGGAGGTAATTGTCTTTAGAGCAGCTTTTGACGGTGATGTCATCGACATAATATTCCACCATCTTACACAGATGATCACGGAATATAGTGCTCATGGCTCGTTGGTATATGGCACCTGCATTCTTTAGATTGAAAGGCATGATTGTGTAGCAGTATACGCCTATCAGGGTCCGAAATGATGTATGTTTCTCATCGACAGGAAACATCTTGATTTGGTTGTAGCCTGAGAAGCCATCCATGAAGGACATAAGCTCGAAGCCGCAAGTATTGTCGATCATTATGTCGGTAATCGAAAGAGAAAATTTGTCTTTAGGCCATGCCGCGTTTAGATCATGGAAGTCGATGCAGATTCAAATCGTCTCATTCTTCTTAATGACAGGGACGATGTTGGCTACCTATTCGGGGTGTTGTTCCTCGAAGATGAAGCTACTAGCTATCAGCTTATTGACTTCAGCTTCGATGGAATCCATCACGTCTGGTCGGAACCGTCATTATTGTTGCTTGAATGGTTTGACGTTTGGCATAATATTGAGTTTGTGGATCATAATTTGGGGATCCAGTCCTGGCATATTTTCGTAGCTCAAAGCAAAGATGTCGATGTATTCCCTGACGAGTTGTAATAGAAATTCCCAATTTTTGTCGGACAGACTTTTGCTGACGAAGATAGGTTTGGGGTATGATTCGTTGTCGATGTTAACTTGTATGACTTCTTCCTTTGTGGGAGATTGTCGTTGTTAGAATCGCATCTCCCCGAATCAAGGTATTGGGCTCAAGGTTCCATCTCTTTGAGATTGTCGGACCTTCCTCTGTGGGAGATTGTCGGACCTTCATTGTCTTCCTCGAGGTCGGCAGACACCATGTTGGAAGAAAGCCTTTGTATTAGCACATCCCCGATGCTGACATCAGAGTCCCAGGATGAAGATTATAACGAGTGTGAGTGTATCTCATCTTCTTCGTCTGAGTCCTCAGGGGTGGTAGGAGGCATCACATATTCTAAGCCATGCTTGGTTTTATGGTAGTAATCCTCGGGCTTGCCTATAGGAGTGGGTAGACATAAGGGCAACCTTCGGCCTTTGTCGTAGTTCATCCCTTTAGTGGCCTTCAGATTGTACCCTATTTTTTGGATAAGGTGAAGGGCTTGTGAACTATACCGATAGAACGATATTCTTTCGATGTCAGGTTCTGGTTCTTATTCCCCTGGGATGACGGACTGGGGGCATTCTACCTTGCCGAAGATGATGAGATTATCTTCCCTCTTTCTAGACGAGACTAGGAGGTGAGAATCTTGGTTGGGGAGTATCCGGTGCGCTATGTAGGTTATGGTCACTTGCGTCTGCAGATGTAAACCTAGACCATGCTTCATGGCATATAGTGTATTTAGGTAGAAGATCTCAGAATAGTCCAAAGGTATCCCTTTATTCAATAAGTAGTGTAACTTTTCATTTGGGATTACATCTTCAAGGGAAGGGATATTAGCCTGAGCGGCTACATACTCCTCCAACTCATCTTCCTCTTCAGCTACCCCCACGTAGGTGAAGGTTCTGACCGTTCTCGGTGCAGTTTTACTACGAGAGGTTCAGTACTTGTCGGGTCTTCCTCTGGTGGTCGACTCGACCTGCGAAGGAGAACGACCATGGGTTCGGAAGGCGAGGATGGTGCGGGACCTTCCCAAGGTGGTCGGCTTGGCCTGTGAAGGCGAATGACCATAGGGTTAGAAAGAGTAGGTGGAGCCGGTTCTCCTGTTGGTGGTTGGGTCGACCTAAGGAGGCGAACGACTAAAGGCTTTGATGGTGTAGAAGGAGCCAAGGGCTTAGGTGCCTTCCCTTGCAGTTTGACGACGAGGAGAGCGGTTGTGCTGGAAGTCCAAACTTTGAGACGGATTCTCATGGGTTCCACTGGTGTAGTTGTAATCTCAGCTTCATCATCGGCTTCATTGTCTTCTTTATCTTTAGGGACTTGTTTGTAGAGGATGACGTCGGAGTAGTACACCTCGACCCCCTTGAAAGGGTCGATGTTGCAAACTCTGTTTTAACTTCCCCTTGTTCATCGACTTATTTGAAACACTGGTGCAGAGTCGATGGCACGATCATATATTGGTGTAGCCAAGGTCGTTCGAGCAAAATATTACATGATACGTCTATGTCGATGATGTAGTAAGTAACTCCCATTTTAAGTCATCAATCTGGCATTTTAGGCGGATCTTGCCCAGGGGATAGGTTCTTCCTATATTGAATCCAATGATGGCTGTATTGGTAGCTGTTAAGCGATGCATAAGGATTCCTAAAGTTTGTAGTAGGCTCCTCAGAATGATGCTAATTGACGAACCAGGATCGACGTGCATCCGGTCTACTTTTATGGAACTAATGTACCATGTATAGTACAGGGGACGATCGTGCTTGTTATTCTTCAGCAGCATGTCCTGTTGCTAAAATATAATATTGGGTACTATGTCCATAATGTTATTGCAGTGGGGGCAGACTGACGGATCTTCAGCTGACGTCTTGACTTGCTCCAGATAGGTGTCGGCATTGTGTAATGCCTCGCTGAGTACGGCCTGAGTATGTCTGGAGAGTCAGAGCAACTCGTAGAGTAACAACTTTGCTGGAGTGTTATCTAGTTGTGCAAAGATATCAAAGTGGTAGGGCTTCTCCAGCCCTTGCGCCATTTTCTTGCGCAATAGCTTATCAAAGTGAGCCTCATTTTGCTTGGGTTTGTCTGCTGTTGGAGGTTGGGATGGTCCTGTATTAGACACAGCGGGTGTAGTGGGTGCAACCGTCTGTGGATCTCTTTCGTCGGGAGCATTACAGTCCCGCTGGTAGGTCAAACTCGACCTAGTCGCCCCTGCCATGGCTTCCTCCATAGTGGAGGACACCATATGGCAGGACTTGGACCTCTTGCCTTTGGACTTGGTGGCAGGAGATGCCGCTGGCTGCGTCAAGTCTGGAACGAGGTCCGGATGGACCCACATAATATTTCTTCGTGGTGTGGTAAGAGATATTAGCCCTATCTTTTGGTCTCGAGCCGGTGGAAGATTGACAACTTTCATAGTTGCCTTGGGGATTAGAATTACCCCATCTTGGGCTTCCGTTGGTGGGAAATTATCGAACTGTAGGGATACCATATTAGCGGTAACCATCACGTTATCAAAATCCAAGGATAAGGCCTTGGTGTTAATTAAACGCTGGATGTACCGCTTCAAAGTATAGCACTCCTGCGTCGGGTGGTGGACGTAGCGGTGGAAGTGGCAGTACTTCGGGTTATTCATGTCTGCTGCTTTTGGTTGGCGCTTGACGTCGGGGAGGCAAATCTTGCCTCCTTGTATCAGCATGTTAAATATGGGTTTGACATCACCATCTTCAAAAGAGTAGGTCTCCTTTGGTTTTGGAGGCTCTTCTTATTTTTGCTCAGACTTCTTGGTTACGTTGGCGACCAAAGCCTACTTTTCCTTCACATCACGGCTGCTGTTGCCGATGTTGCTATTGTTGGCAGGATATTTACCTTTTTTCTCAGTCGTAGGGATATGGATTCCAAAGCGCCGCATGTCTTTGAGCTTTTTTTCAGCGTTTACAATACTTATAATGAATGTTGTCCAGTCCTTGGAGTGGCTCTCACCCACCTAGAGGCTGACTACCAGAATCATATTTTTTAGGCACATCTCCATTAGTGTGGCATCTGGATTGCCAGGGGGAAATCTTAGTGCCGCATGTCGGAAGCGCTCAATATAATTTTGTGTTGGTTCCTTTTTACCCTGGGCAACGTCCATTAGTGATGACGTCCATCAGGGACGACATCGTCATGTCATTTCCAGCCTCATAGAATCTGTTGAGGAACATACCCTTGAGATCATCAAATGACGAGATGCAGTTGTCTTCGAGATTCCAGAACCAGTCAAAAGCTACCCCAGATAATGACCCGACGAAGAGTCTAGTAAGGATAGCGTCGTTACGGGGTAAGTGTCCCATTATGATCTCAAAGTAGCTCATTAACCGGCGAGGGGAGGACTTCCCGTCGAACGATTTAATGTTGAAGGGTTTATACGTGGGTGGATATGGTACATCCCTTCATTCTATCGGGAATGGTTGTCGTACCCGAAGATCGTGGAATGAGTCCCAATTTTCCATAGAATCTAGGTGTAAACCCCCTGATTTTTCAGGATTTTTAAAAATTAATTTTCATAATTTTTCTAGAATTTTCTGGGATTTTAACTAATTAAAATCAAGGTAATTTGGAATTAAATAAATTTAAATATTTTTATTAAATATTAAAATATTATAAAAATAATATTTTTGGATGTAAAATAAAATAATAGACATAGGGTAATTTTCTTGGAATTTATTGGACCCCGAAAATATTTTTAAAAACCTAAAAACTAATTATTTATTAAACCAAAATAAATCCTAAAATAAATCTGGTTTATTTTCTAACTGAACCAACCCAAACCGGACTGACCCAGTTTAGTCAAACCCAACCCAAACCCTGTGGGTCGGATCGGGTCTGAACCCGACCCGAAACCCGACCCGTTAACCCCTGATCTCCCCCGACCCTGACGCTTCGCCTCCGCCGCCCTCCGCACGTAACTGCTGGCTGCCCCGCTCCCCGCGCCGCTCGGCCTCCTCGCAATCGTCCCGGCGCTGCTAGGCCTCCCCGCAACCGTCCCCGGCCCTTCTCCTCCCCCTCCTCCTATAAATACCCCGGCCGCCTCGTCGTCTCCACCATCACCCCGGCTAACCTCGCTGCGCCGTCGTCCCCGGCCTCTCCCCAGCACCGCGAGAAGCCCCGGCCATCATCTTCTCCGCCTCCGCCTGTCTCACCGCCACTGTCTCCCCCAGCCCTCGCCCCTCGCCGCGGATCTCTTCCTCCGCCGTGAACACCCGAGCCCGATCCAGCCCCCGCTGCACCGAGTCCCCTGGGCCTCGCCGCCCTCAGCTCCGGCAGCCCTGGTGGACGACGACCCCGACGAGAAGCCGCCAGCGCCGCCACCAGCTCTGGCCATCTCCGGCGGCTGGAAACCCTAACCCTAGCCGCCGTGTCACAAAGCGCGCATTTCAGCACTCTGCGGAGCCCTGTTCAGGTAGCCGTTTCTCTCTTCTCATTGCCCCATTTTTTGTTTCGTCTGTTGTGACACGAACCCTGCGTGACCCTCTCGATACCCGTGCAACCTGATCGGTAGGTCGCGTCCTGTGGCGATCGCGAACTGCGATCCAAACTCAAAAAAATATTTGCCCTATTTTTTTCTGAAACTGAGTGCATCCCGCCAAACGGGATGACTTGGTCGTGTGCGAACTTCACCGAAAGGTGCACGCCGTTGATACGTACGTGTGAGATTTTGCGGAAGTTGATTTGCATGTGCGTGCACGCCGAAATCAACGCGTATCCGTCGACAACGCCCCGTATCGGCCCTATTTTGGAACTCATTGTAACTTCGTGTACGTACATCGTATCAAAATGAAACTTATGTCATCGGACTCGTAGTAATACGCTGGTCCTGTGACCCAAGTTTGATTCGATTCTGAGAACGTTGACAAAATCGCGTATCGTGGGCCCCGTGGCTCCACTTGACGGGCGATTTTGTGATCGACTTATCAGAATCCAGTTCTGGATATTCTGTTGGGTTTGTATCATCATTCTGGACTTGTGGACACTAAGTTTGACAAATTTGGAGAACATTGTCTCTGACATATTTTTCGATGCGAAGCGGGCCACATGTGGACCCCGCTTTGACCAGAAACTGTCCCTTTTGCCCCTGTGTCCAAATTGGACTCAAGGATAGGCATTTCTAGCTATTTGATGTCTTCTAAATCTGATGGTAACATTTATTTCAGTAACCAAAGGAGTACCAGCAAATCCCACTGATACCAGAGCTACTGTTGGAGTCAGAACCCTAGGCAGGTGTACCTTGCCAAAACTTGCAGTACCTGCTTTATATTGTTATTCTAATTTATTTATATCATGTACATGCTTAACCTAGGACCGTGTGATATTACTTAGCATTTGAATAATATTCGGGTGTCAACACTGTACGCAAGATTGTGTAACGTCACTTAGACATGGATATCGAGACCCTATAATTTCTCGTGGTTGCATCATCAAGTACATCATAACCCAGGACACCTGATACTATTTATGAGATAGAATCTTTTTGAGATATTCATGGTGATTCTGTATAGGTTACATGATTCATGACATAGATATTTCATGCTTAGATCTCATTATGACTTGCTGCATTAGACTTGATCTTGCGTGTCATGGACATAAGACGTGTGATTACATTGGGTGGGGAGAGACACACAGGCTACAGGCTGATTTTATATATATTATGGTGCCGTAGGCCCAATACATAGTAAATTATATAGTATATCAACTACAGGCTCCCCGACACAGAGCTTGTTGTAGTCTCAGCCTAAGTCTAGTTATGCTCTCAGTTGCATTTCACATAGATGGTTACATAGTTTACCCTATTGTTTCATTTATTATTGTACTGCATTATTTTTGGCATAAGTTATTCTTGTACCTTGCTATGTCCCCTGAGGACCTGGATTCTGGATTATGTCCCCAGGATTAGCAGAGGAGATATATCCCAAGGTATACGAAACAGGAGCATTAGCAGGACCAGGAACAGGACCAGGCACTGGAGCAGTACCGAAACCAGAACACGAGTGATCTCCGAGGATATCTTCTAAGTATATGTTTTATCCATACTCAGTATTTGCTGTTGTTATCTTTATTCCTGTATCTTGACTATTGTATCAGACTCATTATCGGGTTATTCCCCGAGTTATGTTTCATTGAGATTTGATATTGCATTATGATTCTGATATTGTTGGATTCATTTTTGTGGATGAGATTAGTATATTTAGACCCTTATTGTTGTATTGCAGCTTAAGTACACCCTAATGGGTCCATTAAATTGGGTTTGCCCATCGGTGTGTGTTGTTGGCCATTGCCACGTGGCTAGTCCCTCGATATTTTGGGACTGGAGCATGACATGGTTTTTGTGGTGGCCCATGTAGGTCTATGACAAAATCGTTCGGTTTCAACTTAGAGACCGAGTAAGCCTGTAATAAAAATAGGATAAGTTTTTAGGATCTCATTCACTTGCTTGAATCGTTCTTGATATCTATATCGGATTCGAATCAATTTCTTGACTTGTATCCTGCCTTAATTCCTCTGTGCGCCTCTTATTATTTATTTTGGATGCAGAGTAAGGGATCCACCGTAAGGACGCGGACAAGATTTTGCGATGACATTGGAGGACGCGCAGACTCGTGGAGTAGCAAATGGACATAAGTTATTTTGTGGCTATCTATTCTAGTATTGCTTTAGCTCGTGCCTATTGGTTCGTGACCTTAGCCTTAACCTGGTAATTTTAAATTTCTAATAATTGATAACCAAGTATATTTTTAAAGTGATAACCTAGTATGTTTTTAAAGTGATAACTTAGTTTTTCTAAATTGTAGTTTTCTTGCTTTCCTTCACCCTGGAAATTGTATAACTTCCATTGCTTAGGAAAATAATATTTTTATTCCCTATATGTTTTGCTTAAAACCCTCATGCTTGATTCTCCATGATTCTTGATAGTGATGTGCTTCGAACAATCCTTCCAACCGTGTCATCTCTGTTGATCGGTTATTCTTTGATTGCAAGGACGCAATCCTCTTAAGGGGGGTAGATTGTAAACCCCCTAATTTTTCAGGATTTTTAAAAATTAATTTTCATAATTTTTCTGGAATTTTTTGGAATTTTCTGGGATTTTTAACTAATTAAAATCAAGGTAATTTGGAATTAAATAAATTTAAATATTTTTATTAAATATTAAAATATTATGAAAATAATATTTTTGGATGTAAAATAAAATAATAGACATAGGATAATTTTCTTAGAATTTATTGGGTCCCAGAAATATTTTTAAAGACCTAAAAACTAATTATTTATTAAACCAAAATAAACCCTAAAATAAACCTAATTTATTTCCTAACTGAACCAACCCGAACCAGACCGACCCGGTTTAGTCAAACCCAACCCAAACCCTGCGGGTCGGATCGGGTCTGAACCCGACCCGAAACCCGACCCGTTAACCCCCGATCTCCCCCGACCCTGACGTTTCGCCTCCGTCGCCCTCCGCCCGTAAACGTCGGCTGCCCCGCTCCCTGCGCCGCTCGGCCTCCCCACAACCGTCCCTGGCCCTTCTCCTCCCCCTCCTCCTATAAATACCCCGGCCGCCCCGTCGTCTCCACCATCACTCCGGCCAACCCCGTTGCGCCGTCGTCCCCGGCCTCTCCCCAGTACCGCGAGCAGCCCCGGCCACCATCTCCTCCGCCTCCGCCTGTCTCACCGCCACCATCTTCTCCAGCCCTCGCCCCTCGCCGCGGATCTCCTCCTCCGCCGTAAACCCCCGAGCCTAATCCAGCCCCCGCTGTACCGAGTCTTCTGCGCCTCGCCGCCTCCAGCTCTGGCAACCCTGGTCAACGACGACCCCGACGAGAAGACGCCAGCGCCGTCACCAGCTCTGGCCATCTTCGGCGGCTGGAAACCCTAACCCTAACCCTAACCCTAGCCGCCGTGTCGCAAAGCGCACATTTCGGCACTCTGCGGAGCCCTGTTCAGGTAGCAGTTTCTCTCTTCGCTGCCCCATTTTCCGTTATGTCTGTTGTGACGTGAAACTTGCGTGACCCTCTCAATATCCGTGCAACCCGCTCGGTGTGTCACGTCCTGTGGCGATCGTGAACTACGATCCAAAATTAGGAAAATATTTGCCCTATTTTTTCCCGGAACTGAGTACGCTCCGCCAAACGGGATGACTTGGTTGTGTGCGGACTTCACCAAAAGGTGCGCGCCATTGATACGGACGTGTAGGATTTCATGGAAGTTGATTTGGATGTACGTGCACACCGAAATCAACGTGTATCCGTCGACAACGCCCCGTATCGGCCCTGTTCTGGAACTCGTTATAACTTCGTGTATGCACATCGTATCAAAACAAAACTTGCATCATTGGATTCGTAGCAATACGCTGGTCCTGTGACCCAAGTTTAATTCGATTCTGAGAACGTTGACAAAATCGCGTATCGTGGGCCCCGGGGCACCACTTGATAGGCAATTTTGTGATCGGCTCATCAGAATCAAGTTCTGGATATTCTGTTGGGTTTCTATCGTCGTTTTGGACTTGTGGACACTAAGTTTGACGAATTTGGAGAACATTGTCTCTGACACATTTTTTGGTGCGAAGCGGACCACATGTGGACCCCTCTTTGACCAGAAACTGTCACTTTGTCCCTGTGTCCAAATTGGACTCAAGGAGAGATATTTCTAGCTATTTAATATCTTCTAAATCTGATGGTAATATTTATTTCAGTAACCGGAGGAGTACCAGCAAATCCCACTGATACTAGAGCTACTGTTGGAGTCAGAACCCCAGGCAGGTGTATACCTTGCCAAAACTTGCAGTACCTGCTTCATATTGTTATTCTGATTTATTTATATGATGTACATGCTTAACCTAGGACCGTGTGACATTACTTAGTATTCGAATAATATTCGGGTGTCAACACTGTACGCAGGATTGTGTAACGTCACTTAGACATGGATATCGAGACCCTATAATTTCTCGTGCTTGCATCATCAAGTACGTCATAACCCAGGACATCTGATACTATTCATGAGACAGAATCTTTCTGAGATATTTATGGTGATTCTATATAGGTTACATGATTCATGACATAGATATTGCATGCTTAGATCTCATTATGACTTGCTGCATTAGACTTGATCTTGCGTGTCATGGACATGAGAGGTGTGATTACATTGGGTGGAGAGAGACACACAGGCTACAGGCTGATTTTATATATATTATGGTATTGTAGGCCCAATACATAGTAAATTACATAGTATATCTACTACAGGCTCCCCGATACAGAGCTTGTCGTAGTCTCAGCCTAAGTCTAGTGATGCTCTCACTTGCATTTCACATAGATAGTTACATAGTTTATCCCTTTGTTTCATTTATTGTTGCACTGCATTATTTTTGGCATGAGTTATTCTTGTACCTTACAATATCCCCTGAGGATCTGGATTCTAGATTATGTCCCCAGGATTAGCAGAGGAGATCTATCCCGAGGTATACGGAACAGGAGCATTAGCAAGAGCAGGAACAGGACCAGGTACTGGAGCAGTACCGGAACCAGAAGACGAGTGATCTCCGAGGATATCTTCTGAGTATATGCTTTATCCATACTCAGTATTTACTGTTGTTATCTTTATTCCTGTATCTTAACTATTATATCAGACTCATTATCGGGTTATTCCCCGAGTTATGTTTCATTGAGATTTGATATTACATTATGATTCTGATATTGTTGGATTCATTTTTGTGGATGAGATTAGTATATTTAGACCCTTATTGTTGTATTACAGCTTAATTATACCCTGATGGGTCTATTAAATTGGGTTTGTCCATCGTTGTGTGCTGTTGGACATTGCCACGTGGCTAGTCCCTCGATATTTTGGGACTGGGGTGTGACATGGGAGGATTATTGCCTGTGGATGGGGCATTTGTGTTTGAATTCTCGTTGGTCCGGGGGTCCAAGTTTGCATGCCCTGACGCCCTTGCTTGTTGGGGGGTCATGTTTGCCTTGATTTCCAGCATTGTCTGGGTCAAGGCTTGCTTCGATTCCCTCATCGTATAACCTCGAGGCATTGTCGGTCACCGGGACCTTCATCGTCGGCCATGTAAACCGTCCTTACTTGGGGAGAAACTGATGGGGCAGTTAAGGCTGTGCGTCCTGTTTCATACCCTTGTAGTAAGGATTCTTTGTGGAGAGCAGGTGATGTAAACCCCCTCATTTATATCTATAGATAGTCTGATATGGGTTAGAAAATTTTGATTTAGCAGCAAATGATTGAGGGTTAGAGTAAGGTTGCAGATGTCTGTTTTAATTTAATTAAACCCTTGGTGCGCCCTACCGTTGTTAAAATATTCAGAGCCCGACATCGGCCCATAAATTCCAATAGATTGTTGTACTCTTGACTTGACACGCCAATTTAGGCGCTGGACTTTCCCGTCGCTCAAAATCATATTTTCCTTGTGCTCTAAATTAATTGTACAATTTTCCGTAATCGAAATCCATATTTAATCATGTATCGCACACCCATGTCGTTACAATCTATTTTTAGACACCAACTTAACCCGTTGAGCCAGACCAATAAAAGGGTTCAAGACTGACACCAAGCCTACACCATTCATGACCTTTGTGTCACTCTCAATTGAGATCCCATATGCCCCCATTTAGTTTAAGAGCACATGACAATTTATTCTAATTAAATTGGGGATACCAACTTTGACTAATTCTATTTTAATCCTAATTTAATTCCAATGGCCCTTTAATTAAGCCCATGCAAAACACCCAACACCCCCTCACCCTACAAAATACCAAACACCAATTCTCCTACAATTTTTTCCATCATTTCATATGTTTATGCAAATACCCAAACTTAAGGGGCTAAATTACAAATATTATAACATGTGCCCTAACCTCATTGGTCAAGGCCAAATGAACAAGCCACCCCACTTCTTTGACCGGTCAAGCTTTCCCTCTCTCTCTCATTTGGATGAAGAATTTTCTCCATGTGAAATCCTAACCACCCATTTGAATTAGGCTCATCCTCACCATCCAACCCTCACACAACTTCCTATATAATGTCTCCATTACCACACTCTACCCCATGCCGACCCTAATCCCCAAAACCTAGAGAGCTCCACCCCCCCTCTCTCTCTGTCCTCCCTCTTCTATATTACACCCGTAGTTTTCTTCTTCTTCCTTCCTTCATCTCCTTTCTTGGAGAACTGCCGCTACCCGGCCGAGATCACCCTCCGGCCAGCTGCTCATCATCACCGCCGTTCATCTTCACCATCACCTTGCTGCTGTCATTCCTCAGCGTCGACGAGCAACCCCATAGGCGCTGCCACGAGCTCCGGCGTGCCAGCCATCCCCATCCGCCATTGCCAATGCCAACTGACTACTGCACCACATCCATCCGGCCGAGAACCCCCTCCGGCCACCCGCTGAACCCCCACGAGCCAACCTTCCTCATCCCCGACTGCTACGAACCACTCCCCACCGGCGCTGGTACCTGTACATCTCCGTTCCACTACCGTATGTCCCCGTTCCTCTGCATCCGACCATCCACGACCGCCCCTATATTCCTGCACCACCACCACGACAACCTTGAACCACCACCACCTCCTGTCCGTTCCACCACCACCTCATGTCCGTTCCACTACCACCGGCTGTAACCTCTTTTTCGCGGCTTCGACAGCGCCATCCCCGGCCGCTGCCACGAGCAACCCCGTTGTGCCAACTCCGGCCAGTTGTTCTTTCCACCACCGGATCTGCCACGAGCTTCTCCACATCTGGCCAGCATCACCACCCCGTCGCCGAGGTAAACTTCACCCCCTCTCCTAAATTATTATGGTTTTATATATTAATTTTTGAGTTATATTCAACTTAGCTAGGTTCCTGTGTAATGCATTAAGTTAGGGTTTTTTTGTATATGCATGAGCTTAGGGTTTATTGATGTGTTTAGGGTTATGTTCCTAGTATGTAATGCAAATTTATGGATATACTTGAGTTTTTGTTGAATGCAGGTTATAACATACATTTGAAGGTTTATGAATTTATTGACATTAAGGAAATGATATTATAGAATGTATACGTTGAGGCTTGAGAATAAATTGGATCTATGGTTAGGGTTACATATTTGTATTGAGATTTAAGGGATTAGTTCATTATAATATATGCAATTAGGATAAAATACAAGGTTAGTAATTAGGGTTTATAAATGCTAGGTTTGAGATGTTAGGGTATTTCAATTAAAATATGCACTATTGATTATTGTTGTTGAGCAAATTAAATGGTTGCAAAATAATATTATGATTTATCATCGAGGGACAGGTGATTTATTATGAAATGATGTGTGGTATCAAACCATTAATCGGTGATTTGGGGACTGATAATTAATGGTGGGTTTAATTGAAGAGTAGTACTTATTATGAAATGGTAATGAAGGTTAAAAAGGAAGGCCTAATAATTAATGAATAATTATTTTGAGGAAGATATAATTGGACATAATGATAATGTCTATAAAGGCCAGAGAAAACTGAGGATTGGATCAGGGTTTGATTAACTGAATATCGTAATTGAGGTTGGATTTGATAATATAGTACAGAGGATTAGTTTGATTTGATGTAACGTACCAATAGTCAACCTATAACCCTCTAGCGTCGTGTCCTTGTGAGTTGTAGATGAGTCTGAGCATATGTTTAGACGTGTGTCACATCCATAGTTGCCACATGATAGTTTATTGATTGAGTTTGTATCTCGTCTCTAGGTACTACGGGACCTATGGACTCGGACGTGGTACCGGATCCCCATCTTCAGCAGCCGGACGCAGGCAAGTGTACCTTGCCACCCTGTATTTCAGTTACAGATATTTATTATTTTATTATGTACATTGTGCGCGTGATTGATTACGATCGATACTTCACGTTCGGATCACAACCGGGTGCAGACGTTTGTTGTAACGTCTTGTAACGAATGCTAGATATTCGTAACACCTCGATGTATGTACCTGAGTATATCGTCACCCCATGACACATTCATACACTATTATCGTGCCAGATTTCCTGTATCCTGGTACTGACATCATGACCGGAGACTGGGATGACCTTAGGGTCGCATTTATTGATAGTTACTTCGGTGCGAAGAGACTGCTAGATAGAGGTTCCGGTTCAGCACAAAATCGTTGAACGCTTGGGAAGGGCAAGACAGTTACTAGATATTTGGGCTCCTCTGCATGCGCTTATATATGTATATGTACTATTTCTGTAGTGATCTTGTATCTAGAGTAGTTGTATCACCCGTGTGCCTCTTTGCCTGGAGCTGCGGTACGTCCCGTGTGTTTCCGTGTCCGGAGCTACAGTTTTATTTTGGATAGCTCACACGTCGAACATTGTCTTTAAACTGTGTCTCACTTATTTGGTTATGCTAGATCACCCTGTTGTTGTACTTTTACTTTCTGTTATACTTGGCATACTATATTTTTATACCTTGTTACGTCCCTCTGAGGACCTGGTTCCCTTCCAGGTTTAGGCGAGGAGGGTTATCCAGAGGAGTATGGCCCGGGTACGTATCCAGCAGCAGGACCCATTACCGAGGACGAGGTCATCCCCGAGGACTTCGTCTGATCACTGGTAGTGACTCTATCCTTGGGACGGTATTATTATCTAGCTATCTGATGCCGTTCCAAGTTATCTCATTGCTTACTTTCATTCCAGTATTTTGTACTAGTGGGTTTGTTCCCGTGTGACTACTCTAGTATTTGTACTATGATACATTATCTCGTGATATTTCTTTTCTGCACATTAGTTGTTATGATTACCTCTATGTGCTCTTATATCTGTTGCCTGTGGATGAGATTTAGATTCACTATTTATTTGTTATGTGTTGGGTTATTCATTGTACTTTACAGCTTAGGTGCACTCCGACGAGCCCATTAGATTGGGATGCCCGTCGAAGTGTGCTGCTGGCCATTCCACGTGACTCGATTCCTTATCTTTGGAACCGGGACGTGACAGGTGACGTTGTATCCTCCTCAGATTCGAAGGAGATATTACCTCCAGTGTAGAAGATAATATCTTCTTGATAAGGGTAGATACCCATAGAGATCTCGGGATCCGTCCCGTGGGAATCATTGTCTCCTTGGAATGCCAGATTGTTGTGTACCTCCAGGGGGCACTACCCCCATCATGGGCCACCCCTAGGGGTTCTAAAGAAGAATAACCCCCAAGAGCTGGTAGCTTCCACCTTGAGCGGGTGCCATGGAAGACGCCTTCCGTGGGTGTCGTTTTCAGCCTTCCGGGTAATCGCCTTCATGATGCAGTGGTAGAGAGCGTTGGACTGAAGGTGTTTGACTGCTTTCTTTCCTTAGTAACGGGAAGCCTTCCAGTTGAGTAGCATGAGGCGGATAGCAACTCCTCCTACTCTGATACTTGTGCCTAATCTTTGGGTCGTTGCCGAGTAGATGCTTTCCGGTGTAGTCGCCAGAAGGTCGACTGCTTGTCTGTGAGTACGGCTGCTTTATTGCAGCAGCAGTCGATGATAATGTTGGCGCAATTGTGCCTGAAAGAGGGCACGTAGCACGCTGTAATAGTTTTCCTTGCTTTGCACTTGTGAGTGATCACTTCACGCAAGTCATGCGAGGGTGTTTCACATTTGCATCCTCTTTGCGAGTCCGGGTATCCCGGGCACGCGGACGTTCATGTAATGCATTTGCCCCCGGATCTGGGGTTCGTACACAAACTTGCCCGCGGTACTGGTAGAAGACTTTTGGACTGAACCATGTCCGTTGGTCCATGTGGGTTGGACGTATGGGTCAGTTTTGTACAAGTTTTCGTCAGAGGCACGCGTAATAATTAACGAGACATGTTGGCGGTCAGTCGCATGAGCAGTTGCTTGAGCTCGACGAGCTCGCACCTCCCTAGACATCTTCAATTTAACACTCACAGGCACGTAGTAAGAAGAGTCTAGATTTAGGTTTTTGCCACTCTCGGTAGGTTGCATAGGATCTGCGCCGAGTGAGATATGGTCAAAAAAAGAAGTTTTCTTGCTGTCAGAACCACATGAGGCTGTCTGCCTGCGGTTGTGAGTTGGTGCCGCATGAAAAATATTATATGGCCTCCTTATTGGATGCATAGGCCCTGCCCCAGCCCCAGAATATCTGGCATCGTAGTATTTTTCTTTGCCAGTTTTTGAGTGCTGAGCAGTTCCTGTGCCAGCCGAAGATGCCGAATAGACATGGACTTCTTTCGTAATAGATTGAGAGACGAAGATCACCTCCTCCGCAATTGAGCGAGGCGCAGTGGCCTTTACTACCCATGTGTTGCAGGTCTTCTTGGGCTTGGCTTGGCTTGCCTTGGAGAAGGATTCACACTTCCTTCAGAGAGAATTTCCTCAAACGCTTGTTGGTCGAAGCGAACTACCATTATCTTTTGCGTTGAGCCAAGTATGGCCGCGTCGGATTGCGTCACAAATTTCTCAACAGAGAGGAATTTGGTCCCCAGCAGAGTCGCCATCATGTTTGCCATTTAAATCAAAATGAAGAACTAAGAGGACTTGATTTTGATTAACAAACTTGAGAGTACATAGTAGAGTCCTAAGAGACAATCTAAGTACAAATTTATTTTGATCTGGGGGTGACGATGGAGGGTTAGGAGTGTAGCAACTCTCTTTACTCCATGGATGATCCGGATGCAGAAACTTCTCTCGTTGGTTCTAGTATAAATCCGCAGATAGCCCGCATCTCCTTATATAGGGGTAGTACCCAGCTATTTATAGTCGTGCTATGGGTGTCGCATATTCCCGTGCTTGGTGGCCGCGGGGGCTTCTTCAGTAGGATACGGCCGTAACAGTAGCCGTATGGTATGGGCGAGCCGCCACGTGGGTTCGGTTAAAAAATTTTATTTGAAGAGATCTTGGGGCTGTTGTGTGCATAACTAGGTTAATTAGACGCTCAGTCACCCCTAACTGCGCGAGAAATTATTTCGGTTGTAACAGAAAATCTTGTGAGACGAGAGCCGTATACTGTTGTAGTCGCATATAAGCTCTCATTTGTCTTGGTCGGAATGACCCTCTGGTTGTATGTGGACGAGGCCGCATGGGTCTTAAAGCTGCATGTGTCCTCTTGTTTAGCCTTGGTTAGGTAGACGATCTGGCCGTATGATGTCGAAGCCGCATGGGTCTTTGAAGACGCATACGTAGGATACATGGCATGGCCAGTCTGTCGGGGCAAATAATGCACTAACGTGACTTGTTGTCTTTTCCTGAGTCATCTTCTGCACGGATTCTGAAGTATCTTTGGGTGATGGATGAGGTGTTAGAACTTCTAACATATATCGAAATCTGTGTCAGGGAGTTTTATACGACCGTCCTGCTTTGTGGTTGTTCGGACCGTATATGTGAACTGCATAGAGTCGAAGCCGCATGGAGTCAAAACCATATGGAGCCAGAGAAGCACGGAGTCTGGGACGCATTGGGCCAGAGACGCATGGAATGCATGGAGTTTGGGATACATTGGGCTAGAGACGCATGGAACGCATGGAGTCTGGGACGCATTGGACTAGAGACGCATGGATCTTTTATCATTTTTTGCTTTTGTGGCATTTGAACAGCTGTATACTACAAAAAGTAATTATGACGCAGCTGTCAGCATGGATTCCAATCAGCGGTACAAGATTCAAAGCGGTCAGAATGACTGTCTATTTTTTCAGTCATAAATACTCTGATGTGACTTAGGGACGATGCGTCACAGGATGGTATACGTCTCGGCCTGTCCGAGGGCATCATGCGTCTACTGGAGGGAGTCATAAATGCTCTGATGTGACTGTAGGGACAATTTATCCACCACAGCTATGCGTACCTTACTTATTTGTTGACTATAAAATAGAGCGCATAGAGGGATTTTTTATGCTTCTACAAGACCCCCTTCAAAGTTTTCAGACTTGGCTAAGTCTGGAATACTTTGAATAAGAAGTATGAATTCAGCATGCATTCACTGTCTGTTTTTGTCATGTTGACGCATGTAGAGGCTGTCGCATGGAGGGCTCTGCCATGCTGTCAAATCTGTATTAAATAATGAGATTTGATTCTATCTTTGAGTCGGTCCGCTGAGATCTTGAGCCATCTGATAACACAGGGCCTGAGGCATCGGATGACAGTAGATCAAAGAAATCAATCGCCTCTCTTATCCTAGTCTGCCATGTGGGCGGGGGCGTCACATTCTTCGAGGCATCTATGCCTATAAAATGAAGGATGTTTGGAGAGAGAAGGGCTCTTGCTTTTTCTTCTATTCTCTATTTCTGCCGCGTTGGTTCTGCTCCTTCCCTGTTGATCGTCATGTCTTCCCAAGTTCCTTCATCTTCCGCCACTGCCAAGGGTAAGGGCCCCGTGTCTCAGAACGTTGTGCCCAAGAAGAAGGGTATGGGAAAGGAGAAGGATACTGCCGACGAGGTTTGCCTCCTAAAGTTTTCTTCGGACGTTCAAGGACCCATCATAGGTAAGGACTCTCTTATGGGTGGAGATATACAAGAACACAGAGACGCGGTTTACACAATTTATCGCATAGATATAGAGACATGCGCGACCTCTTGACTTTGCAGATGCGCAAGCTGTGAATGCACGACCGCATAACAAGGAGTATGTCACGGGCAGCCTTACAGATGCGCAAGCTGTGATTCATCGCATGGGCACGTGTCGTCGTGCGCGAAAGTGTCATGTGCTTATCATTCTTCTTTGTATGCTAATTTTATGCAGATCCCTCTTTGCTGATACACCTGTCTTTTTTATGTTGTGCAGTAAAGTTATCGACCACCCCTTCAGGGGAGTTGGTGCTCAACCCCGGGCGAGTTCCATTGAATACAAATTTTGAGGACCTAGCCGCTGCCGTTCAACGCCAGCTGGATGCAATTTTTTTGTCCGACATACAAAAAAAGATTGCTGAGCAGGACGAGTTTTTTTTTCTGAGTCAAATCACTTCGGGGGTGGACGCTACTGGGAAGGGTCATACCTCCAAGAAGCCCTACTTTCTGTTTGGCAATGCTCTGACCTCGTTTGCCCCCGAATTAGGGAGGTTCAGGGAGGATTAGAGCTTTATCCATTGGGGGACGAAGATGTTTGTACCTCCTTTCGAACGTTATATGCCTTTATCAGATTTCTACATAGTGATGGACAAGAGGTCAATGGCTTAGAATTTGACACCTAAGCTGCGAGGGGTTCTTACCGGCAAGATCCAGGTCGGGGGGCATCAAGGCAAGGGGGTTTTTCGTGTTGCAAGGAGTCGCCCTCTTATTCTTCCACTGGGTTAGCACACGGTGTCGTCAGGAGTGACTTGGGGCCGAACTTTGATGTGTATGCCCCGGTGGAAATGCACCCTTCTTTGCGACCACATGAAGCAAGACTGTAGTACATAAAGTTCGAGCTCCAGACTCTGTCAACAAATAAGAGCAGATTTGAACTCTTAATCGAGAATAGTGTATTCTCGAACCCACCAAAGATAGTGTTTCCTTAATCTGATGCTTTATCAAGGACAACGTATCCTCGATTCAATAGTGCATATAGGCTCGCAAGCTTAACCGAGACATGTCAATGATGCCGATCAAGGACAAGTTTCTCAACAAGTACTACGTCTAAGCTAGTACTTCTCAGTAGATTAATTCAAAATATACAGTGTTTATATTTTGTTATCTCCAGCAAGTACAAATGCGTAAGAGAATTTGTGTCCCTTCATGATTTCTTGTAAAATCTAGTATCTATGTTCAGGGGTCCTGAATACACAACAGATAATGGATCCACAAAAAATTCTCCAGTTGAGTAGTTCTCAAGTCCGGTAAAATATTCTCGTTGAGACCACCCATACTTGATTTTTTCCAGCAAAAAAATGTGTCCTCAAAGCCCAGTCGCTTCTAATATATCTCATCTATGATCCCCAGTCTGGATCGAAAATGCACCCCCAAGTAAGGGGGGATCACCCCAAGAAAACGGTCATGTCCACATTACCTCTGTCTTATTTTTCTTTGTCCCCACAGAAGTTTATTTTACCATGTCCACATCACCTCTGCGTAAGATACATCTAACAGAATTTCAAATTTTAGAACTTTGCCATGTCCATATAACCTCTGAGTAACGTTCTGTCTATCGACTTTCTACTATCACTTTCATATAATCTCTGATAGTGCCAGTTGTAAACCCCCTGAATTTCCAAATTATTAAATCTTGGATTTTTTCCAATTTTCTGGAATTTTCTGTGAATTTTCTGTAATTAAAATCAAGGTTTTTGATTAATAAATGATTTTTAAATGGCAATAAATAATATTAAAATATCATGAAAATAATATTTTTGGGTGTAAAATAGAAAACTGGACTTAGGGCAATTTTTCTGGATTTTTCTGGGCCTCAGACCTATTTTTAAAAGCCTAAAAACTATTTTCTAAATTAATTAATTATTTAATTAATTAATATTTATTATTATTATTATTTTTTATTATTATATTTTAAGTTTTGGGCCCGGCCCGGCCCAGTGGGCCGAGCCCGTTAGAGAACCCGGCCCAGCCCTATGCTTAACGGGTCGGGCGGGTCGGCCTGACCGGATCCGCGCCCGACCCGGACCCGCACCCCTGTCACCCGCTCTCTGCGAACCCGCCGCCGCGATTTCCGGCGACCACGTCGCCCCTCCGCGAGAGCCGGCCGGAGAACCTCCCACGTCCTCCTCCTTCTCCGAGCCCCTCGCCACGACCCAGGCCACCCTCTCCCACCGAAACCCTATAAATGCCCCTGTCCTCCTCTTCCGCCTCCCCATCTCCCTCGATCCCCCTCGCCGGAACCCTAACGCCGGCCTCCCTCCGCCCTTCGCAGAACCCCGCCCCACTCGACGCCGGCCTCCCTCCGCCCTCGACTACCCTCTGCTCCCCCGGATCCGTCCCCGAGGCGTCCCCGAGCTCGCAGCTCGCCCACCAGAGCCCCGCCCTGAGCCGCTCCGGCTCCGGCCGAACGCCGCTCTGCCCCCGAGACCTCGCCGGCGCTTCATCGCCCTGAGCCACCACCGCCGTGTCCGCCGACAGAAGACACGGACACCGGAACCCTGGCCCTTCGAAGCTGAACAGTGGACACGGCTAGACACGTGTCGGACACAGTGTCAACTTGACACGAGGAGACGAGGAAACCAGTTTGCAAAGCCCTGTTCAGGTACTCCTATTTTCCTCCTCGGATCTCCGTTTTCGATTCCGCAAATTGCGTTGTGAAGCCTGTATGACCCTCTCGGTGTCCGGATAAACTGTTCGTGGCACCGCGTCCTGTGGTGATCGCACACCGCGATCCAAAAACAGGAAAAAACCAGACCCTGTTTCACCCCGGAACCGAGTACGTCCCGCCAAACGGGACGACTTGGTCGCGTGCGGTCTTTACAGATACGTGCGCAGCGTCGATACGGACGTGTGAGATTTCGCGGAAGCTGATTCGGGTGTGCGTGCACACCGGAATCAACGCGTATCCACGGACATCGCTCCGTATCCGCCTTTTCGGCAATTCGCCCTAACTTCGTGCACACTCGTCAGATCGAGACGAAACTTGCGCCATCGGACTCGTAGCGATACGCTGGTCCTGTGGGTCAAGTTTGGTTCGATTCTGAGAACGTTGACGAAATCGCGTGTCGTGGGCCCCACAGGCCCCGCTCGACGGGCGATTTTGTGTTCGGCTCATCGGAATCCAAATCTGGAAGTTCCGTTGGGTTCGTATCAGCTTTCCTGACCTGTTGACACTAAGTTTGGTGAATTTGGAGACCTTTGACCCGGACACGTTTTTCGGTGCAAAGCGGGCCCAACGGCGGACCCCGTTTTGACCCGAAACTGCCGTTTTTGCCCTTGTCTCCAAATTGGACCCAAGGACAGGCGTTTCTAGCTATTTGACATCTTCTGAGCATGATGGTAATGTCTGTTTCAGCTTTTGGACTCATCTGTGGAAATTTCCCCCAAGAACCAAGTTAAACAGATCCAAACAACAGGCAAGTACCTGCACTTCAAGTTAAATCTAATTATATTGTGATAATTAAATTCCTGCTTTTCTAGTACCCTTGATGATTACACCTAGTGTCAGAAATGCTGGATTTTCATGTCTTGGATATATTAGTCCATGTCTTGTTATCATGTCGGGTGGGAGAATACTGAAAGGCATGTAGTTTACCCTTCCCCTTGTCGTGAATAATAGCTGTTGGTACACGACTGTCCATCAGCCGGATCTCGATTATTCGTGAATAATAGCCGTTTATGACGGCCGGATTAGCCTTATAAACCCCTACATGCCAACTAAGTATTCTAAAAACAAACACAAGTATCATACAGATAGTTTCTAGTCATGTTATGTTTCTTGCTGATTGTAGTAGTTTCATTTCCTGCTCATTTACTTCTATTCTCTCATATTCCTGTTTATAGTTGTGACTCTGAGATATTGACAATCTTTTATGCAATTTCCTTAACATGATATTCAATATTTAATTATCATAAATATTTAGTTTAACCTTGCTGTGCACTGTGTACTTCGCTCCTTTCCTGACTGGATCTGTTGATTTTAGGCGACGATGAGGATCTTGCCCCTACTTATTATGGTCCTTATGAGGGTACAGATAATACCTATGAAGAACCAGAACCCACCCAGGAGACCCCTGCTGCTGAGTAGCTTTTAGTAGCTATCTTTTATTTCTGTTCTTATCTTATTTATCGGGTTTGTCCCCGATTTCATTTGAAATTCCTGTATTAAACATTTGAATTGTTGTCACATTCATTCCAGTTACATAATTTAAGTTTCTATTCTCATTATTAACTTGCCTATGTTAAATTGTGAATGAGTTAGACTAGTTAGATGGATTGACCTAGACAGCGTACTACCGCCGACTCTGCGGCGTAGGCTGGACGTACCCACGCACTCGTGCCCGAACTTTCGGGTGCGGGTCGTGACACGTTTTTATGGTGGCCCATGCAGGTCCTATCCTAAAATAGGGTAATACCCTAGGACAGGGTATGGAGTAAAAATTGAGGATTCTAGGAAAAGCTCATTCACAGTATAGCGTCCTTATTTCAATTCTTGATATCATTGCTGCTCAATTTTTCTATCGCCCTTGATTTCCAAGTATTCTATTCTGATCTTCCTATCCCTTAATCTTTCAGAATGGTCCAGACCAGGAACACAGTAGGAGGCACATCAGAACCAGCTGAGCCGAATGTGCCCGAGGCTCTTGCACTCCCGCCGCCCCCATCTGTTTCGGCAGTTACCTTAGATGGGGCACAGCTAATAGGAGTATTCCAGGGATTAGTGGAATCCCAGAAAGAACAGACGGCACTTCTGCGGACCAGCCTCTCAGAAGCTCTTAAACCCCAGGAGTCGTCACTCAAGAGGCCAGGGAGTGCTAAAGACTTCAAGAACCTTAGGCCTCTGGAATTTTATGGAACTGAGGGCATTCTCTACGCTGATGAGTGGATAGAGAATGTCGAGAGACTCCTGAAGACTGTTCGGGTTCCCGATGATCTCAAAGTGGAATCCGCTAGCCTGCAACTGTTCGATATTGCTCGAACCTGGTTCAGAGATGAACCCCAACTATCTGCTTCCGACGTCACCTGGGAAGACTTCAAGAGGCTATTCAAGGAAAAATTTTATCCCGAAGTGGCTCGGGAAGCTCTCGAAAGCCAATTCGAGAGACTGGAACAAGGTAACATGACTGTTGATGAATATACTGCTGAATTTAGCAGGTTAAGCCACTTTGCGGAGTACATGGTTCGTACCCCGGAGGACAGAGCCCGAAGATTTAAGAAGGGGCTATCTCCGGATATCCGCCTTGCTGTCACCACCAGCCGAGCTCGCACCTATGAAGAAATCCTGAGCGTGGCACAAGGAGTCGAGAGAGATATGGGGCACAAACTGAAACGAGAGAGAGATACCGGAAATGTGGGACCCAACAAACACCCTTTTCAACAACAACAACAGCAGAGGGCCCCGCAGCAAAATCAGCGTCCTCCCCCTCGAGCTCCAGCACCCCAGGCTCAAGGACAGAACCAGCGAGCTCCCCCTTGCAACTATTGCCAAAAACCAGGCCACACTTGGCAAGACTGCAGAAAGAGGCTAGGTGCTTGCCTCTATTGTGGTTCCCCAGCACATCAATTGAGGGACTGTCCTGTTGCTCAAGGACGTCCAGCTGCACCAAAGGCTCCAGTCCAGGCCAGGCCCCCAGCAGCACAACAAAGGGGACCCCCGCTTCCAACTCAACAACAACGCTTTGCTCAGCACCAACAGCAACAACAGAGGGGTGCACCGCAGCAAGGCCGTGCTTATGCAATGACTCTGGAAGAAGCGGAAGCCACAGCTGACGTAATTACAGGTTCTGTGCTTATAAATTCAATACCAGCTATTATTTTATTTGACTCTGGAGCTTCACATTCATTCATGTCAGTAGAATTCCTTATGAAGCACAACTTAATCACTAAACCCCTTAGGAATTGTTATAAGATCATTACCGGTGGAGGAATCATCCCGGTTAGTGATGCCTGTAACAGTTGCCCTATTACATTATGTGGAAGAGAACTGTATGCTAGACTACTTGTAATGCCAGTGCCCAGTTTTGACATTATACTGGGTATGGATTGGTTAAGTCAACATCATGCCACAATAGACTGTCACAGAGGCAGTGTAATCTTCAGACCCCCTGGCCAGCCAGAATTTGAATTTGCTAGAGGTTCTAGAGAAATGGGTAATAACAAAATTTGTGGAGCCCTAGTAACAGAAGAACTGCCACCTATCATATCTGAATACCTTGATGTCTTCCCTGAGGACCTCCCAGGCTTACCCCCAGACCGAGAAGTTGAATTCTCCATTGACTTAGTGCCAGGAGCAGCACCAGTATCTCAGAATCCCTACAGAATCAACAAGAATGAGATAATAGAACTTAATGAACAAATCAAGGAGCTAGAAGACAAAGGGTTCATTAGGTCTAGTGTCTCACCCTGGGGAGCCCCAATACTTTTTGTGCCCAAGAAGGACGGCACATCCAGAATGTGTATTGACTATAGGGCCTTAAATGCCTTAACAATTAAGAATAAGTATCCCCTGCCCAGGATAGATGACTTATTTGATCAGTTGAGTGGAGCTCGGGTGTTTTCAAAGATTGATTTGAGGTCTGGTTACCACCAAGTAAGGGTGAGAAAGGAAGACATTCCTAAAACTGCTTTCAATACCCGGAACGGACATTACGAATTCTTAGTGATGCCGTTCGGGTTGACGAATGCTCCAGCAGTTTTTATGAACTTAATGAACAGAGTTTTCCAGCCATACCTAGACAAATTTGTAGTGGTCTTCATTGATGATATTTTGATCCACTCCAAGACCCCCGAAGAACATGAAGAACATTTGAGGCTGGCATTAGAGACTTTGAGGAAGGAAAAACTTTATGGAAAATTATCCAAATGTGCTTTCTTCCTAGACAAAGTAGAATTCTTGGGACATGTTGTGACTGGAGATGGAATAGCAGTAGACCCTAAGAAGATAGCTGCAGTAGAATCCTGGCCCACTCCAGACTCTGTAGCAGAGATTAGAAGCTTCCTGGGACTAGCTGGCTACTATCGGAAGTTCGTAAAGGACTTTGCTAGGATTGCTGAACCCATGACAAAGTTAACAAGGAAGGATGAAGAGTTCACCTGGACTGATGAATGTCAGCATGCTTTTGAGGAATTGAAGAAAAGGCTGACTTCTGCCCCTATTCTGACCTTACCTTCTGGAACCGGAGGTTTCGCTATTTATAGTGATGCTTCTGGAAAAGGTCTAGGTTGTGTATTGGAGCAGAACAAGAAAGTAATAGCATATGCCTCTAGACAGCTTCGACCACATGAAAAAAATTATCCAACTCATGATTTAGAATTGGCAGCTGTCATTTTTGCTCTTAAACTTTGGAAGCATTACCTTTATGGAGAAAGGGTGGAAATATTTACAGATCATAAAAGCCTAAAATATATCTTCACCCAGAAAGAGCTAAACATGAGGCAAAGAAGGTGGCTGGAACTAATGAAAGACTTTGATATCACTCTTCAATATCACCCTGGGAAGGCAAATGTAGTTGCTGATGCTCTAAGCAGGTATCCTATGGCGATGTACTTGACTATGGACAGACACCTGCTGGAGGACTTGGAAAGTTTAGGTATTGAAGTAATTATCCCAGGAAAAGAGGGCCAAATGATGAACTTGCAGATTCAGTCTACTCTAATGGACAAGATCAAGGAGACTCAGTTTCAAGACGAAGGCCTGCGAAGCCTTCGAGGTCAAGTGCAAGCTGGATTAGTAGAAGAGTTCAGAATTCATGAAGATGGATCACTGAGGCATGGCGATAGATTATGTGTACCTCAAGGAGACATAAGAGAAGAAGTTATGCAAGAGGCGCACAGATCGCAGTACTCTATACATCCATGAGCCAACAAGATGTACAAGGACCTGAGGACGCATGTTTGGTGGCATGGCATGAAAAGAGAAGTAGCCAGGTTCGTATCTCGTTGTTTAGTATGCCAGCAAGTTAAGGCTGAAAGACAACGACCTGGAGGATTGCTTCAACCACTACCCATTCCGGAGTGGAAGTGGGAACATATCACAATGGATTTTGTTTCCGGTCTTCCAAGAACACCTAGTGGTAAGGATGCAATCTGGGTGATAGTAGATCGACTGACCAAATCTGCACATTTTCTACCGTTCAAAGTAGGGCTATCTACAGAGAAGCTGGCAGATTTATATATCAGACATATTGTTAAGCTATATGGGGTTCCAGTAAGCATTGTCTCCGACAGAGATTCAAGGTTCACCTCTCACTTCTGGAAGAGCTTACAGGCCAGCTTGGGGACTCAACTCAAATTCAGCACAGCTTATCATCCCCAAACCGATGGACAATCGGAACGTACCATCCAGACACTTGAAGATATGCTCCGTACATGTGTTCTGGATTTTGGAGGATCCTGGAAAGACTATTTACATCTGGTAGAATTCTCTTATAATAACAGCTACCAAGCCAGTATCGAGATGACTCCATTTGAAGCCCTGTATGGCCGAAGATGTCGTACCCCGCTATCATGGGACGACGTTGGAGAAAGAGCCCTACTGGGACCAGAGATGGTGATCGATTCAGCTGAAAAGGTAAAGCAAATAAGGGACAGACTTCGAGTGGCTCAAGACAGGCAACGACATTGGGCAAATAGCCACCGAAGGCCCTTGGAATTTGAGGTAATTAAATTTATGAAATTCAAGTCAATTTAAATATTTTGGTTATGGAACTAAGACTTGATTATGACTCTATTTTAAGGTTGGAGAACTGGTATTCTTAAAGATTTCCCCGACACGTGGCACCATTAGGTTCGAAAGGAGTGGAAAGCTCAGCCCAAGATTCATCGGACCTTTTGGCATTCAGGAGAAAATCGGAGAAGTGGCATACCGTCTGGCGTTGCCACCCTCTCTGGAAGGAGTCTATAACGTCTTCCACGTGTCGCAGCTGAGGAAGTATGTGTCAGACCCCAGCCACATTTTGGATCACTCAGAGCTCGAAGTAGGCCCAAGTTTGACTTACCAAGAGCAACCCGTGGAGATCCTGGATCGCTCGGAGAAAGTCCTACGGAATCAGGTTATCTCCCTGGTTCGCGTAGCTTGGAAGCATCATTCTTCCGGCGAATCCACCTGGGAGTGAGAAGACGAGATTAGAGAGCGATACCCCTATCTTTTTGACCCCTGAGGTATATTGTAATTTTCGGCTTTTTCTTTTCGTCCCATGTTACTCTTAAATTTCGAGGACGAAATTTTTGTAAGTTGGGTAGGTTGTAAACCCCCTGAATTTCCAAATTATTAAATCTTGGATTTTTTCCAATTTTCTGGAATTTTCTGTGAATTTTCTGTAATTAAATCAAGATTTTTGATTAATAAATGATTTTTAAATGGCAATAAATAATATTAAAATATCATAAAAATAATATTTTTGGGTGTAAAATAGAAAACTGGACTTAGGGCAATTTTTCTGGATTTTTCTGGGCCTCAGACCTATTTTTAAAAGCCTAAAAACTATTTTCTAAATTAATTAATTATTTAATTAATTAATATTTATTATTATTATTATTTTTTATTATTATATTTTAAGTTTTGGGCCCGGCCCGGCCCAGTGGGCCGAGCCCGTTAGAGAACCCGGCCCAGCCCTATGCTTAACGGGTCGGGCGGGTCGGCCTGACCGGATCCGCGCCCGACCCGGACCCGCACCCCTGTCACCCGCTCTCTGCGAACCCGCCGCCGCGATTTCCGGCGACCACGTCGCCCCTCCGCGAGAGCCGGCCGGAGAACCTCCCACGTCCTCCTCCTTCTCCGAGCCCCTCGCCACGACCCAGGCCACCCTCTCCCACCGAAACCCTATAAATCCCCCTGTCCTCCTCTTCCGCCTCCCCATCTCCCTCGATCCCCCTCGCCGGAACCCTAACGCCGGCCTCCCTCCGCCCTTCGCAGAACCCCGCCCCACTCGACGCCGGCCTCCCTCCGCCCTCGACTACCCTCTGCTCCCCCGGATCCGTCCCCGAGGCGTCCCCGAGCTCGCAGCTCGCCCACCAGAGCCCCGCCCTGAGCCGCTCCGGCTCCGGCCGAACGCCGCTCTGCCCCCGAGACCTCGCCGGCGCTTCATCGCCCTGAGCCACCACCGCCGTGTCCGCCGACAGAAGACACGGACACCGGAACCCTGGCCCTTCGAAGCTGAACAGTGGACACGGCTAGACACGTGTCGGACACAGTGTCAACTTGACACGAGGAGACGAGGAAACCAGTTTGCAAAGCCCTGTTCAGGTACTCCTATTTTCCTCCTCGGATCTCCGTTTTCGATTCCACAAATTGCGTTGTGAAGCCTGTATGACCCTCTCGGTGTCCGGACAAACTGTTCGTGGCACCGCGTCCTGTGGTGATCGCACACGGCGATCCAAAAACAGGAAAAAACCAGACCCTGTTTCACCCCGGAACCGAGTACGTCCCGCCAAACGGGACGACTTGGTCGCGTGCGGTCTTCACAGATACGTGCGCAGCGTCGATACGGACGTGTGAGATTTCGCGGAAGCTGATTCGGGTGTGCGTGCACACCGGAATCAACGCGTATCCGCGGACATCGCTCCGTATCCGCCTTTTCGGCAATTCGCCCTAACTTCGTGCACACTCGTCAGATCGAGACGAAACTTGCGCCATCGGACTCGTAGCGATACGCTGGTCCTGTGGGTCAAGTTTGGTTCGATTCTGAGAACGTTGACGAAATCGCGTGTCGTGGGCCCCACAGGCCCCGCTCGACGGGCGATTTTGTGTTCGGCTCATCGGAATCCAAATCTGGAAGTTCCGTTGGGTTCGTATCAGCGTTCCTGACCTGTTGACACTAAGTTTGGTGAATTTGGAGACCTTTGACCCGGACACGTTTTTCGGTGCAAAGCGGGCCCAACGGCGGACCCCGTTTTGACCCGAAACTGTCGTTTTTGCCCTTGTCTCTAAATTGGACCCAAGGACAGGCGTTTCTAGCTATTTGACATCTTCTGAGCATGATGGTAATGTCTGTTTCAGCTTTTGGACTCATCTGTGGAAATTTCCCCCAAGAACCAAGTTAAACAGATCCAAACAACAGGCAAGTACCTGCACTTCAAGTTAAATCTAATTATATTGTGATAATTAAATTCCTGCTTTTCTAGTACCCTTGATGATTACACCTAGTGTCAGAAATGCTGGATTTTCATGTCTTGGATATATTAGTCCATGTCTTGTTATCATGTCGGGTGGGAGAATACTGAAAGGCATGTAGTTTACCCTTCCCCTTGTCGTGAATAATAGCTGTTGGTACACGACTGTCCATCAGCCGGATCTCGATTATTCATGAATAATAGCCGTTTATGACGGCCGGATTAGCCTTATAAACCCCTACATGCCAACTAAGTATTCTAAAAACAAACACAAGTATCATACAGATAGTTTCTAGTCATGTTATGTTTCTTGCTGATTGTAGTAGTTTCATTTCCTGCTCATTTACTTCTATTCTCTCATATTCCTGTTTATAGTTGTGACTCTGAGATATTGACAATCTTTTATGCAATTTTCTTAACATGATATTCAATATTTAATTGTCATAAATATTTAGTTTAACCTTGCTGTGCACTGTGTACTTCGCTCCTTTCCTGACTGGATCTGTTGATTTTAGGCGACGATGAGGATCTTGCCCCTACTTATTATGGTCCTTATGAGGGTACAGATAATACCTATGAAGAACCAGAACCCACCCAGGAGACCCCTGCTGCTGAGTAGCTTTTAGTAGCTATCTTTTATTTCTGTTCTTATCTTATTTATCGGGTTTGTCCCCGATTTCATTTGAAATTCCTGTATTAAACATTTGAATTGTTGTCACATTCATTCCAGTTACATAATTTAAGTTTCTATTCTCATTATTAACTTGCCTATGTTAAATTGTGAATGAGTTAGACTAGTTAGATGGATTGACCTAGACAGCGTACTACCGCCGACTCTGCGGCGTAGGCTGGACGTACCCACGCACTCGTGCCCGAACTTCCGGGTGCGGGTCGTGACACCAGTCATTTCAGCTTATTATCCGTACTTAAGGTACGCAACGGATAATAAGTCTACAACCCAAGAATTTGTCATGTCCATATTACCTCTGACCAAATATTCGTGTCTGCCATCATGCCCATAATACATCTTATGGTGTCAGTTGTTTCAACTTGTCATCCATACTTAGCTCTAAGTACGCCAAGGATGATAAGTCCACAAGAACACCCCTGCAAAATTGTCTCAGGCTACAATCAAATCAAGATATTTTTTGATGACAAAAAGCATACATCGGTCCGAACACCTACTGGCAGTACGCCATTCTCCTTGGTTTACGGAAGCGAAGCGGTCCTTCCACTCGAGATCCAAATTTTGTCACTCCGAGTGGCTCTGTCCAACCGATTTATCGTTGACGAGAATCATCACCGACGGCTACAAGAGTTGGAAGCGCTCGACAAGAAGCGTATCTTAGATCAATAGCTCATTGAGCTGTACCAAGCATGCCTCTCAGGATCCTTCAATAAACTGGTCAAGAAGAGGACTTACCAAGTGAGTGACCTGGTCTTGACAGTAAGAAGATCGATGGTTATGACCCACAAGACGGCTAGTAAATTCCAACCTAAATGGGAGGGTCTGTTCATTCTGGAGTCTGTGTTCTCCAACGGCGGCTATCGGCTCACAAAACCCAATGGCGACTTGCTCATGATGCCTATCAAGGACATGTTCCTCAAAAAGTACTATGTCTAAGCTAGTCTTGTACTCCTTTTACTATCAGCTGGACAACCAAAATATACAGTGTACGTTCCATGTTGTTCATCCCCAGCAAGTGTGTAAGCACAATATGTACTCCTCTTCCATAAAAGTTGGATGAAAGCCATTATCTGTATTCAGGAATCTTGAATATGCAACAGATAGTGGATCCTCCAAAAGCTCCCCAGTGGAGCCACCTTCAGGTTTATCCACACTTTCGGGTAGACCACTCATAATCAGTTCTATTGAAAATTAGTTCAAGTCCACATCACCTATGAACTACTGTCCTAAACGATTATCCCCAGCAGGATTTGCCATGACCTTCTTACCTCTAAGCAAACCTCTCTATATGACTATCTATTGTCACGTCCATAATACCTCTGATATCGGTCGTCACCCAAACTTATCATCCGTACTTAACTCTAAGTACACCAGGGTGTTAAGTCCACAAAACCCATCACGTCCATATCACCTATGATAGGGTTTCGTTTTGAACTTATTACTTGCATTACAATGCGCAAGAAGTAATATGTCTACCAAAGATCCCCCAGTGGGATATCCTCAACAAAAGCAAACAGTTGACGTCCATATTACCTCTGAACTATAAGTTGCCCATGTTCTCCATCCAAAGAAAATAATCATATCTATATTACCTCTGGCTCATTTTATTTTCCTTTCATACCATGATCGTACCTAACGTAGTATGACTATCGTTTAGCTCACGTCCATGTTACCTCTGAGCTATCGTCCTCACGTCCTCCCTAATAGAGTTTGTCATATCCTTCTTACCTCTGAGAAAACCTCTTTATATGAATATCGATTATTATGTCCTCTGATATCGGTCGTCATCAAAACTTATCACCCGTACTTAAATCTAAGTAGGCTAGCGGTGTTAAGTCCACAAAATATGCCACGTCTATATCATCTCTGGCAGGGCTTGTCTAGAACATATTACTTGCACTCAGGTGCGCAAGAAGTAATAAGACTATAAAATCTATCACGTCCATATCACCTCTGATAGGTTATTTCGCTTCGAACTTATTACTTGCATCCAAGTACGCAAAAGGTAATAGGTCCACCAAATATCCCCTAGTGGGATATCCCTATTAAACTGCTGTATTGTACAACATCCATATTACCTCTAGCATAATAGCCAAAGTTCATAACATGCAATAAGACAAATACAAAGCGGAAATTCTGGAAAATGAGAGAATTTATTGAGAAAAAAATTCTCTCTTTGGCAAAACCCCTTATTTATAGCGCAAAGGAAGTGATGGAGACTCCCTGATTCTCGTGTCGCATTATCATCATTAATTATGACAATGATACTTGAAATTTTCACTCAACTTTATCCTTTGAGAAACCGTCACTTCCGGATCCTTGCTGAGAGATGGCTCAGAATCTCCAAGAAATCTCCGCAAAGATAAAGCAAAATCTCGACATTTAAAGATTTAACAGCCTGGCAGAAGCGCCTATGCGGCATGTCACTCAGATGCGGCCAAGGTCCTCTCCTCCATGGTTCTTATTCAAAGTATTCCAAAACTTATCAGTTTAAAAACTTTGAAGGGGGTCTTGTAGAAGCATAAAAAATCTAGATCCATGCGTCCAACAAACATGCGCCCCAAGATCGACTCAGAAAAAATCAGACATCAGAATGACTATGCAGCCCAAAAAAATAGCTACCATGCGCAACAGTAATCAAAGGTCATGCGTTAGAGTGATCAAGCCCCCGGTGCCATAATGATCCAGTGTAATGCGCTGACTGCTTCATAACTAGTGTTTTCGTGTGCCATCAGTGTGCCGCATACGCCAACAGTGTCATGGGCCACTACTCCCTCAAGCATCCATACGCCCAAATACTAGCCACGTAAAGGCTTGACACAAAGATTATGTCTGACACAAAATCCTGACAAAAAAGACTTTCTGAAGGCCTCGAAAGACGTGAGCACACTAAATGACAGAACCTCGCGTCAGCATAGACTTTACTCCTGACAAACGTGCAGCATCACGTGTACGAGGCCACATGGGTTCCAAACTCCATACGTTCCATGATTCTCTGGCCACATGCATTCCAAACTCCATGCGTTCTATGCGTCTCTGGTCCCATGGGTTTCAGACTCCTGGTGGTCCATACATTTCTGACCCCATGCGTTCCAGACTCCATGCGTTCCATGCATCTCTGGCCCCATTTATTCCAGACTCCACGTGTTTTATGCGTCATATACGTCCTAGACTCTATGCGTCCAACATGGCAGGGTTTTCTGAGATAAAAATTTTATGCTGTGATTGAACTGATTCTCTCCAACTAAATGTGGGCCACGTGCCAAGCTGACCAAGTCACGCAAACAAAAGACGAGAATTGTCCAGATCTTTAGCAACAACAAATCACAACAAATGTCCACATGGCAGTTCGACCTAGACTCAACAACATTCTGTTAAGGATGTACACGTGAAGCCTTCCCATAACATGTGCCTACAGTTATAACCGTATTCTGATGAAGGAGACCCCTGCGACCACCAAACAGAAGCATATGCGACATCTATAGCCCACCAACACGATGGCTATAAATAGAATCAACTTGGACGTTCCACTGGCTGGTTTTTCTACTTTAGAGACCATACCCCTCCAGACGAGCTACGTACTTGCACACAAGCTTAGAAGAGATAAGAGAGCATCACCATTCCCTCGTCAGACCGTCAAAGGAGTAAAAGAGTTGTTGCAGTACTCGATCTCCATCGTCATATTACCCAGATCAAAAATATTGTACTTAGATTTTATGTCTTGGATTTCTTTATACTTTTTATTTGTTATTAAACGAAGGTTTTTCAAACTTACTTAAATGGCTAACATTGGGAACCAAATTAATTGAATTAAGACTATGTTACGTGAGGTTCATAGTTTTTATCATGCATGTGTTTCTTGACACTTTTGTTTAAATGGAAATTGTAGTGACATCTTTTGCAATTACCTATATTTTTACTCTCTTATGCTGGCATGTGGTATCTTTTTGCAGTTCCTTCAAAACGACATCTCTTTGTTGGGAAAGAAGTGGGAAAACCTTCCCCCAAATCCGAGAGTACCTGCGAGAGAACCGAGCAATACAATACACAAACCAAACACCAAACCACAAAAAAATAATCCACGTAGATACAGAGAATTTTGACGTAAAAAATCTTGCGAAAAAAATAACGGGACGATCGAAGTTCAACCCTGAAGAACCTCCACTAATTGAATAAAGAGAATACACCCTCTACAAGCTCCTTCTGATCCAACATGGATCACCACAACACTTAGGAATAGAAAATAGATCACACCACGAAGATAGAAGACAATAAGAAATTACCCAAAGTTGTTCTCCTCCTCCGAAACGGCCTTCAATCCTTCTTTCTTCTTGCCAAAGTTGTAATGGCACTCTTGCCTCCTTTTTTATCTTTCTTGAGAAGATATGTCATGTATTCTCTATGAAATTAGGGTTAGAAAAACCTAATATATACCCCCTAATCCTGCAGCAAATCCTGGACTATAGGATACGATCCAACGGTGTATAAAATACCTCTGAAATTTTGTTCAGTCCATCGACCGAACTCGGCCCGACTTCGGTTTTGAGGTTTTGGAACACCACACTGAGTTTGGTCCGACTTCAGTTTTGAGGTTCTGGAACACCACATCGAACTCGAACCGAGTTCAGACTGAGTTCAGCCCGAACTTTGTCTCCCCCTGTACAGCAGACTGCTCCTCCTTCCTCCGAGTTTCTTCAACCTCTCAAATGGCTCTCGTCACCTCCCCGAGCTTCTTTGACCACAAACGGCGCTCGTCACACTCCAGGGTATTCTCCACATAGGTTGGGAACCCTACCCACTCCAACAAATCTCCTCCTTCATAACTATGTCGAGGGGATCGTCATCCTGACGATCTGCCTGTAGTACTTAAACTTTTTCCTTAGAAGAATCTTTGTGAACATATCTGCTCTGTTGTCGTCAGTATGAACCTTCTCAAGCGCCGCTTCCTTCTTCTCAACAGCATTCCGTATCCAATGATACCGGGTCTCAATGTGCTTGGATCAGATATGAAATAGTTGGTTCTTTACAAGGTGAATAACACTCTGACTATCGCAAAGCAAAGGATATTGCTTCTGCTTTAGCCCAACTTCCTGCAATAGCTTCTTCATCCACAATAACTCCTTGCAAGCCTCCGTCACCGTAATATACTCTGCCTCCGTCATCGACAAGGCAACACACTTCTGGAAATGCGACTAACACGATACGACTCCACCAGCAAACATCATCATATAGCCTGAAGTCGATCGCCTTGTTTCTATATCTCCAGCCATATCAGCGTCGGTATACCCAACTAGTTTCGGCTCGTCACCACCAAATGAAAGTCTTCAATCGACAGTGCCCTGAAGATATCGTAGAATTCACTTGACCCCACTCCAATGTACCCTTCCAGGATTTGAACTGTACCTACTAACTGTGCCGACTGCATGAGCAATATCTAGCCTCGTATATACCATAGCATACATAAGACTTCCCACGGGTAAGGCATATGGAACCCGCTCCATATCTTCCTTCTCATCCTCGGTAGATGGACACTGCTCCTCGGTGAACTTAAAGTGAGCTGCAAGGGGGTTACTCACTTTCTTTGACCCGTCTATCCCGAAATGCTAAAGTACCCGATGAATGTACTTCTTTTGGGACAAGTGTAGCAGCTTGGACTCTCTCTCTCTCTCTCTCTCTCTCTCTCTCTCTCTCTTTTTCTCTCTCTCTCGGCTGATCTCCATCCCAAGAATAGTCTTTGCTGCACCCAAATCCTTCATAGAGAAGGCCGCGTCCAGTTGGCGCTTCAACGCCGCTATCCTAGTGGCATTCCGACCACCAGTAGAATATTATTAACATAGCGCAATAAAATGATAAAATCATCCTCGACAAAGTACCACACAAACACACAGTGGTTCGACGTCGTCCATACATAACCATGCTCCCCATAAACAAATCGAACTTCCTGTACCACTGCCTCGGAGCCTGTTTCAGACCATACAAGCTCTTCCTCAACTGGCAGCCCAAATATGACTTGCCCTTCTCACAAAATCCCTCTAGATGCTCCATGTATAACTTCTCAAGATCACTGTAGAGGAATACCATCTTCACGTCCATTTGCTCGACCTCCAAGTCAAAACTGGCTGCCAATGCTAGCACCATCCGTATAGATGATTGCTTGACGACTGGCAAAAATATATAATCATAATCTACACATTTTTATTGACCGTAGCCTTTAACTACCAGCCTCACTTTGTATCGAGGGTGAGTAGCATCATCTGTCTGCTTCACTCTGAACACTTATTGATTCTTCAAAGCCTTCTTACCCTTTGGCAACAGCACCAGATCATAAGTAGAGTTGGCCTCCAAGGAACTCATCTCCTCATGCATGGCCTCCATCCATCTTGCCTGTGTTCATCTTCCGTAGCCTCTACGAAACTTTCGAGTTCTCACCCGTCATTCAGTAGCACATACTCACCCGGTGAGTATCTCGTAGATGGTTGACGCTCTCTATCACTCTTCCTCAACGGAACCACTGGTGCTGGCTATATATCTACAGCCTTCTCCCCTCAAAGAACTGCCTCCTCGGCATACCTATCCTCTTAAGTGTAATCTTGACCACCATCAGCAGGCTGGTGATCAAGGTTGGGAGCAACTCTATGTACTGGCTCCCCTATATCTGGATCCTGTGAGATGTCCTCTGAAAATTGCTCGAAGCAAAATGACTCTAACTCAGGCAATTCTTCAGCCTCAGAAAGTATATCGAAATCCTGAGTATTGGTCATGGTCTGATCCTCGACGAATACCATGTCCCTGTTTCTGTAAAGCTTTCTTTCTATGGGATCGTAGAGTCTAAAGCCAAACTCATCCCGACCGTAGCCGACAAAGATGCACTGTCTCATCTTTGGCTCAAGTTTGGATCTCTCGTCCTTCGGTACATGCACGAAGGCCTTACAACCAAACACTCACAGGTGATTGTATGACGGCTCTTTGTTGTACCATACTTTGTCAGGCACATCACCCTGCAAAGGAGCACTAGGAGATAACTTAATAACATAAGCAGCTGTGTAAAGTGTCTCACCATAATAGCTGCCTAACAAGTTTGCTTTTGACAGCAAATACTGTACCCTCTCCATTAGTGTTATATTTATCCGCTCCGCTACACCGTTTAGCTGCGGTATCTTTGGTGGAGTCTTCTAGTGTCGTATCCCTTGCTTTTTGCAATAAGTATCAAAGGGACCGATATACTCGCCGCCATTGTCCGACCGAACACAAAATAGCTTCTTTCCCGTCTCCCTTTCAACAGAGGCCTGAAACTCCTTGAAAGTGGGCAGCACCTGATCCTTGGTCTTTAAGGTATAGACCTAAACCTTACTGGAATAGTCATCAATAAATATTATAAAATAAGAAGTACCACTAATGAATTTTACCTTTATAGGATCGCAGACATCCGAGTGAATCAATTCGAGCAACGTCGGCTTCCTTGAACTTGGGTGACTTTGAAAAGACGCCATATTTTGCTTCCCCATCAAACAGTGCGTGCACTTCTCCAACTTTGTAGACTTTAGCCCTGGAATCACCTTCTTCTTCACTAAGTAACTCATCCCCTTCTCGCTGATATGGCTGAGCCACCTGTGCCACAACTCAGTAGACGCATTAGTAGCTGCGTTAACCTCTTGTGCCACATGTGCGCTCCCTTCCATATAGTAGAGTCCGGACCTCTTGCTTCCTCTGGCAATCACCATCGAACCTTTAGAAAGCTTTCGCTGACTGTTCCCGAAGAGATTGAAGAAATTCTTGTCATCCAACCTTCCAACCGATACCAAGTTGAAACGGATATCAGGGACATGACAGACATCTTTGTGAACAAGAACTGCACCCGTCTTTGTCCTCAAGTGCATATCTCCAATGGCAGCCACCTTTGACACATCTCCATTGTCCATCTTCAACACTCCACAGTCGTCTGTTCTGTAAGTAGCAAATAGTGCCCTGTTGTGAGATACGTGCGCTGAAGCACCTGAGTCCATCAGCCAAGAGTTATCATCACAGGCGAGGTTCATAACTACCTCATCACCTACAATGATCACGTCGCCTCCATGTGTCAAGGCCGCCACTGTAGTGTTCTCACTTTGCTTTCCCTTGTCGTCCTTCTTCTCTCTCTTGCAAGCAAAATAATTTTGCTTGATGTGGCCCTTCTTGCCACAATGGTAACACTCTGAGTCCTTGTATCGACCCTTGGACCTTCCCCTGCGTTTGTCTCTGCCATCGCCTGGACCCCTACTTTTATCCCTTTTGCGGCTCTCTGAAACAAGCGTCTCTGAGTTGGATGTGGATGAAGTGCCCTGAGAACGTCTCCGCATATCTTTATTCAGTACCCCGCTCTTAGCAAACTCCAGACTGACCATTCCTTCTGGAGCAGAAGCGATCATAGACACTCTTACGGTCTCCCACGAGTCTGGCAATGTACACAACATCCATAGTCCCTGAACCACGTCGTCGAACTTGACTTCCAACGAGGATAGCTGGTCAACCATACTCTGGAACTCACTCAAGTGATCCGTAATCGACGGTCCATCTTTGTACCGAAGACCCATCATCATCCGGATTAGGAACAATTTATTTATCCCGGTCTTCTTCGCATACAAAAATTTTAACTTATTCGACAGTGTCCTCGCGTGCTCAATACTGGCAACGTGGTTGTACACGTTCTCGTCAACGAACTATCAAATGTACCCAGACACATGTATATGCTCGAAATTCCAGTCATCTTTGAATTTGTCACTGGGCCTTTCGAAAGCAAATAATGCCAGATGCAGCTTCATGACAAATAGCAGATCATTTATCTTGCTCCTCCAGTAGTGATAGTTGATACCGTTCAGGTTTACCATACGCATAGGCTTCGTGTCCATCTCTCCTCCCTGGTTTACCTGTCAACTACTGACACCCTTATGAAATTCCAGAACCTGGCTCTGATACCACAATGTTGAAAAATAAGCGCGGAAACCTTCCCCCAAACTAGAGAGTACCTGCGAGAGAATCGAGCAATACAACGCACAAACCAAACACCAAACCACAAAAAAATAATCTACGCAGACAGAGAATTTTGACGTGAAAAACCTTTGCAAAAAAAACTACGGGACGATCGGAGTCCAACCCTGAAGAACCTCTACTAATGGAATAAAGAGAATACATCATCTACAAGTTTCTCCTGATCCAACACGGATCACCATAACACTTAGGAATAGAAAATAGATCACACCACGAAGATAGAAGACAATGAGAAATTACCCAAAGTTGATCTCCTCCTCCGAAACGGCCTCCAATCCTTCTTTCTTCTTCCCAAAGTTGCAATGGCACTCTTGTCTCCTTTTTTCTCTTCCTTGAGATGATATGTTATGTATTCTCTATGGAATTAAGGTTAGGAAAACCTAATATATATCCCTTAATCTCACAGCTAATCATGGACCGTAGGATACGATCCAACGGTGTATAAAACATCCCTGAAATTTCGTTCAGTCCGTCGATCGAACTCGGACTGACTTCGGTTTTGAGGTTCTGGAACACCACACCGAGTTTGGCCCGACTTCAATTTTGAGGTTCTGGAACACCACACCAAACTCGGACCAAGTTTGGACCGAGTTCGGCCCGAACTCTATCTCCCCCTGTACAGCAGACTGCTCCTCCTTCTTCCTCCCGAGTTTCTTCGATCTCTCGAATGGCTTTCGTCACCTCCCCGAGCTTCTCTGACCACAGACGGCGCTCGTCGCACTCCAGGGTATTCTCTACATAGTTTGGAAACCCCACCCACTCCAATACTCTTTTGGGATTCTTCCCTGAGAAAATGTCAATTAATTTTGCATTCTACTGCCAAACAATTAATCCAACGCGTTTTAGTCCAAAAATGTCACTTCTCTCGACGTTCTATCCCCTAAAAATTTAATTTTCACAATTTTTTTCTTGTACCCCCAATATATCTAAAATTAAACTCTTCAGTCCAAACTATATATATATATATATATATATATATATATATATATATATATAGAGAGAGAGAGAGAGAGAGAGAGGAGGGATATTGAACCAAGGTTTATTGTACCATTTAATCTCAATCGTATAACCTACGTGATCATGTAGTTATAAAACATAATGACATCGTGATGATATGACAATAATTTTTTGGGAAATATATCATCATGTTTTAGCACTGCACTTGAACCACATCACTACTCACATTACTTCCTCCACATGGAATTAAATGTGCTTCTGGAGTCCGTCGCTCGAACTCGCAACCTCTTGGAAGGATATGCCTCACTCTAAACCACTTGAGCTAGAGGTCCTTGATAATATTATATATATGGCCTGGCCTTTTAGGCTATTATGTGTCCTAGTCTCCTGCGGCTTTGTCTTGGTGATGTCTGTCATCTGATTGCATCTACACTTAGCTTGTTCTTTGCCTATATTTAACTGGACTCCTGGGCTATTCCAGTGTTCAAGCTAACTTCATCGTTAGCATTGGGCCCAAGGATGCCAGCAGCACGTTTCATCTTTATTGAGGCAAAGGGGCAGTACAGAACAACAAGTTGCTTAATATAAACATATTAGAAATCTCGTTGCACGCCTCTGGCACTTGAGTCTTCCGTCCTAGACTTTCTAGGAAATCTAGGAGCAGTTTGTCTTGAAAGCATGAGAGGTTATACGAGGAACACAACAGCCTCTAGTTGCAATAAAATTGTACCGCTGATATAGAGCAACAATTTTGCGGCACTGTCTGTACATGTTTGCGACGCTACATACGTAGCTTTGCAAAAACGTGCAACTACAACCCCGCAGTTACACAGCCCGTAGCTCTGCGAAACTACTTCATCGTTGCTCCGTGCCACTACGATTCTTCGACGTTCCTGTGCTAGTTCCACGAACCAAGCGCAAAAGTGTACCATTTATGCGCCCGAAAGGAACGTGCAAAGTGCACCATCATAGTGCTACTTTGCGTCTTTCCCTTACGCCCAAGCCCATCTCCAAAGGGGCCTAGCTCCAAAGGATTTCTCTAAAAAATTAGTGAAAAAACAAATACTTGTTGTGGAAATCTTGCCCACTGAAAAACCTATCATCATGCTAACTACTTGAGTTAACCCATATCATGTGTACAAGACAATATATAATATATAAAATATTAAAATACACACTTGGAGTTTGCATTAACAACAGATCACTAATGACAAAATTGAATGTATCCCAACATTCCTCTATATATTCCAATATGTAAATGAGTGTTCCCCACAGTGACTGTACATCATGCATTAGAATATATATGTCGCCTACGACTTGAACCTTTCCGCATGGGATGAACTACAGTAGGATACATAATGGACCAAGTCTTGAATTTAGTATCAAAACTAGAATTCTCTCCCACTCGTACAATTACATCAATTATGCATCTGGTTGCATGTTATAGGTCATGTGCTGATCTCGTTTCTGTGTATCTTGGATCACTACAAAAAAAAGTCTTGATATAACGTTTTTAAAATTGTAATTATAACGCTTTATAGTAAAGTGTTATAAAGTTTCAAAAGATGATAGACGCTATGAATGACCTATTATAACACTTCTAATAAAAAAACGTTATTTATAGTAACATTACAAAAGGTCATCGATTTTTTTCCCAAACGTGACTCACCTACTCCTTTTTTTTTTTTCTCTTTCACTCGCTCATATAAAACTTCCTCTCCATTTCTCCTCCTCCTCCTCCTCACTCCTCTCCTCCCTCTCACTTTATCCTTGCAAATTCTTCAGATCAGAAACTCGAGGAAGAGGGAGGGTCCAAGGCAATAAGAGGTTAGGGTTTTCTCGAATCGGACGACGGACACGTTTGATGACGAGAACGAGCATACGGCCGAGTAACTGCTAAAGATCGATTTTGATGTATATATTGTTATTGTCGGTGATTGATTGTTGTGTTTTGAGACCCTAATTTCGATTTCTTCATTCGATGCCTATCGAGTGGAAGAGGAAGGTGAGCCTCTTCGACGTGATGGACCAGACCACGATCTCTGCCAAGCTCGGGAAGCTCGCCAACACTACTACTGCCTCCTCCACCACCTCCAATGGCTCCGTCAACTGAATTCTTAGCGATCTTGTTGAAAAAGAGCACTCATAACACAGATCATAAGCATGGTAATTTTCTTCCAGAAATTCTTTGGCATACTTTCTAAATAATCTCTCCTACAACCAAGTAATCTCCAGCAGTTTATATTGGAGCTTATATTATGTATCTTTATAAAATCTCACAACCAGAAAGTTATACTAAGCAAAGAAATTGCTTACTAAAAGAAGACCGATCCACTTTTCTTGTACTTCCACATCAGAATCCTTTGAGCATAATATGCTACTCACGTCTACTAAATCCACTACTTTACTTTAAATGATGTGCGTTGCATATGTAAATTAGTACATCAAGTTGAAATTTAGGTTTTAAATCTTTTTTTCATTTCTTTCAATTCTAGTGCTGAACACAAATACGTCGTGTGATCTTATTTATACAAAGGCCCAATAGCATCTTCGCCCCCTCCCATCCAGTGTTGGTAACTTTTGAAGCTTCCTTGTATCATTGACGAAAGGAACTTGGAACAGAACGACACGAAACAATATAACAAGATCTCACCTTTGCTTTACTAGGACACACGTCTTGCATTTGACTGTAGTGTAGGCCCATAAGGACCTTGGTGCTCATGTCTACGTTTTTCTGTCTTCAGCAACTATATATGCCTAGAAACTGACCATTGATTGAGAGGTTTGAGGGGGGAAAAGATGTTGAAGTGGACGATACATCTATATAAACATTTGGGACAAAATAGCAAAACAAGAAACTGATTTAACTACAAAAGAGAGAAATTATCACAAATGACTACTTCAATAAGAAGAATGAATCTGTACACAAACAAATGATTCTATCTTATGTTTACTTGTACAATGCAAGCTAGTTTTGTATTTGAGAAGAACTAATGCTTCCAAACTCCCTAGATAAGACTGGAGTGGAATGATACCTGCTGGTTTCTGGCGGTGGTGATGAAAATGCAAGAGAGATGGTTCATGATCCTATTAATTGAAATGGAGAATATCGAAATCCTCTGGTAGCTTGAAAGTATCTGCTGCGCCAAACTTCCTCTTCTCTTCAGCGTCATGTACGGATTCATCGCTGCTGCTTGAATCGTCATCATGGTGGCTGACGGCTGAAGATGAAGATAGATCATGGATGCTTTTAGATATGCAGTTCTGGGTTGCAAGCATGTTGACTTGGCCGAGATGGGAAATCTCGACTACAACTTTGTCATCGTCAACAGGTAGAGGCTGCTTCCAAGGCTCTCCGTCAAGCCTCATGAATGTATGGTCCACCGCACCCTTGTGGAACTTGAAGCGAACACCATTCGCCTGTACATTAGGACAACAAATTCAGGATCTGACTTGCACATAGATTCCGTCATAGTGCACTATTTGAGAGAGTACAATTGAAAGCATTGTGAATTATTTCAGTGGCTAACAATAGAAACAAGTATCATACAACAACAACAACAACAAAGCATCGTATCCCAAATTTTTGGGGCGGCTGTTTGAATCGTTTCTTCTGCAATGTCCTCTAATGCTAATAAAATCCATTTCACTTTTAACACTTCAAACCATGTTGGTATAGGCCTACCTCTACGCCTAGAAGCTCCACTAACTGCTATATTATTGTTCCTCCTTACGGGAGCATGTATTGGTCTGCGTTGCATATGTCCAAATCACATAAGTCAATTTTCTCTCATCTTGTCCTAAACTATCCAAAAAAAATTGTTCTGTAGAAATAATGTGAACTGAAGTCAAAATATGTTTTGTTGTCATGTTGACCAGGTTTATGTACACAAACTATTGTTGATTATTACATGTTAAGGAACCGCTATTTTTTTAGGGCTATTTGATATTACCTCCCTCTTAGATTAGGTATATTGATATTACCCCCATGTTAGATTAAAAGTTGAAAATACTCCTCTAAAAGTGTCGTTAAAAATCTGAAAGTGTCGTTAATGAGTTTTGAAAGTGTCGTTAATGAATTTTTAATGACACTTTCAGGGGGGTATTCTCAACTTTTAATCTAACAGGAGGTAATATCAATATACCTAATCTAAGAGGAGGGTAATATCAAATAGCCCTTTTTTTAATTAAGGAGAGAAATAAAGTTCTTGTAGATTTTACCAAGGAATATCAAAACATTCAAAAGCCATTTGGTGGTGTAGTTGGATATATCTAGAGGTATCATAAAGCAAATGCAATTAAAGATAATTCACATTTCTTCTTAAAAAGCTTCTCCATGAGTTAAACCAAGTATTTGAGAATCGGGTGATTTCGTGGAACAAAATGTTTGAAGGTTAAGATAAGATACGAGGATGGTTGGAGAATGAAAATGACAATATAACAAATTGCATTAAATGATAGGATAAGAAATGGGATGAATTTTTCAAATGTTAGAGAGTTGGCCCTTAACAGGCCTGAATGGGATATATAAATCATGCAGCCTCAGCCTGCTCCAAAATTTGGGATGAAGACTCTGATGTTGCTGTTATAACCATTGCAATCAAACAGCTTAGAGGGTTAATGAGGTTGACACTGGTCAGAAAAGCTTCATCAATTCTTTTGTGGAGTTTTCTCATGCTTCATAGCTATCACGAAAGACGTTTTGGATGGTGATGAACAAGGACAAAAACGAAAATAAATTTCATACTTGCTTTATATTATATTTATTTGGAGATTTCCTCAAACAGACAACAGAAACAATTGCTAGTTTCACATGTTCTAATAATGTATCTTGTAAATGTAAATTAAATGATAACATGTCAACAGTTCATAGTTGAGAAATATAACAAACACTACCAAAAGAGAATTAAAGATGTAGGATGTTCCTCTAACCTGTGCAAGCCGAGTCCCATGTCCTTTGGGAGAAAACAGCACCAACCCATGCCAAGCATCTCTAAAACCCACAATTTCAATCCGTCCATCATCAACAAATGGTGCAGTTAAATCCCTCTGTAGATGTAAACCCATTATGTAAATTTATCTGCAATCCTCGTTTACTTCACAAGCAGTTGAAATATCACATATGTAATGCTTTATTAGGAGAGAAAACTCACATCTCGCTCCTTCCTTGTACTAGGTGTTCCCCATGGATTCAGTCCTCCAGAAAAGCTAGGCAAGTTAAGGCAAATAATTGACCTAATGCTGCATCACCACCAAATTGAATTAGTTGAGACCATTAAAATGATTTAAGCTGAGTTGTATGCTTTATAAAGTTAAATTTATTCTCTCAATTCAGTCAGACAAGTAAAAGTATATAGGCAGGATATAGTCATCAACACTTTAGTGATGACTTATCAAGAGAAATAACTGAGTCACAGATACTTCAGAAATGGTAAAACTTTTGAAATAGCAACAACAATTAGACAATTAACATTGCAACTGCCAATTTGATAATCCACTCCCACCAAGTCCATGGCCGTAACAACGAATTCAAGTAGGTTTTAACAAGTTGGCAGGAACATATTGTTAATAATTTAGAATGGCAATATAAATCTCTTATAGTTACATACTAAACATGTGGACGCTTTTAGGAGAAAAGGCCTAACCTAAACATGGACTGATGTTGTAGAACCTGATGACAAAGAAATGGTGGTTGTAACGGATATAAGTGGGAATGAAACAGGAAAGCTTCACAAAACAAACTATCTAACACGATCACCATATTCACATTTACATATGAAAAAAAAACAGTAATGTCTCAAAAGACATATCAGTGCCATCACCATGCCTTGACCACAATGTACTGGCATTTTTTTTTTCTCATATATCGAGTCGAGGGTAGTGCTAAGTATTATGATTAATAAAAATGAGCTTCACTACCAATTAGTTATTTAGCAAGGAATAACTTTTCTGTACATATATGTATAGATGAAAAATAGGATAGCAAGAATTATGGAAATTTCTTGGAAGTCCAGAACTAAGTGTATATGGCTCCAACAATAGGGCCAAGCGCATACAACTACATCAATTTCACACAATTGAATTGAACCAACCTGCGTGGAATGTGGAGCTTTTCCCATTGGCCGGTTTTTTTCATAATTTTCACCTCAGCAAGTTGAGCAATGTTCCTGTAGTTGAACTAAATCAGTCTAAATAAAGCAGCATACTTTTAAGTAAACCCCTATTGAGGTAGAAATCATTCAATTTTGTAAAATCGGGGTTTGAAGTGAAAGAAGCTTTGTAGAAAATAAAAACAAGAAAAGTGAGGTCCATTAAAGTTTCATGGACGAATAACAGATGTGGCTAACCAAACTATTCAATCAACTTCCAGAGACTTGAAAATGCCTAAAGAGTTGTAGTAGTAGTAGTAGTAGTAGTAGTAGTAATATTTTTATCTCTTTATAAAAGGGATATATACAAAGTTGTACCAATTATCGATGAAATAAGCTTATGAGTCACATGGTGAATGTAACCTCTAGAATCTAAAATTTTCATTTATAATAATAATCTGAATTTTCTTAAATAATTTCTAGAATTAAATCGAATTAATGAAAACCCTAAATTTTTTATTTCAGGAATTTTCCAAAATATAACTAATTCTAAAATGAGGAAAAAGAAATTTCCTAATTTATTTCTTAAAGCCTAGTTATGTATAGTTGTAATTAAATTACTTATTAAGAGGAATTAATTAGATATAGCTAAATTATGATTAATAAGAAATTAGAAAATCCAATTTAGTAAATTAACCAAGTAGGAAGCTTCCTAGCTCTTTCCTAGGTTTCTAGAAGAGAATCTAAATTCAAAATTTCAATCCCTAGAATTTAGGAATTAGCCTAACTAATAATTGGAGGGAAAGGAAAAGAATGGAAACAAAAATTAAAAAGTAATCAATTGTGCAAATAAAACTTTGTTTTTGTAATTAATCAAATGTTATATATATAAAGCAGTGTCCTGAGAATGAAATTCCATTCTTAAGCAGTTAATTGTGGATCTCAACTCTCCTCCTTCAAATCCACCGTTGCGCTCGCCGTCCTTTCTGGCCGATGAGCAGTCTGCCGACCGTGCAAGCTTGACAGAGCTGTCATGCGCCACCGCAACCGCGATCGGGTCTGTCGACGTGCCTCCATGGTCGCCAACAGTCCCCCCGAGCCACCACGACTCACCGTCGATCATCCCTGACGACTTCGGGCTTCTGAATTCTGTGATCGACTATGTTCGTTGCCGTGAGGAGTGCAGAATCAGAATATATTTTGCCCAACTTTGAGGTGAGATTTCTTCCACCCTAATCGAGCTATTCCGATTTTGATTTTTGTCTTCGAGAATTTACAAGGTTCTCTTCACTTCTGAAAAAATTTCACATTCTAATTTCATTGTTTACTCGATCAAACCAGAGTTCCAACTTGAGCTGTTGCAACTGTTTGGTGGTGACAGATTCTGGATTGAGCGAGCACCCATCTTCTTCAGTTTAATTCTCCTTCTCCAGTGAACTAGATCTCAATGCAGTAGATCCATTGGAAAGACGGTAAATAAATCTCCATCTCAGTCAAGTTTCATTCCGTTTTATCAAGAATTATCCTGCCGTTTTGGTATCAAAGTGTGCTACTCACACTGGATTCATGTCAGGGAATAGAAATTTTTGGTCGATTTTGGAGATCGGTTTCATCTTCCTCGATCAGTCATTTCTCGATCCAATTGATCCATTGTAATTTTGGTAAGGTTCTCTTTGACCTTGCCAGATTTTGTTTAATTATTCATTCGTTTGATCAATGAAAATCAAGAGCAAAGTGAGCTCGGTGCGTTGTTTTCTTTGTTTCATTCTAGAAACTGTTTCGGGAAGACGACTTGGCACTCAATTTTCTGGAGATCGGACAGTTGGATTTCCAATCGGTTTCTTCCTATTTGATTCAGGTATATAGATATTTTTCTCTGTGAAATTTGAACCATAAAATCTTTCTTTTGGTCTGTCAATTGCAATCGCAAAGTTAGCCATTTAATTGTTAATTCTAAATTCCATTTTGTGACAACTTCGCACAGACGGTATAACCCTTAATAACTCTGTAAATTTTCATTTCCTGATTCGATCGTTTGATAGGTTCTTGCGTCCAAAGTTAGGGGTTCGTGGTATTTTACAAATTGAAATTTCTAAGTTTTGAAACGACATTTTGTCATTTCTATTTCTGAAATACGAATCCAACATCACTGTTGGATTCGTGGCATCATTTTAGCCTAAATTCATATATAACTTGCTGATTTTGGACTAATTGCTCCATTTTCGGATTTTTGCGGGCTCGCTTTGAACACCACTTGTACCAGAAACGGCAATTTTTTGGCTTCATCAGATTTTAGACTTCTTTATATGATTTATGCTTATTTGTCATCATCCGGATTCAATAGTGATATCTATTTCTGCGTTTGGACTCAATTATGGGTAGTTATTGCACTTAGACCTATTCTTTGTCACGTTCTATACTTTATGTTCTCAATATATTATAAATGTTGTTTTTATGGTCTATATAGTTATGTCGCATATTGTGAATTTGCGAACACCGATCATGAAAAGAGAGAGAGAGAGAGAGAGAGAGAGAGAGAGAGAGAGAGAGAGAGAGATATCATGACTTGTATTGTTTATTGTAGTCGATATTGTTAGCAACATATTGGGAGGGGGAATACCAAGTAGGTATATCGTCAATTCCTATATCGTTTATTGTGTATAGTCGTCATACACCTCACATATCGACGTGTCGTACCCTTATTGTGGATAGTCATCGCATTGATGAGCCGTATTACCCTAGTCGACCACATACCGAAAGCGACATTCCATTCACTTTAGTTGTCTTTGTTGTCATTGATTATTTCTATCACATGATTAGTCTTGTAGCATACTTCTATTTTTCATTCTATCTTGTTATTCCTTATTGTACTTCTTTTCATATAGTTTTATTTTGTATCGTGTAACATTATGTATAGTTGTACTTTACTCCTTTTCTGATGGGATATGTTGACATAATAGACGAGGATAACCTTTATCCTAACTTCTACAGATAGGTTTCGATGCAGTCATGGACTAGGAGGAGACCGCTAGAGGGGTCTAGATCACCTATCTTTTAGTACCTAGCATATATTTTAGCTATTTGATCGGGTTTTTCCCCGAGGAACTATTATCTCTCGCATGTACTATTCTTTTATGATTTTGGACTTGTGGACTCTAGATATTGTGGTGATTTGTATTCTGGAATTATGTTTTTGTTTCATATGTGCTTGTTTAGATGATTACTGTGATTGAGTAGAATATCATGATTTGGATATGCATGCTTGGTTTGAAAGATGTAAATTTAGATTTAGACAGCGTACTACCGCCTATGTCGCGGCGTATAGGCTGGACGTACTCGAGCACTCGTACCCGATTATTCGGAAGCGGACGTGACACTAAAACTATAGGAGAAAGTTCCCAAGCAAAGATTCAGAACAGAATAAGTACTTTTGAGAATGATATGTAAAGAAAGTCTCGTAAAGGGGATCAATTTGCCACGAGCCTCCCGCTTATGCAGAATTTGGGGAGGGTCAAGGTGTACATAACTTTACCCTCATATATATATGGAGAGGTGTTTCCGTGATTCAAACACGCATACTCCACGACGAAAGCAACAAGCCTTATTATTGCACCAGGACGCCATCCTAGGGAGGTGTACTATAGAAGCAAATTTTGTTAAGATCAACAGAAACATGTAGAGGAGATATTACACACAATTTTCATTGACTTAAGAGACATATAATATGGTTCCTAAAGAGATTATACGGCGAATTTTGGATGAAAAACTAGTATCCAGTAAATAAATACAGATTATTGCGTTTTTCTTTCATTATTTACTATATTGTGGACAAGGTTAGGCTTGCTAGTGTAATTACGTGTTAATTGCAAAAAAAAATATTATAGAGATCTATTCTGCAACCAAAGTTGCGAAAACATCCATGTGGAATAGCTTGATCAATCCATCTAAATAAGAAGGAAACTGTTACCAAGGAGCGAGGCTACAAGTTAGAGTTACCTTGAAGAAGGATGCAATAGAGAGGCAAAAAACCATCCTTGTGTACTAACATGCTTAGCGTACATACTCTGTCAAGTGGACACCAGTTAATAGCTTCTTATGGAGAGGACTAATAATGCATGATATGTACAATAAGTTGTAACTGAAAACATATATTGTGTTTGAAGAACTAGTAAAACATAGACTATTGACATTAAATAGAATCTGGGTGGAGCTTATGTTAATTACTCCATGAAAAATCACATACAATGATTGGTTGATAACAAGATCTAGAAAGCAAGAATCAACCTTTAAGGTTTATCCAACTTTACAAAAATAATGCCAACTAAAACAACAACAATAACAACAACAACAAAAGCCTTTATTCCAAGTTTTGGGACCAGCTGATCCAGAATAGTACCAACTAAAGTGCTAAATGTGTAAGTAATACTATGAGCAACCAATCTGTACCAGGGTATAATTACAAGACAAACAACTACTCCAGTGAAATACCTACTCCGAACACCTTGCAGGTGATCATCATACAAAGTGTTCTTAGACATGGATTTCGAGCAAATCCACAAGTTTAAGTGGGCAGGTTTTTATTATATTCATGATATGCTTCATGTGTTCCCTCTCCATAAAATTTCACTTAATCTGCTTGGCAATTATATAGTCATGGAACTAGTTTTGATAATAAGTCTCCAATCTTTTGAGTACCCAAATTTTAACTGCTAGTACGATCTCTTACCTAGACAAAGTCAAAGTGCATTGTAGCTTTGTCTTCTAGGCTGAAGATTGCATGCAAAGTTGGACATTCTCTTATATTGTAGTTTTCAAAAGAACACAAAATGCAGTATAACTTCAAAAACAAGCTGTTGATTATATCAATGGAGAAACCACATCACACATTACAAATGCCTAATTAGTAATTGGAATAGCATCTACTTTGAATGATTTATCCTAACCAACCATTTAACCTTCAAACTAGTTTTAAAAGCTACTGAGTTGGAAAGTGAACCTTCATGCATTCTTAACTATTGAATTTAGGTAGACACTAATTTCCTGCAGTAAGACGGCCATCTGATGAGTTATGACTATGCCCACAACCCAATATCAGTTCCATCACTAGCAAGAATCCCTATGATAGCTTAATTCGATAGCTGGTTGTCCTCAATACAATTTGGATAGAGCCCTTGACAGTCCTGGCATTTATTGAACACATAACTAGTTTACATATGCATGATTTGAAATTTTTCAGAAGGTCATTAACTCTAATTTGATTATCCTTGGAATGGGAAACAGGTAATGGTTTTCCTTTGTCAATGGTATCCTATATAAAATTTATGCCACAACTCATAGGAGAACATTGTTGCAAACATCTCTAATTGAGAAACTAAAAGAACGCAACCAAACTTACTTCTCATCATCAGATAACATGATATGTACTCTTAGTTTCCTGCTAATCTCATAAGGTTCTTGATAAAGGCACTGCAAAGATGACTCGGGCTGTTCCAAATTTTTTTTTCTAAATTTTTTACTTAAAATTTTACTTAGGGCTAGCCCAAAAATATATTTAAGAGTATCAAAATTTTGACAGTCCTTCCAAGAGTTTGGACTGTCAAAATTACAGTCCTAAATAAATTTTTAGGCTAGCCCCTAGTAAAAATTTAGAGAAAAAAAATTGGGCCAGCCTGAGTGTATTTTGTAGTGCCTTTATCATCAGCCTCTCATAATCCCAGGCCACCCTGAGGTTTAATAAGTATGTGTTCATTTATGCGTGTGCTATAGATCATGGGTGAAATTCAATTTACTCTTATCTAGTACTCTCACTCAAATAGTCTTCCTTGTTAAGAATAATGACCATTCCACATGGAAATAATAGTTAGTCTAACATGTACAAGTTAATATATATGTTTGGCCTATAGCCTAATGGAAAACTGGCCTTTTGTTTTGGGTTTCCAAATATATTCTCTCATATTCTAATATGGTATCAGAGCCCTACCCCCATCCCTTCCCCTCTCCTGTTTCCACAAATCCAATCAACCTTCTTCTCCCTCTCTTATCATAACATGGAACTCCTAAGCCCGTCTGCTAGACAAAAACGGTATTACACACCAAACTCAAGACCGGGAAAGCTGCAAGCTGCAAGCTGCAAGAATTATGTATAGTCCCCTTCTCTGAGTGCCAATCAACCGATCTATCCTCCCCTCTAAAACACGAGATCCATGACTGTTATGATGAAAATCCTTTACTGACTCGACGTAAAACTTGAGGGTCCAAACTATTGTGTTTGAGCTTTTACCCTCAAATTCCATCTTCATGGACGTGGTCTCTGACTCACACTAATGGCTCGTCCTCCAAACCGGTCAAGGCTGCTATTGCCAATGTGGCAACCGAAAGAAGACACTCGGTGCATGGATACTGACGAAGATAAGAATATGGATGCCATCATCCAATTTGTATCCCCATAATCCATCTCCAGTCGACCAATTTTGATTCTGTAGCAGACATTTGGAACTATCTCATGCGTTTCTACACCCAAGTAGATGATGCTCATGAGTTCCAGCTTCTATAAAATATTTCTTCGGTGTCTCAAGATGATTATTCAATTCGTAACTTCTATTCCTATATACTTAATCTTTGAGAGCACCCGCTTCCATCGAGCCTCACCTCTTCGCTGCCTACCGGGATCATCGATGGTTGTTCCAATTTCTTATGCACTTTCCTGAGTATGAAGCACTTCTAGGTCAAAGAGTTAGGGGGAACTCATATCCCATAGGTTCAAAAAGTATCTCACTACTTAAGGAAGTAAATTCCAATTTTCTTGCCCACATGCACATTAGCAGTACGATGTTGTTGAGAGATGTCATAAATATATAATAGAAACTACTAGATCTCTTCTCCTAGCGTATTTATTGTCAGTTTCTGGCAGAAGCAATTCTCATATGTGTATCTCATAAATCGAGATTTCCCTCTATATTTTAGGGAGTTTCTCTGTACCAAAAACTATAGAAGTATGAACCAGACTATTCCATACTCCATGCTTTTTGTTGTACTTGTTTTGTTCTAACACCTGTGTCTGAATGAAACAAGTTATCCTCGTGGCATTCTATGCTCTTGAAATAGAATCTTCAACACAAAGGTTATAGATGCTATGATCCGGTTCCAAATTAATTCACACATCATATACTGTCTCCTATGTTCATGTACAATATTGTGCTTTACCTTGCTCTTCATCTCTTGTTAGTTTTATATTATGTTCTTTAGTCCCACACCGAAAAAAGTAGTTAGTCTAATAGTTTACTATATATTTGGGTTCGAGCCTAACTGAAAACTCGCCTCTTGTTTTGGGTTTCCCGATAGTATTCTAAGTTTCTAGCATTCTTAATTTCCAACCTCAGGAGTCCACTTGTGTTAGCACTCTTTTGGTATTATAGAATTATAAGCTTCATATTGGCCATCAGACTGATATTTATTCATGAGTTCATGAGAGAAAAGTTTGAGAATGGCAGCATATCAAAAAATGATTGCAGATAGGATTTTGTATTGTAAATAGAAATGAAGAGAAACCTGATTAACCAACTGGTTCTTGAACTTTTCTGGATGCAACTTCCGTTCCGAATGAAATGCATATGATACTTGCGCATCCATTCCTATAAATAACATGTTATAGATGTTATCAACTTCTCTATTTGGTAAGAAAATCTCAAGCTAGAAATAACTGACACTTAGTTATCTTAGGCATGTTTGTTGTAGATATCTTTAAAAGAACGAAGACGATTGGCATGATAATATAACAGAACACTAAAAATTATTGCATAGTAAGGTGAGTAGGCATGTACAGTGTCTCTCGGAAGGACTGGTAAATACAAAGATTGATAAAATGAAGCGCATCTTTTAAAATGGACTGACAGAATCTAAATGTAGATTAAACTACTGAAACCTCATTTTGGTTTCACAAGAAAGATATATTGCAACAGCCGACCCCAAAAATTTGGGAAAGGCTTTGTTGTTGTTGTTGTTTAAGAAAGATATATAGCACAAGGAAACATATGATAGCTTTAATTAAACTATATAGTTCTCTTTCCTTTCCCCTTATTTCAGGATGAGCATTGCTTTTATTTTATAAACTAGTTACAGGTGTTTGAAAGAGATTGTCACTTGGCGATGGTAAACTTGGTACTTGCCTGGAAGATAGGGTTCGAGTTACGAGAACTTCTCCATAAGTAGGGATAAGGATGCCTACATCTTGACCCTCCACAGAGCATTGGCAGAACATGTGGTAATGAGACCCTTATTTATCAATTAGATTCTAAATTTTAGATTCAAATTTTCACCTGTGTCTATTATTTCTTTGCTATGAGGGATCCAGGTCTGAGTTTAACTCTTGAACCCGAATAAACAAGGCATTTTTATCCTAAAGGGAGGAGAGGGGCATATTGTGGAGTTAGAAGACTGGAGCTGTGTTTTCTTTGTAACCTTACTTTTTTAGTGTGTCCTGCTTGATATTTAGTACAGAGGTGATAAAAAAGGACGCAAGGGATATCTTTTACAGTTACTAAGTTTATGTTTCATGCATCTGTTCCGTAGAGGAACAGAGGGATGCAGCACAGAAGACTGACACCAGAATCTGGTGGTTATTTGACTGAAATTCCAGTAGATGCTGGCTTGTCAGTTTAGGGACCAGAACTTCCGGTCCCTTTTTGCACAAGAAATCTGATCCTCGTGACTAGTGTGTGGCTTGAACCAATTTTCGTCAAATTTATCATCTCTCTTAGAATAGATTGCATTAAATAGGCATATTAGTTATATATTTCCTTACCTATCTAGATAGCATATATATTATTTAAACACACTACTGTACTCAATTTAAGGGATCAAGATTATTATAAAAATAACTCCAAAGTTAATGGCTACGAGGAAACTGCACTCGCGGACTCGAGAAACCATCGATGAACGTTTCGGTAGCGGCGAATTACCCCATCATCCACTCATGGTAAGTCAAGTGGTACCAGAGCATAACTACTTTACTTGCGATAGCCGAGAACGATTTTGTTCTCCGTATCGAGGTTGACAATTTGCAACAACAGGTCAACACTAAATCGGAACATATTGTTAGACAAATGTTTAGTCCCATATCGGTTAGGAGGAATGTGTCCCACTGAATGTTAGGGTATATATATACCCCGGATAGCACGAATTCCTATATTGATTCATATATTCCATTCTCTTAATCTTTCTAGACAATAATATCTTCTTGGGACTGTCTCGCCAATGCATGTTACTTTTCGAATGCAGATAGCTATGTTACCCGGACTCTCCACTTTAGGAGAAGTACCCGTGTCCGCCGGGTAGGACATGGGTATGAGTATGGAATCCGTATTCGATCCTCCATAGTGACAATCGGATCCTTCATGGTCCTTTATGATGATAATCGGAAGACTGGTAGTGAAGTAGATAGTTTATTTTAATGTGGTAGTAAAGTAGATAGTTTATTTTAATATGGTGGATTGGTAGTAAAGAAATGAAACCTTACAAATTTAATTACATGATGTCATTTTATGAAACCATGCAAATTTAATTATAAGCTTAAATATATGAAACAATGCAAACTTTATTACAACTATCTTTTATGAAATCATACAAATTTAATTAGAGAGTATGTCTTTTTATGAAATCGTGCAAATTTAATTACATGTCTTTTATGAAGCCATACAAATTTAATTACATGATGTGTCTTTTTACGAAACCATATTCAAATATATTTATTTTAATAGCCATATTCCCGTACCTGTATCCAAAATTTGGATCCTTTTTAGCCGAGTCTGTGTGTCCTTCAATTATGAGTTTGAAGGGCCCGACTCTTGGGTATGTATCCATACCCGACACCAGTACCCGACTCCAGGTAACATAGGCAGATAGCAGCAATCTTTTTCACGAAAGTCCATACAGTTCAGAGGCACTCATTCCTACTAGGTAAACTCTCAATGGTTGATCCTTGTGATTTTTTTGGCTTATGAGTTTGAGAGAGGTGGGTGTTAGTTGATTATTGATAGTTGTTTGTAGTTAGTCTATTTATATTTTTCTCCTATCAAACTCACATTATTCTACTATAGTGAATTTGAGGGGGTGTTAGATGTTTAATCCCATATCGGTTGGGAGGCATGCCTCCCTCCGGTTGTCAGGGGTATATAGCACATATCCCTATATTGATTCATATATTCCATCCTCCTACTCTATCACATATGAACCTTCTAATGGTGGCGATGAAGAATCACAGTGGTAAATACCCGGTGATCAACCAAGGAGGCTAGTCCAATCTTCGTTCAATCACTTTCCCCAATCCTTTCGGAAGCAATGAAGAACGGGCATTACCCCAATCACCTTTAAACCATTTTTTCCAATCATTTAGGAATCCAGAGGAAGAAGAGGCGCAGGAAGAAAAATCCCATCCAATCATCTTCAAAATTAAAACGGCTATTCCTCCATTTAATGGTTTGATACGGATTGGATATGTCTTGGATTAGAACTTCGAGACAGAGTGATTTCTTTGAATATATAGAGATCCTCGCTAGGAAATGGGTGGCGTATTGATACAAGGCAGCACACCAGCTTGGTAGAAAAACGTTTAGATATCCCGCTGAGTGCAACTGAAGAAGCCTATTGTCATGGCTAAATCATTGACAATAGATACGGATGTGGTTTCTTTCACTAGACTTCAAACATGTTCTCTTTCAGCAATAGTACAGCGTTGCCAAGGGGACCACTCTGTATAGAAGAAAAACAAATATGTGCATGTCGGTAGAAATCTCACAACATGTAGGTAGATAGAAATCATATGGAGGTGGCTAGAAATCTCACCACACCGATTACATAGGTAGCCTTCTTGTTTTAAGAAGATAGTAACAATAAAATAGAAACAGAACAGACAAAATAACAAGAATATAATCAAATATTATCCTTATCCATGATTATTGAGGTGGATAAGTTGGAGGTTTGAATTGATAAGCCTGAAATTGAATTTGTAAGTGGCTTGATCTTTTAACATTCTCCCTCAAACTGTGCATGGTGGTCATGCACAGTTCGTCACGTAATGATTTCAAAGTGGCTCGTGTTTGGACTTGTTTGAGACCATAAATCGTCTCGTTCAATAAGCAAACATAATATGAAAACTTTGGATCTTCAAATCTAGGGACTGCTCCATATATACTCTCTCGGTGAGAAAGTCATTAAGAAATACATTCTTTACGTCTAACAACTGGTGAATGCTCCATCTTTTCTATCATTGCACGACTGAGATGAAGGGTGACAAAATTGTTTACCGTTTTTACGTCTAACTGGTGAATGCTCCATCTTTTCTATCCTTGCATGCCTGAGATGAAAGGTGACAAAATTGCCTACAGTAAGATATGCGGAAGACATTTTTCTTGCTCTGATACCAAGAAGAAAAACAAATATGTGCATGTTGGTAGAAATCTCACAAAATGTAGGTAGATAGAAATCTCATAATATGGAGGTGGGTAGAAACCTCACCACACCGATTACATGAGTGACATTCTTATTTATAAAAGAAGATAGTAATAATAAAATAGAAACATAATGAATATAATCAAGGGATATTATCCTTATCAATGATTATTGAGGTGGATAAGTTGGAGGTTTGAATTGATAAGCCTGAACTTGAATTTGTAATTGGCTTAATCTTTTAACATGTACGGGTATATATGACAGGCTTCTATTGACTTCCAGCTCTTATCGGCTCGAGAGAAACAAAGGTGCAATAGGTTGACTGAGTCGTGGGACGACTTGAGAATGCGAGTGTCAATTTGCACAGGACTACTTTCGAACTATTTCAAGGATGAAGTGCAATTAGAAAGGACGAGCAAACAACCAAACTTCAAGGTTCAAACATATTTAAGAAGGCAACCAGGTCTAAGCAGTTGGTATCAGCCGCAAAATCAAGTCCAAGCAGCACGGACAAATAGCAATAAGGATGAAGGAGTTCTATTGAGGAAAGGGAGTTGCAGAGGCCCCATCTTCGCAGGTAGTTCTTCCATGAGGAGTCCACCTGTTGATCACTGCTATCAGTATGGACTAGGGCATTACTCCAATGCTTGTCCCAAACAAGCACGGATTATGTGCACAACGATGAGGAAGAAGATGATGGTGTCTTTGTTGTTGGTGATTCCATGGATGAATATGCAAACCGTCAAACTCGGTAAGGATAACGAAGTCGTTCTTGGCCATCAAATTACGAACTTTTACTCGGATACCACATAATGTAGTAGGAGTCAATGATGGGGTCATTAAAACTCCGTCAAAACGTTCACTGACAGGGTTGCTCGAATCATGAACTCTGGAATGCATCGGTTGAAGAGAAAAATCTATAAATTTGGTAATACTCTAAAACCCTTAAACTGAGTATAATGTGACTTACAATAGGCATACATAGGTCTCCAAAGGAAAGAAATCTAATATAATCTGATCCAATTATTTATTATCTTAAGTTTAAAGCAATCTACTCTAAGAGATATGACAAGATCGGAAACTCGTAATCCGTAGATCGCCACGTGGATCGGAACTCCAGTAATACGGGACTGGAATTCTGGTCTTCAAATCAGCAAGTCAGCGGGCAACAGGAATTTCAGTGGCGGTCTTCTGTGCTGCATCAGAGGAAAGTTTTCTGGCTCCCTTTTGAAACAGGCGATCAAAACATACATTTATTGACCATTGTGATGCATGTCAGTGTAACAAGGCCGTAGCTGTTTCCCCTCCTGACGATGTTTGGTTAGAAATCTCCTGGATTTTATTGATGGGTTGCCAGTTTCCAATCGCAAAACCTCCATTTTTGTCGTGGTTGATCGACTCTCCAAATATGCACACTTCCGTGCCTTGCCTCATCCGTCTACTGCTACAAAAGCCGCTGAAACTTTTGTTCGCTATGTCGTAAAACTCCATGGCATGCCAAGATCCATTTTGAGCGACAGAGATCCTATTTTCCTTGGTGATTTTTTGGAGGCATTTTTTAAGCTGCATGATACCCAACTATGTCGAAGTTCACCTTATCATCCACAATCTGATGGGCAAACAGAGGTTACAAACCGCACCTTAGAATGCTACCTCCGCTGTTATGTTGGTCATCATCCAACTAGTTGGAGAAAGAGGTTACCTTGGGCTGAATGGTGGTACAACACGACTAATCATTTTTCCATTAAGATGACTCCATTTCAAGCCGTCTATAGTCCTCCTCCTCCAACAATTTCAGCATACATGCTGGGTTCCACAGCAATTCATGGAGTTGATTTGGCCTTACAAGCTAGGGATCACAATCTCAAACTTCTCAAGGATAATCTTTCTGATGCACAAGCCAGAATGAAGTATTATGCGGATAAAAGTGGACAAAACGCCATTTTGAAGCCAATGATTGGGTTTTCCTTTGCTTACAACAATACAGACAATCCACTGTTGCTTCACAACATTACAATAAACTCTCTCCAAAATTTCATGGCCCCTTTTGCATCATTGAAATGATTGGATATGTTGCGTATAAGTTATATCTTCCATCTGGGTATGTTTCATGTGTCTGCTCTAAAGAAGAAGTTGGCAAATGGTGTTACATCAGACCCACATCTACCTATTCTTGCAAATAATGCAACATGGATTCCAGAGAAGCTGTTGGATCGCAATATCTTTAAACATCAGAACAAGATCATCACTCGCTGGCTTATCAAATGGAAGGATCATCCAATTGACGAGACAACATGGGAAGAATGTGAAGATTTCCAAGACTCGTTTTCTAGATTTTCAGGCTTAAAGGACAAGCCTTGCTTCAAGGGCAGAGGATGTTAGGAAACTATATTCACATTCCATATTAAGTCATCCGTCAATTAACCATATTTAGTATTTTGTCTTAGCTATTAAGTCAGCATCAATTATCCTTCATTTAGTATTATGTTTCCTATTTGCATTAGAATCCATTATTAGTTATTTTCTTAGAGAGGCCTTCCATTTAGTCCTCATCATTCCTGTTGTGTCTTTTATGACATTCTCTATTTAAATCAGTTATTGTAATGGTGGAAGTCAAAAAAATATCAATAAAGTTATTTCAACTTAGTCGCTAATCCCCAATCAAAGGATTTATAAGGTGGTTGATCTCCAATCAAAAGATCAAATGAGGGTTCTTACCCTAACACAAATTGTCCCACGTTTCCATAAAAACTTACATTCAAGCAACTGAAATCAGTTTGACAAACCGAAATGTCTTTTATTGGGGTGAGGTGGTTCTTTAAGATAACTCGTGAGGTAATGAAACAAGATAACATCCATATAACCATAGAAAACATCAGATAGGAAAATATCTTTTGTCAGAGTGAAAATCTTACCCATGCTAAAGTAGTTCCAAAACCCTCCACGGAATGTGTGATAGCCCTCCTGAGAAGAGATCAACAGAAATTAGGCATATAAACAACAGCAGTTTTCTCATACAAAAAAATAGTTCCAGAACATGTTCCTAAACAACCTAAAATTATGTTTAGAAGAAGATAATATACAAGTAAAATCATGTGTCGATATTTTCCCTGAAAACTTGTAACAGGGTCTTTGGTATTGATTTATTCATGATGCACCCACATGTGATAACAATCATAAGAAAGAAATAAACTGTTGTAGTCTTATTTTAGTTGTTTTGACGGAAGTGGTACCCTTCTAAAGCATCTTCCAGGCAATCATGCTGGCACTTGCCCATGTATAATAATAACTATTAGGTTTAGCCAGATAGGTAAACCATTGAGACTGGTTTTTGTCCTTGTAGAAATAGCTTGGTTTTCTTTATAGAATGAAAATTCTCTCTTACAAAATCTCAAGTACCATGATCAGTAGGGACATAAAGCTTTTTCCTAGTCTGCCTCCACTTCTAAATACCAAAGTGAAAATGATCAAATTTTTACGTGTCCCAATTAAAACTTTGGATTCCCAGTTTCTCAAGAAGATGACTAACTGATATGTTCTTAAAGCTCATAACTTTCCCATTCCCCTAGAATGTTACTCGATAAGAATCCTAAAGAGAAAGTTTCACCACATTTTTCTGTTAAGTAGCAAACTTGTTATACTTGAAAAGAAATGGTCAACAATTCTCCTTCAGAATGACGACAAGATGGTCTTAATTCATCTGCACTGGCACAAAAAGAAACAAAGGAACTTTGGAACAAAATCCTGGTGCATAAACATGTCGGTAATGTTTGGTAACCAAAATTAACATTATTGAATAAATATGCTTCTTGATAAAAAAGATGCAGAGATGATGATAGAGAATACTAAGTTCTATAGCTGTTTTGGTAATTGTGGATGGACAGATATAATAGCAACGCAGCTAAAAAATACATAACAATAAATAGCTAAGCAGCAGAAGATATTACCCTATTGAGTGAGTCTGTATCTGAAACGCGATTAAAAGAATGTAGAGAGTGCGGCAATTCTAGAGGAGCAATTGGGTCACACGAACCTTTGGCAGGAATTCTCATCCTCATGACAATATGCCAACTGAAGCATAAAATTATAGGCATGTCAAGTGTTGAATATGTATTAACTCTAACCACATACCGGATATCAAGTTATACTAATGAAAAAATGGGTTAATAGAAGAACAATCTCTAACAAATTTAATTAGTGTGAGTATTAAGGATTATGATGCACTGACATAGTTGAATCCTTACTACCAAGGAACCTTCTTGTTAGTAGATGCAAGAAAAACCAACTTGTGTCTACATAGTTTGCAGTATCGGCTGATACCGATCCAATACGGCTGATACCAATACGGTTTGGCATGTCCCGATCTGATATCAATCGATACCCAATACTGACTGATACCGACATTGGAGGTCTCTTTTCCGGTCAATTCGAAAAATTGAACGAAAAAGACAAATCATCAAGGGTGTAAAACATAGTACGGTTGTAAAAGCATGTAAAAAAAGAAAACTTATCTATCGCATGTAAACAAATCGGCAAGTGTGACTACTATTTCATTCAATTCCAAAACTACTAAGAAACAACACTATAAATACTTAAAATTATGCCTAAATGTATAAAATATATTTTCTCAAATGTTAATAATTTATTAATAACTATATGCTTTCCGATACCAAAAAATTCGATGCTCCGATCAGAAACTACTGATACCGCCGATCCCGATACTCATAGGAATGGTCCGATACCGATGTGACGTCGATACTGCGAACCTTGGTCTATGGTTGGGACACTATCTAGTTTGTATTCTTATAAATGATGATTTCATTAATTATGGTAATTTTCGTATGTATAGTTGTTCTCAACTGATTATAGATAAAGTCCAAGTAGTTATCATTACGGTTAAGTGTAATGTGATTGGAATGTATGATATTAAACCACATATCTGCATGAACTACTAAATTGTTCCTACTCGTAGGAATTTCCAATTGGGAGTTGGATATTACAGTTAAACTAGTGACACTTGATGTGGTAGTCAATATCATAGACTATTTGTGACACACTATGCAATATGTCATGTTATATCAATGTGTGTGTGCTTATTGGAGAATGAGTTCTCTGAAGAGACCGGCCTAGAGTTCTATATTAAGCTTTACTTGATCGCCAAACCGGAATCTAGGAGTTGCAGTGATGTACAACTTGTTTGCATATTTGTGTAATTGCAAATAACTCGTTCCTAGGAATTAAATTAGGTAAATTATGACCTATTTTTCATAATTATGCAATTAAATCCTGACATAATTTTGTTTACTATTGTTTAGGGATAGGGATTTGATCTCCTATATAAGGGAAGATCTTATGGGCATCGACAGCAACCTATGTTGCACGAATAAAGACAAATAAGGATAAGAACAATATATGGATACAGTATACGTACATTTTCAAATATGGATGATAGGTAGACACCTATGTTACATAATTACTAACAAATATACGAGTACAAACATGATACTGGTACGGATACCATTTACCCATGATAGTGAAACATAGAGTGCAACCAAGCTATGGTTTCTCTTCCATGATTGGTGAAATTCTAATGAACGAATCAGAGACACCTCGACTGAGGTGCTCGACTGCATGACTACTCGATCCAATCCAATGTGATCGTTACGGACAGCATCACAAAGGTCGCCTCGCCTCATATGTTCCGAGGCGCAGAAAATGGAGCCTTGTGCACCTCGCGCCTCAGGTGCGCCTTTGATAACTTTTGGGGCTTAGATCATGATTTTTTTCTAACCATGATATGTTAATTTTAAACAATCATAAAACATTATATAGCTAGAAAATAGCAAAATGCATAATCCCCAAGACCATGTGTATTATACTAGTAAAACCATTCTTATTATGATAAGATATGCAGTAATGGAGACACTACACCAGTGGAGGAAGCTAGATCCTATAACATTTAATTTAAATGAAGAAAGATGTTTATCTCCAAGTAACAGTAGCATCTGGTCGTACACGTACTTCCTAAGCTGTGAAACATGGAAGACATCGTGCACTTCAGATAGTGATGGTGGCAGGACAATCTGATATGCGACTGGGACGACTCGCTTTAGTATCTCGAACGGGCCGACGAATCTTGGACTTAGCTTCCCCTTTGCTCCAAATCTGGTAACTCCTCGCATGGGCGAGACTTTGAGAAATACCCGATCACCTTCCAAGAACTCAAGAGGTCGGCGGTGGGTCTTGATCAACTGGACTTGAAGGCACACCTGACTTATGTTGAACATCCTGTGCGGATCTTGGATCACAAAGAGAAGCTGCTTCGAAGTCGTTCGGTTCCTCTTGTGTGCGTGCTTTGGAGAAATCATTCGGTCGAAGAATCTACCTGGGAGCTTGAGTCTGAGATGAGGAAAAGGTTTCCTTCATTGTTTCCTAGTGGTAGGTTCTATTCCTAAGTTTCGTGGACGAAACTTCATATTAGTTGGTTAGGATGTGGTGTCTCGTTTCCCCTATTCGGGGAGCGCGGCTAAGAAATACTAATCGGTATCGTTCGATCGGGATAGATTGAATCAAGATCTTATCCTCGTTATGGATTTGCTTCTTCGGAATCGATTTCCATATTCAGTGGACCATGTCCCGAGGATGGACTTAGCGGCAGAGTCAAGAGGGACCTCTCCGCTGCAAGTTTTATTGCCTAGGTAACAGTAGCATCTACTTAGAATATAGAAAAATGTTGGATATAATGCTCCCATGAAAATGTGCAACATCAATAAGTTTTCTGTTTAATTACCAGATGAGGAGATCATGTCTCTCAGGTAAAATTCACTTTCTAGGACCCAACACAACACTATCTGGTTTAGATTTTGAACCTGGACTTCAAAAAGAATTTTCATCCTTTAAACTGCTTAAACGTCCAAATGTATGTTGCTGACAATATTACTTATTGAATTTAATATTCTCCATGTCAAGGATTAAAGAACCTCTAACAAATGAACCACAAGCAGAAATAAATACTAAGGATACAGTTTCCTGCTTGCGTGAGTGATCCATACAAGGCTTCCGTTAATTTGAAGAGGTATGCAGCTATTATATTCATAAAAAAGTACTACAATCTCTAGATAAAGATAAAGATTCTATTAAATTAGTCTTCAACAAAGATTCAATGAAATAAACATCTATGCCGTCATACAAACTGTTTACTTAAGTCTTTGAATATGCAGCCAATAAGAAATGCATTAATAGTTCAAGTTTTCAACATGTTATAATTCTGACTTTGGTGATCACAAACAATTATATCTTGGGAATGTCATTCCTTTTCTCTCTTTGGCTTTGTGTCATGGATATGAATGCAATTCCCTATAGCAAATTGTATCATCTCACCAATTCGTCTAGATTCTTTATAGTCTAAAGGAACTTGGAGTTGAGCTTAAACTCCATAACCAAAAGTTAGGTCTACTACCTGCCAAATCTAGGTTTATGGCATGGGCCTAATGTGCTCATATGAACTTTGTTAGGAATTTGGAACCAAACATAGAGCCGGGCATAAAAACTTTGTCAATTCCTTTTCATGGAGCTTTCTCATGCTCCATAGTCAATCCCATTCAACAAACAACAAAAGCTTATAACACTTCCAACAAAAGAACTCAAGCTAATAAGACCTAGTTTGTGGACAAAAATTAATGTCCAAATTTATTAAAGCAAGCACAGTTCAGTTTAATAACAAAGATTGGATCATTGGAAGCATGACAATTCAGTACCTATCAATCTTCATTGCTTTTCCTTTCTTTACTTCTCCCAGAAAAGATTTCACAGAATTATGATCAGTACCAGGATTCTTCTTCCCCTACAAGGATGTGTAGGTGCATGTCATGAACAATTACAAAGCATAAAAATGAAATTCTCTTGAACTACTTGGGGTCACATTACTATAATTCCTCCTCCTAATCAAGTAATCCAAAAAGTTATTTAACACATAAATTAATAATTCAATAAAATTTAATTACTTGTAGGGCTTGACCTACCCAACCAAATGAAAATGGAAGATTGTTTCCTGTTCCCAAAGGAACTGTAGCAATAGGAGGTGGTTGTGCTAGTTTTAGATCAGAAACTACACCAAGAAGCCAACCTGCTGTACCATCTCCACCTGCGACCTAACGAAAGCTGTAAGTCAGATCAGATGTGAAACCTTACAGAATAGAAAAGTAATCAACCAACCACTTGAGTCCTACTGCGACCTGCAGCTTCTTACAAGACAAAAATTGAGATATAGTTGGGGGTGAAACAAGAAGCACTATTCTTGTGGTAAAATTACTCACGATCAATCTCAATCTGTTCTGAATTTCAAAAGCAAGTTTATCGCCACCAGATTTGAGTCTTTCCAAATTGCCATAGAGTCTGTGCAGAACCTTGTCAGGAGCTTGCTCTCCTAAATCAAAAACCTGAAGATCACACAATTCAATGTGTGTGTGATTTGTAATGTATATAAACCATATAAATTGGAAACTGGGTCTGTATTTAGGCTGTTGTTAGGACCAAACAGGCATATTCTCTTGTAACATTCTTTAGTACCGATCTTACCTGGGCTCTGTTAAGGATTTCACGGTATGTTAAAAGCAAATCACCACCAAGTTGGCCACCACTTCTGGAGTTGATAAAAACTATCACAGGGCAATCAGGTGTATAAGAGAGATGCTCGACAGAGGACTCTGGTACTAGTATATAATCTGGTATGTAAAACTCCTTCAACAGCAAATTTGTATCTGAACTGCAGTCAGCCATTTTAGCATCCAACCTGAAATATTAACATAGCTTAATGTCCGACAATGATGCTAAATCAACTAATACAGAAGACAATTTTCCGAAGACTGCCAAAATAAAGTGCTCACAAATTTGAAACATGAAAAGCTTGTTATTCCGTGAGACAGATCTTCTGATGGATTGAACAGATGTCAGAAACAAAACTCTGAACGAGCTTGTTAGGAATGTAGCAACAAAACTATGAACGAGTTTGTTAGGATGGAACAAGATCTTCCTGAACGGAGATCTTAACTCAAGACGAGTGCCAACTCCAGAAACCAAATGGTAGAAGCGTTGTTCTTCCTTGCAAACGCATTTGCAATTGAGATAGAACAAGAAACAATAAAACGAAAACAACCCTCGTTTTTCCTTGCAAAATGCAGTTGCAATCAGACAGAACGAACAAAGAAGAAAAAGGAGAAGAAGACAGAATAAAATTATTCTTGCTGGAACGGTGAAGACCACCTTTGCTCAAAACAAGATTCGTTCTCTATCGACGATCTTCTCCCAGAAGCCAGCAAGTTCACAAGAGAACTTCTGGAACGCTCATAGTCACCTCTTTGTGTGACTCGAACGGACTCCTTTAGACTCCTCTTTATCAATTTTTTTGTTGTGTCTCAAAAGGAGGCTAGAGGGCCTCTTTATATAGGGAAGAATGGAAGCCCATCATCCTCTTCTTTCCGATGTGGGACGAAAAAACCAATATACAAAATTAATATCCCACAATCCAGCCCAATGCATAGCTCGCTCAGCGCCCATTCAACGTTCGTTCATGCAACACGCGCATGCAACCCGAGCATACAACTCGCACATAAAACGAGCGGACGAGCGCAACAAAAGCGCACAAGCGCAACAAAAGCGCACAAGCGCCTTGCGACGATGCTGATGTGATAAGTGCAAAGTGCGCCAACAAAGCGCCACTTTGCGCCCTTGAGCCCGAGCCTGAGTCCGAGTCGCTAAACCCCTTTGGGACTTAGCTCCTATAGAATAATATCCAAGAGCATACAAAAAGCTTAAAAGCTTTCATTGAGGAGTTAATCATTTTTTCTCCTAATAAAACACCCCTACATGGCACCCATGTGCCCCACCACACCCCATGTGCACACCTCAACGCATACAAAGTATTATATTGAGATACCCACTTGGTAGTGTAGCCAATGTGGGACTATCTTTACTAGTCCAAAGACAAAAACACCAACAAGGCTTTGTGGAAAAAATTCATAAAGTTATACCAACAATCAATAGAAGAAAAATTAGTAGGAAACCACGAATCAACTAAAATGGATTCGCCTAAAAATTTATAAGATATCAAGATTTTTGGCTATCAAACAATTAAATAGTATTGGAAAAGGGTAATAATATGTGAGCCTATGTAGTATGTACTCGTAGATAGTATTCAAAAAAATCTACCATCACATTCTGTTGAGGACACACATAACCTTACAACTGATAAGGTTTGGAGTATTTGGACCATGCATTCGATGAAAGCTCAGGTAATTGAAAATGTCTGTTGATGAGGTATAAATCCATCTTCTTCTTTTTTTCCTTTTTTTACACTATTGCCTAAAATATTGATACTACTTGACTAAAATGTTGATAATACAACATGCTTCACAGATTATAAGCAACACAAACTGCCATCTTTTTCCTTTTTAGACATAACAGGATCCAAATTTTGGTATAAATCTGACCATTTAACAACATACCATAAAACGTATCCACATCTTATCTAGGTCACATATAGATAGACACAGAACATAGGGTACAAATACAGACACTAAAATGTTCTTTTAGAAATTTAGGATACAAATTTGACATGGTCATCAGAACTTTGCCAAATCTTTTACGGTGCTTTCTTATGCTCCATAATCAACGCCATACCGATGGAAGAAGATTGATGGTATATATATATATATATATAGAGAGAGAGAGAGAGAGGCCTTCAGTTGCGGGACTCAACTTACGGGAAAGTTACGGGATATTTCTTTCCGAGATTTCTCTCTTTTCAAATCAAATACTCTCTCTTTTCAAATCAAATACTCTCTTCTCGGCGGCTTCTCAACATTGGTGGCGAGGACTCAGAGGCTAAGGTCTGGTTCTAGGCATATGTACGGAGAAGATGTCATTGGCGTGTGTCGGCAAGTCTGGCACACGTCATGAACACTTGTTTGGTGCTGGTGGAAAACGATGAAGAAGATGGGTTATGTTGGGCGCGCGAAAGCGTTGCCAACCCACCTGAGATAACCAACCAATCTAACGAACACCAAACACAGATAAAGATAACATATATGGCGGTGACTACGTCACATGGACAAATTTTAATCTATATAACTCAGATGAAATTACAAGATTGACAAGAGGCAATGTTGAACCCTTTGTCCTAATAGATTCAGCTCCCTCACCGCATTCAAGAAGAAAAGAAAGAAATTATAATTGAAATCACTCACCAAACCCCGTAGCAATTTTCTTGATCGAAGGCGACGATTCCTCAATCAGATCTTCTCCTTCTTCTATCTTAGATGGCTTGTCCTAAGAGCAAAGTGCGGCTTTCTCTTAGACTTCATGTGGACTAGCACCCCGAATCTCCAACTTGTGATATTTCTTTGTGCCTCCACCCTGACCTCATATAAATAGGATAAGAAATCTAATTTAAGGGTTTAAATAACCCTAAAAGTAGCCCACCATCAGATCTGGCAGTCCACCAACAACCAACAGTGTAGATTCCATCTCATCACCAATTATGGACGTCCAAATATGGACAAATTAAAAAATCTAATCAAATCAATGTAGATTTTCACATCATATCAAATATTTGACCATATTTGGGCTCCAAAATTTATCAAATCCAGACTGGACTCCAACAATCTCTCCCTCCAGTCCGATGAGAGGGTGTTGACCTCATGGCTCCCCAATTTGACTCCATACATGTCTTCCCGTGACAGAGTTCCTGCTTTCCCATGCCATCGATCTCTGATCCCCCGAGCTATTTTGCATCTTTCTTAGTCTTCAGCTCCTCGACCATCACGTCGACGCTAGCTGTCATGTGTAGCACCTCCTGCACAACTGAGATCCTGCCGACATCAATGACACGGCCAAGACCGAAGTCCCTGACGATCAGTCTCACCGCAAGTATTGGCTGCCTGTCCCCGACTTCTGTCTTCCACCGGAACGTGCAACTGTTCCAACAAGCTTCTTCACCCTTGGCTGGCCCAACCAAGCGGACGGTGCGGTTCTTCTAAGATTCAGACTCATGAACCTGTCCACCTTCGTGTCTGACACTGAAGCTCAAGCTCCCTCGTACACGTGCATGTTCGCTATTAAATGAGTTCTTGCAAACTTTGTATTTAAGGAACAAAAAAAAGAGTACAAAAAATCCTAAACAGAATTGTCTAAGTACAATATTTTGACCTTGGGTGTGACGATGGACAATGAGCGTTGTGGCGGCTCCTTTACTCCGTTGATCCGATGCAGGGTTAGGAAGCTTATGTTCTCTCTTTGCTCGTCTTTGTATGCTCTCTCTCTCTCTATGTTGGCGACCCATGCGTGTTTATCCTCCTGTTTGGGCAGGCCACCTGGGTATATATAGTCATCCTTGGGTGCGCATATGTTGGGCCGCATGGATGCTAGAGGGTGCCACATGTGCCTCCTTAACAGGGTGCAGCTGTAACCATGAGCGGGCCAGGCTGTCACGTGAGTGCTTGTTGGAATTTTCTGTTGCTGAAGATCTTTGTGGTTTCTCGTCCTTTGTGGGCGTGACTTCGTCAGCTTGACACACTGCACTTGGTTGGAGAGAATCACTCATGTTGTAACAACAAAATGTAGTCTTGATGGAGTCTGAAACACATGTGGCCAGAGACGCGTAGGACGTATGAAGTCTATGATGCATAAGGCCAGAGACGCATGGAACGCATGGAGCCATGACGAATGGGACCAAAGACGCATGAAACGCATGGAGTCTGAAACACATGGGACCAGAGACACATGGGACGCATGGAGTCTGGGACGCATAGGGCCAGCGACGCATGGAACGTATGGAGTCTGAGACGCATGGGGCCAGAGACGCATGGGACGCATGGAGTCTGGAACGCATGGGGTCCTTGTTGTACTGTACACGTGGCGCTGCACATCCATCGAGAGTGAAGTTCTGTGCTGACGTGAGCCTTTTGTCGTTTAGTGTGTTTACGTCTTTTGAGGCATTAAGAAAATCCTCTTTGTCAGGATTCTGTGTCAGAGATGACCCCGTTGCTAGGATGCCCCGTCAGGTCCATCTGCGGCCAAAGCTGCTTCGACTGATTTGTGACGCATGGATGTCGTCATATTGAGCCGCAGGGGGATTCTGTGGCCCAATCTTTTCTGAATTTTATTTTGGGACGCATGGTTTTTGGACGCATGGATGCATATTTTTCATGCTTCTATAAGACCCCCTTCAAAGTTTTCAAACTGACAAGTTTGAAATACTTTGAATAAGAAGCATGGAAAAAAAGCACTTTGGTCGCATGGATATTGCGTCGCATGTCATTAGGACTGCTTGGTCGCGGGCCGCATGGTTGAGTGCCTCCAGGCTGTCACTTCTGCATAACTGACAAATTTGTTTCGATTTGGAGCGGATCTCCTTTTGGATTCTGAGCCATCTCCTAAAGCGGGGCGCGAGGCGACAGTTTCCAGAGAGATTAAAGAGGATCACGAAAATCGAGACGTCAGATTCATCCCTATAACTACTTGGTTCATTGTCTCGATCTCTGCACGCGGTTTTTGAGGCCTATAAATAGGCGGCGGGGAGGAGAGAGAGAGAGAACTTTATATCTCTGCTTCCTTTCTTTCTCCTGTGAGGGATGCTGGAGGCTGCAGCTCCTTTCATCGAGGAGTTCGCCGGGGGCGGCCTTGATCCGTGGCATCCTCATAGAGGTAAGAAAGCACCAAGCTTCACGTGTTGGGCTGCCAAGGACACAGAGACACCAGTGCACATTCTTACTGCGTAGATGAGAAATCATCTAGAACACGCGCAGACTCTTTACACAGCCTTGTCGCGTGGATGAGAGATCATCGTGAACATGCGCAGGCTTTTCTCATGAGTCTATCGCATTGAAGGGTAACCATCATGCGCCAGTTAAGACTCTGCCGCATGGATGAAGGCTTGACCTGGACATGCGACCACCATGATTCTGTCGCATGGATGAAGACTCGATCCGGACATGCGACCATCATGTCTCTGCCGCATGGATGGAGGCTCGACTCAACATGCGGCCACCATGGCAGGCACCTCATACGTCGGCTAGGCCCTACCGCATGGACTTCATATTGTCTTTGTTTACTGACGCCTTATGTTCTCCTTGTGCAGGCTTTGTTCTCCCTTGTGCGGCTCATGATGAAGTATGGAAGGATATCATAACACCCGTTGTTCGGGATGAAGACCAACTTTATACGGCGATTCATCAAGAACTGATCCAGGAGACGAGGACAGTTCGACAATAACTGATCCAGGAGACGAGGATGATCATCCCGCGTCACGCGCTGAGCCGTCATTGTTCGTGCAGCGTGTTATATACGGTTTTCCCCTTTATGCGGTTTGCTACCAGCCGGGAGACTGCGTTGTCGATGACAGGATTTGGATTAACTGCCATTCTTGTCGTCTGTCTTTCCGCCTGGTTGTAGAGCGTATGCCCATGCTCCTCCCTTGCTATCTATCAGCATGGATTCTTTTTCATATACTGAGGTTTGCACTGTGGAGGGATGACCCAGAAAGCATTGAGCTTTGATGCTGGGCTCACTTGTGTCCGTGGCAGAAACAACATAGGGGCGCCTTGTAATGGAAGAAGTTCTTGTCGGCGAGAACCCATGGAAACCCTTAAAAGGAATTCCCATCATATGTATCCGAGACCTTGAATATTAATGAAAATTCTTAAAAATGTAGTGGATTCCCATCATATGTACTCATGATCTTGAAAAGGTTTCTCTTTTTCCAGAACTTCTTTTATTTGTCTTGTTGTGTATGAATTTTGTGTGAACTTTGTATATTGTACTAGAGGTAATATGGACGTAGTACAATATCGCATCCGTCTAGGATGTCCCACTAGGGGACTTAGGTGGACCTATTATTTGTTGCGCACGTTGAGTGCAAATAATAAGTTCGAAAACAATCTCTAACAGAGGTAATGTGGACGTGATAGGTTTTGTGGATCTATTACTTCTTGCGCACCTGAGTGCAAGTAATATATTTGGAACAAGCCCTACCAGAGGTGATATGGACGTGGCAGGTTTTGTGGACTTAACATTGCTGGCGTAGCTCGGTAAGTACGGGTGATAAGTGGAGATGACAACCAATATCAGAGATAATATGGACGTAATAATCGATAGCCAAGACCCGGAAGGTTTGCTCAGAGGTAATATGGACATGGCAAACTAAGCCGGAGAGGAATGTTAGGACAGTAGTTCAGAGGTAATATGAACGTGAACCAATGTCCGAGAAACTCACTGGGGAGTGATTTGCTGGGTGTGGTCTATCCGAGAATGAAGATAGATCTGAGGATTGCTCCGCTAGGGAGACTAGAGTATAACGAGACTAGTTTTGGGTGGTCCAAGCGGGAATGTGCCGGTGGACCTGAGGACTGCTCCGCTGGGGAGACTTTAAGGATCCATTATCTGTTGCGTATCCAGGACTCCTGGATACAGATAATGACTTTTACAGAAAGTTGTAAAGAAAGGAAACATATTGTACATAGGTCCTTGCTGGGGATGTAAGGACTATACATCTTAATTGCCCGGCTGGGGATAAGGGGAGTACAAGTCTAGCTTAGACATAGTACTTTTTCAGGAACTTGTTGTTGATAGGCATCATGAGCAAGTCGTTGTTGGATTTCGCGAGCCGGTAGGCGCTGTTGGAGAATACCGATTCTACGACGAACGGGCATTCCCATTTGGGTTAGAATTTGTCGGCCGTCTTGTGGGTCATAACCATCGCCTCCTTACGGTTAGGACGAGATCACCCACCTGGTAGGTCCTCTTCTTCACCCGTTTGTTGAATGCTCCCGAGAGACGCGCTTGGTAGAGCTCAATGTGTTGCTGAGCTAAGAGACGTTTCTCGTCGAGTGCTTCTAACTCTTGTAGCCGTCGGCAGTGATTGTCGTCGACGGTTAATTGGTTGGAGAGAGCTACTCGAAGTGAAGGAATTTGGATCCCGAAGGGGAGGACCGCTTCGCTTCCGTACACCAGAGAGAAAGACGTATTGCCAGTAGCTGTCTGGACCGTTGTATGGTAGGCCCAGAGACATTCACCCAGCTTCTCATTCTAGTTGCGTTTGTTGGATGACACGAACTTTTTGAAAAACTTTACGATGGTCTTGTTGAAGGCTTCTGCCAGACCATTTGCTGCTGGGTTGTAGGCAGTCGAGGCTACATTCTGTATTCGGTTTTTGTCACAAAATCGATAAAAACGTGGCTTGCAAACTGTAGACCATTGTCATGGATGATCCTTTATGGCAAGCCGAAGCGGTATATGACGTGATGCTTGACGAAGCTGATCACGTTTGATGTCTTGACTTCAGCTAGTGGTACGGCTACCGCCCACTTGGAGAAGTAGTCGGTAATGACGAGGATAAACCGATGTCCCTTAGACGAAGACGGACTAATCGGCCCTATAATATCCATGCCCCAGGCTTCGAACTGCCAGGACGCAACAGTCGGGTATAGAAACTCCGAGGGTTGGTGGATGAAGTCGGCATGGATTTGGCACGCTTGGTACTTCCTTGCGTAGTCAACGGCGCCTGCTACCATTGTCGGCCAATAGTAACACATTCTACGGAGACGGTCCTGTAGCTTGGACCCTGGCTTATGGGCACCACAAACCCCGTTGTGAGCCTCGCGAGGCCTGCTTCGCTTCTGTACGATAGGCATCGTAGCAGAAGACCGTCATATGAGCGGCGGTACAGTATTTTGGTAGCCGTATCGTAATAGAACCGGAGGGAACGTCTTCTAATCAAAGTGGCTTCCTTTGGATTCTTGGGGAGAATTCCATAGACTGTGTAGTCGATGATTGGAAGTATCCAGTCTTGTGAGTCAGTGCTCGTCCCTACTGAGTAGCTCCGGCACACAAAGAGGTTGTTCTTCGGGCAGACCAGCTCCCGGCCGATCACGGTGATCAGTTCGTGGGTATTGACCGGAACAGCTAGAGAGGCTGCGAGTCCGGCTAGGGCGTCCGCCTCGATGTTTCGCAGTCGAGGGTCGTGCTCTATGAAGAACCCCTCGAGGTGGAGATCATTCCAAGCGCGGCTTGGTGGTAGGGTAGTAGGTCTTCATTCCGGACTTCGTACTCGCCTCGGACCTGATTGACTATCAGCTTGGAATCGTCGTAGGCTTCCAAGTGGTCAACTCCCACTTGTTTAGCGAGTTGGAGTCCAATAATAAGAGCGTTGTACTCTGCCATATTGTTGGAGCATGACTCAGTGATGGAGTAGGCGTAGTTGATAACCAAATCATATGGAAAGATCAACAATATCCCGACTCCAGCGACGATGCCGCCTTTGGTCCCTGTTCTCGAAGCACCGTAGAAGAACATTCGCCAAACGACTTCTGCGTTCGTCACGGTGTTGGAGTCTGCGACTTCGTCGGGGATCTCCTCGTAGAGTTTTGAAGTTTCTGGCACCGGATGGGCTGTAAGAAAATCTGCCAACGCCTGACCTTTGACCGCCTTCTGCAGGACGAATACCGTGTCATATGGTGACAGCAGTATTGTACATGTGGCTAGGCGAGAGTTGAGCACTCCAGGTTCCGTCAAAAGGACCCTGAGGGGATTAACTCGCGAGATCATGTGGATGGTTTGTCCTGCCACGTAATGTCGGGTCTTCTGGATGGCGAAGACTAGAGCAAGGCACTCCTTCTCGATGGGGTTGTACATGTGCTCTGCGCTGGCCATCATCCTACTGAGATAGTAGATGGCCTGCTAGTGACCTGCGTCGCTTGTCTGGACTAGCAGAACGCCGAGGGAGTGATCCATTGCTCGTACGTAGAGCAGAAAGGGCTTTCCCATAACTGGGGATACCAATACTGGAGGGCTCATGAGGTATTCCTTGATGTCGCCGAAAGCGCATTGGCATTTTTCGTTCCAGGCAAAGGAGACTCCCTTCTTCATTAGCTGAGTGAACGGCCGACAACGTCCAGAGAGGTTTGATATGAACCTCCTGATGTAGGCCAGTCTTCCTTGAAGGCCACGAAGTTCTCTTAGGTTCTTCGGTGGACGCATTTCAATGATTGCTTTAGTCTTGTCAGGGTCTACGTGAATACCCTTCGAAGTTAGGATGAAACCCAGGAATTTGCCGCTGGAGACTCCTAGAAAAGATTTGGTAGGGTTCATCTTGAGCTGGTGAGTACGCATGAGGTCGAACACAGTCTTCAAGTCCCTAAGGTGATCATCTTTGGAGCGACTCTTGACGGCGATGTCATCAACGTAACACTCGGCCGTCTTGCGTAGATGCTCACGGAAGATGATGCTCATAGCTCGCTGGTATGTAGCACCCGCGTTCTTCAGACCGAAGGACATGACTGTGTAGCAGTATACTCTTATCGGCGTTCAGAACGATGTATGCTTGTCTTCAGGAGACATCTTGATTTGATTGTAGCCTGAGAATCTGTCCATGAAGGAGATACGCTCAAAGCCACATATATTGTCGATCATTATGTCTGTGATCGGAAGGAGAAATTTGTCCTTAGGGCAGGCCGCATTTAGATCACGGAAATCAATGCAGATCCGGATCTTTCCGTTCTTTTTTATGACGGACACGATGTTGGCTACCCAATATGGATGTTCTTCGCGGACGAAGCCACTAGCTATCAGTTTGTTGGCTTCAGCTTCGATAGCGTCCATAATGTCCGACCGGAACCGCCATTGTTGCTGCTTGACAGGCTTAGCGTTTAGCGAGATGTTGAGCTTATGGACCGTGATTTGTAGATCTAGTCCCGGCATGTCTTTGTAGCTCCAGGCAAATATATCAATGTATTCCCTGACGAGCTGTAGCAGGGATTCTCGATCCTCATCAGTCAGACTCTTGCTGATGAAGATAGGTTTAGGGGAGGATTCATCGTCCAGATTGACTTGTACGACTTCGTCCTCAGTAGGAGGTTCTCGTTGTTCGAACCGCATCTCCCATTGTGCGTCTAGGTGTTGGGCCCACGGTTCCGCTTCAAAGAGTTTTGGTGGATCCTCGTCATCTTTCTCAGGGTTAGCCGACACCATGTTGGCAGACAATGTTTGCTTGAGCATCTCTGCGATACAGACGTCGGAGTCCCAAGAGGAAGACTCTGAAGAGTGAGAGTGTAACTCATCTTCTTCATCCGAGCCTTCAGGGGTTGTGGGAGGCATAACGTACCTTAAGCCATGCTTGGTCTTATGGTAGTAATCCTCGGATTTGTCTGCCGGAGCGGTAAGGTGCAAGGGCAGTCATCGACCTTTGTCGTGATTCATACCTCGGTTGCTTTTAAGATCATAACCCATCTTCTGGATTAGGTGTTTGGCTTGACCACTGAATCGGTAGAATTGTATTTTGCCGGTATCGGGTTCTGGCTCTTGTTCCTCCGGGATGAAGGACTGGGCCATTCAATCCTGCTGAAGATGATGGGTTTGTCTCCCCTCCTCCTTGCTGGAACCGTAAAGTACGAACCTTGGCTAGGGAGGATCTGGTTTACTGCATAGGTAGTAGTCACCTGTGTCTGCAGGCGCAGGCCTAGACTGTGCTCCATGGAATACAGTGTGCTTATGTGTGCAACTTCAGAGTAGTTCAAAGATAGCCCTTTATTTACAAAATAAGGTATCTTTTCTTCAGGAATTACATCGTCCAGAGAACGGACGTTTACGTGAGCAACTACGTACTCTTCTAGCTCGTCCTTCTCGAGATTTACCCCAGTGCGAGCGACGACTTTGGAGGTTTCCTGCGCAGCTTTACTACCAGAGGCTCGGACGTTGTAGAAGGCGGCGGAGCATCCTTCTGAGGTTGTCTCAGCCTGTGAAGGTGAACGACCAGAGGTTCGGACGTGGTGGATGGTGTCGTACCTTCCTTCGGCGATTGATCCGTCCTACGAAGGCGGACGACCAGAGGTTCGAGTGCCTTCCTGTGTAGTTTTACGACAAGGGGAGAGGTTGTGTCGGGAGCACGTGCCTTTAGACGGACTCTTAACGGCTCTTTTGGTGTTGTCCCAGCCTCAGCGTCATAATCAGCGTCATTGCCACATTCATCCTGGTAAAGGATCGAATCAGAGTAATATGCTTCGATCTCTTTGAACGGATCGACATCAGCAAACTCCGTTTTGACCGTGCCGTGTTCGTCGACGTACTTCAGGCACTGGTGCAGGGTCGAAGGCACGACCATGTATTCATGTATCCATGGGCGTCCGAGCAAGACATTGTAGGATACATCTAGTCAATGACATAGCAAGTGACATTTGTTTTCAAGTCGTCGATCAGACATTTCAAGCGAATCTTGCCCATAGGGTAGCTCCTTCCTACGTTGAAGCCAGTGATGGCAATATTGGTGGCTGCCAGGTGATGCATCGGAATGCCCAAGGTCTGAAGCAGACTCCGCGGGATGATGCTGATTGACGAACCGGGATCTATGTGCATCCGGTCCACCTTGATGGCACCAATGTACCCTGTGTAATACAGGGGACGGTCATGCCAGTTATTTTTTAGCAACATGTCCTGTTGTGAGAATGTAATGTTGGGTATTGCCTCCATGAATTATTGCAGTTGGAGCAAGCAGCCGGATCCTCAGATGGCGGCTTGACCTGCGCTAGGTAGGTGTCGGCATTTTGCAATGCCTCACTAAGAGCAGTCCGAGTGTCTTTGGAGAGTCGGAGAAGCTCGAATAGAGACAACTTCGCTGGAGTGTTAGCCAGTTTGGCCAGGATGTCAAAATTGTAGGACTTTTCCAACCCCAGAGTTGCATCCTTGCGCAGCGGTTTGTCGAAGCAAACTTCCTTTTGCTTGGACTTATCCGATGGCCGATGCTGGGATGGGCCCGGATCAGAGGAGGTCGGTGTGATAGTCGGGAGTACACCATCGTCAGGGGTATTGTACTCGGGCTGGTACGTGAAGCCTGACCTCGTTCCTGCTATAGTTTCCTCAGATGGGAGGGAAACCGTATAGCATGACTTGAACTTCTTGTCCTTGGACTTGGTGGCAGAGGATGTTGTCTGTTGCATCAATTCTGGAGCAAGATCAGGGTGAACCCACATGACCTCCCCATGTGGCGTGGTGAGAGGTATCAGCCCGGCTGTTTGGTCACGAGCTGGCGGAAGATTGACGACCTCCATCGTTGCCCTGGGAATTGGGATTACCCCGTCATGGGCTTCTGTCGTCGGGAAGTTGTCGAACTGGAGCGATACCATGTTAGCGGCAACCGTCTTGTCATCGATATCCAAGATGAGGGCCTTGGTGTCGAGCAGACGCTGGATGTACCGCTTCAGCGTGTAGCAGTCCCGCGTCGCATGATGGAAGTAACGATGGTAATGGCGGTACTTTGGATTATTCTCCTCGACTGCCTCAACAAGGCATTTGACGTCAGGGAGCCGAAGCTTACCACCCTTCATCAACACGTCGAAGATGGGCATGATGTCATCATCTTCAAGGAGTCAGTCTCTTTGGGCTTTGGAACCTCAGCCGGCTTTTGCTCGGACTTCTTGGTTAAGTTGGCCACCAAGGCCTGCTTCCCTTTTCCATTGCGATTGTTGTTGCCGATGTTGTTGTTGTTGGGACGTTTTCCCCTATCATCGGCGACAGGGATATATATTCCCAAGAGCCAGACGTCCTTGACCTTCTTCTCAGCTCTGATAGCGCTTATGATGAACGTCGTCCTGTCTTTAAACTGACCATCGTCCATCCAGAGGCTGACTGCTGGAAGTAAGTTTTTGCGGCACATCCATCAGTGTTGACTCGGGATTACCTGGGGGCAACCTCAGTGCTGCTTGTCGAAAACGCTCGATATAATTTCAGACGAGTTCCCTTTCCCCTTGGGTAACATCCATCAGGGAGAACATCGTCATGTCGCTTCCTCCGTCATAGAATCTTTTGAGAAAAAGACTCTTGAGGTCGTCAAATGACGAGATGTAGTTATCTTGTAGGCTGCAAAACCAGTCGAATGCTACCCCGGACAATGTCCCCACAAAGAGCTTGGTGAGGAGTGCGTCAGTGCGAAGTAGGTATCCTGTAGGAGTCTCAAAATAACTCATGTATTGACGGAGGAAAGTCTTCCCGTCGAATGGGTTCAAGTTGAAGGGCTTGTACTTGGGCGGGTACGGCACATCCCTCCATTCGGAGGGGTATGGTTGTCGTATCCCGAGCTCGCACAGTGAGTCCCGGCTGCCTATGGAATCTAGGCGAGCCCGGAGTTTCCGGACTTCCCTCATTGCTTCTCTGGCTTCGTCTCCGGCGGAAGGGGCAGATGAGCCAGGCAGAGGGTGATTATCGCCTATGGGCGGAGCGGCTGGGTCGGAGTCCGCGTTGGTCCCAGGGTCCAAGCTTGCTTGTCCAGAAGCCCTTGCTGGTTGGGAAGCCATGTTTGCTTTAATTTTCAGCATTGCCTAGATCAGGGCGCATTGTTGAACTCACCATCTACATCATGGCCTCAAGAGCCTTGAGGCATTATCGGTCGTTGGGGCCTTCGTGATCGTCCTATGCCATGTATACAGTCCTCACATGGGGAAAGATGGACGGGGTAGTGGACGTCGCACTTTCCATCTCAGATTCTTGCCGGGAGTAGTCATCAGGTAGCGTCGTCTCATCCTCGGATTCGGAGAGGATACTACCCCCAGCGTAGGAGGCTACATCATCTTGACGAGGGTGGCCACCCCCAGGGACATCGGAGTCTGTTCCTTGGGAATCCCCGCCTTCTCGGAACGTCGGGTTGTTGTATAGGTCCGGGGGATCACTACCCCCAGTTTGTGCAACCCCCAGGGGTCCTGAGGAAGAACCACCCTTAGCGGCTAATAGCTTTTTCTTCGAGCGAGTACCTTGGAAAACACCTTCCACAGGTCCCAATGCTGGTCCTCCTGGTAGTCGCATTCTCAATGCGCTGGTTGAGAGTGACGGACTGGAGGTGCTGGGCTTCCTTCCTCGCATGGTGGAAAGGTCCTTCCGAGTGGATTAACATGAGGAGAAGGGTAGCTCCTCCTCCTCTGGTATTTGTACCTGATTTCCGGGTTGTCGGCTAGGTGCCTTCAAATGCAGTCGTTGGAATGTCGGCCGCCTTTTTGTAGGTACTGCTGTTTTATTACAGCAACAGTTGATGATAATGTTGTCACAGTGATGCCCTGGAGAGGACACTTCGTATGTCGTAGTTGTTTCCCTCGCTTTGCGCTTGTGATTGATCACGTTGTGCAAGTCAAGCGAGTGTTGAATCACCTTTGCACCCTCTTTATGATCCCGGGTAGACCGAGCACATGGGCGTGTAGGTGTTGATTTTGTTCCTTGATCTAAGGTTCATACAAGAACTTTCTCCAGATCGTCAGTGGAAGACTTTTGAGACGGACCCTGCCTATTTGCCGCTGCGGACTGGACGCATGGGCCGGTTTTGTATGACTTCCCATAAGAGGAACGCATAGTAAGCGGCGCCTGCTGGCGGTCAGTCGAATGAACAATTGCTTGAGCTTGGCGAGCTCGCATTGCCCTAGACTTCTTCGTCCTAGCACGCATCGGTGCGTAGTAGGAAGAGTCCAAGTTCACATCTTACCTTTTTTCAGCAAAGCGCATGTAGCGTCCCGCTCCGCCTCGACGCTATGTACAAGTGAGATCGCCTTGCTTGTTCGAACGGAAGTCTTCTCGGAGAGTTCCTGACCGACTAATCAATGTGAGTGGGCTGAACTGCATTCTCTGATTCTTGCACGACTTAATAATGAATCTCAGTTTTTGAATGCTTGTTTGCTTAAGAAGAATGTTTTCAAAAGAAGAAATGATAGAACCGACTCAGCATGCAAATAAGAGAACGCACATAGCTTGTCATTGAAACGAACCTGCTGCCTAACTAGAGAAGATGTAATGCTTGTCAGAAATGAGATAGAACCATTGCCATGCTAAGAGATATAAGAAATGTGCATGCTTAGTTACACCGACACAGCTCAAACGAACTCTTGCTATGCTAAGAAGATAAGTAAATGCATAAGTATGAGTATGTCCCTGTGAATATGCTAAGAAAGAGATAGTTTTTGCATGTTAAATAAGAATCAATCGTGCTTATCAAAAATATGTTTTGCTTGTCTGTTTTGCTATATCGAACTGCTGCCTTTGATTCGTATATGCATAGACTAATAGTGCACCCTGATGTTCCGTGCCTTCGGGTTCCAGGGGGTGTGCTATTAGATATGTGAAAAGATGTGTTTGCTTGAATAAGAAGAAGAGTATAGTCTAATAGTCCGCCCTGATGTTCCGTTCCTTCGGGTTCCAGGGGGGTGTGGCTATTAGATTGTTAAGTGCTTGTGAATGTGAATGTGAATGTGATTGTTGCATTGGTCTCGGACAACTTGTGCACAAGGTAATAGTCTCTCGGTCGATTCCTGGGGCACTGGGAATCGGTCGGTCCGGAAGGGATTGTGAGAGCACCCTGATGTTCCGTTCCGAAAGGATCTAGGGGGGTGTTGTTGTCCATCAATGAGTTTCTCAGGACCGTCATATAGATAGGGCGCATGCTAGGTTTACCTTCTTGCATACCTATCATTTGTGACACCAGAAGATGGATTCATAAGTTTACGCATGTGAATATATTGTGGCTAACTTGTGTGTCTGCTGCAGGGATAACCGTTCGGCTATGGGGTAAGAAATATAAGTTTATGCATAAGCACGCATGTTCATTTTGTCTGCATCGTAGAGTTTATCTGTTAGTGCTTCATGCATTGCATCGGTCGGACAATGGCTATTGGTGAAGAGCTGAACCTTGATTACGGCTGCTTCGGCAGTAATGTGCAGCCATGAGTCACAGCTGCTAATAGCATCATATAAAGGAGTCATTGGTTAGCTGGTTTACCGCTACCGATCCTGAGTTTCTCGGGGACCGACCTCTGATTGATAGTTAAACTTGTGTGCTTGATATGTTTGCCTCAATTCGATATGCTCAGTCTGCTAAATAAGCTTTGCCCCAAAAGAGTTAGATTATGATACACAATGCATGTTGCGCACGTCCCGATGAGAACGATTGTCCTGCGGGAGAGCTGCAACGTGGTGATTCACGTTCAGCGGGGACAATTGAGCTTGCGGGAGATTGGGGCGTCGCTTGGATGCATGAGTGTCGATCATGCAAAACTGTTTCAAAGTTATATTTTCAAAGAGATTGTAATCTGACTAATAGTTCTGAACTGCATGAAATGAACTTAGGTAAAAGTAGCAAGATCACTAGTAATGCAATGTTTTGCCACATGATTACTTAGTGTGGGTTTCAGGGGGTGTAGCTTCTGTTCAGTTGTTTTATCTCACCAGTACTTGTATAAAGTGCTGACCCACCAACAGTTTGCTTGTTCTCAGGTGCTCGTTCGTCCGAGGAAGCGATAGCCGTGCCTCATCCCAAGGAACTGGAAATCTGGAGTCGATGTCTCGAGCCGCATCGAGTTGTGCCTGCTTTGAGCTGCTTTCATATAGAGGGACATAATGTATGGAACGGTATCATTGTAATCGAGAGAAGAGTGCTTGAGCGTTATGTAACCTCGGCCATGCGCCGCTTGTAACACTTTCGATTATCAATAAAAAGAGCTTGCTTTTCATGTGCCATTGTGTTCTTTACTTTTCTGCAATGTTATGTGCCGTTGCTTCAGTTATTGAATAGCTTACTTGCCCTTGTTTCAAGCTTTGGCCTTGTGCAAGCGCACTTTAGGCTTGCACGGCATCACGTCCGTGCAAGGACGATCGGCTCCGTAGGGACCAAAGCGAGGACGAACGGCCCTGCGGGACCGGGGCGTGACAGCGCATGGAGTCAGCGCTGCGTAAAATTCGATTGAAGACGGAACTTCTGTGGTTGTCCTGGACGCATGTGGACATTTGCCTGCGACCAACGATCGGTGCCGCATGTGGACTTTTGCCTGCGACTTCTGCCGTGGCCGCATGGAACATGTCTCAACACCCGAACTTCTGGCATCGTAGTATTTTTCTTTGCCAGAATTTGGGCGTTGAGCACATTCCTTGTCCGAGGAGGCTGCCGCATGAGAGGTGGACGCATGATGTGCGGTCCCTGCGGCCGAGAGAGAGACAGGACGAGCATGCTCCGCGGTTGGGTGAGGCACAGCGGCCTTTCCATCCCATGTCATGCAGGTCTTCAGGTGCTGAGCACCCTTCTTGTTGGAAGGGGCTGCCACATAAGCAGTGGACGCATAATATGCGGTCCCTGCAGTAGAGAGAGTCAGGGAGCGCATGCTCCGCAGTTAGGTGAGACGCAGCGGCCTTTGCTACCCACGTCCTGCGGGTCTTCCTTGGTTTTGCTAACCTTGGAGAAGGACTAGCGCTTCCCTCTGAGAGCATCTCCTCGAAAGCGTGCTGGTCGAAGCGGACCACCAGCATCCCTTGAGTTGATCTGAGCTTGACTGCGTCAGATTGCGTCACAACTTTCTCATCAGAGGAAAAAGAGGTCCCCAGCAGAGTCGTCATCTTGTTCGCCATTAAATGAGCTCTTGCAAACTTTGTATTTAAGGAACGAAAAAAAGAGTACAAAGAATCCTAAACAGAATTGTCCAAGTACAATATTTTGATCTGGGGTATGACGATAGACAAGGAGCGTTGTGGCGGCTCCTTTAGTCCGTTGACGATCCGATGCAGGGTGAGGAAGCTTATGTTCTCTCTTTGCTCGTCTATGTATGCTCTCTCTGTGTTGGCGACCCCTGCGTGTTTGTCCTCCTGTTTGGACAGGCCACCCGGGTATATATAGTCATCCTTGGGCGCACATATGTTGGACGGTATGGATGCTAGAGGGTGCCATGTGTGCCTCCTTAATAGGGTGCAGCTGTAACCGTGAGCGGGCCAGGCTGTCACGTGGGCGCTTGTTGGGATTTACTGTTGCTGAAGATCTGGGTGGTTTCTCGTCCTTTGTAGGCATGACTTGGTCAGCTTGACACATAGTCTGCACTTGGTTGGAGAGAATCACTCCTGTTGTAACAGCAAGATTTGGTCTTCATGGAGTCTGAAACACATATGGCCAGAGACGCATGGGACGTATGGAGTCTGGGGCGCATGGGGCCAGAGACGCATATAACGTATGGAGTCTGAAACACATGGGGCCAGAGATGCATGGGACGCATGGAGTCTGGGATGCATGGGACCAGAGGCGCATTAAACACATGGATTCTGGGACGCATGGGACCAGAGACGCATGGAACGCATGAAGTATGGGATGCATGGGGCCAGAGACGCATGAAACGCATGGGGCCAGAGACGCATGGGATGCATGGAGTCTGGAACGCATGGGGCCCTTGTTGTGCTGTACACGTGGCACTGCACATCCATCGAGAGTGAAGTTATGTGCTGACGTGAGGCTTCTGTCGTTTAGTGTGTTCACATGTTTTGAGGCATTCAGAAAATCCTCTGTCAGTATTCTGTGTCAAAGACGACCCCGTTGCTAAGATGCCCCGTCAAGTCCATCTGCGGCCAAAGCTGCTTCGGCTGATTTTGGATGCATGAATGTCATCTTATTGAGCCGCAGGGTGATTCTGCGGCCCAATCTTTTCTGAGTTTTACTTTGGGGCACATTGTTGTTGGACGCATGGATGCATATTTTTCATGCTTCTACAGTGCATCCTCGAGTAGAACATCATGCACTATGCACGTCGTCGATGACCCACAGCTCTCCCGGAACTGTGTGAATGGAGATGCACCCGCCTCAGATTGAGTTTGCTACACACCTTGATCTCCTTCCTGGCTTTGAACTGCTGAAACCGATGTCGCTCCGTAAAGCTTTGGCAAACCACCTATCACCAAAACCGAATATGTGAAACAACCCCCACCTGGAGACCGACCAGCTGTTATGGGACCGAAGGACTGACCCTCAATCTTTCGCTCATCACCATCCGCCGCTTTGTCTCAACGAACCGAATCCTCCGTAATCCTCAAAGTATCTCGAAGACCCTCCACAGCAAGTTCCCGATGATCCACCTCCTGTCGAACACCCCTCAAGCCTCCATCCGATATCTGTGGCCTGCCTATACAACTCAGCGACTTGAGCCTGTACATGTCACAACATACTCCTCGAGCCAACTGTTGGGAACCCTTCGTAAGCATCCAATCTTTGTCCCCAAACAAACTGCGACAACCATCATCCGCCAGCCTCCCACCCAAACCAAATTGTAGCGCAAACTCGGTACATATTGCACACCCTTGAGAACGAGTTTCTCACCATGCTCCGTTGTCAGGTGCACATCGCCGATGCCTACAACTACAACCGTCCCCTGGTTGTCCATCTTCACACGTCCAAATCTGCCGTCGTGGTATGACATGAAGATTATCTTATATGGAGTATCGTGATACGACGTCTCCGTGTCCATGACCCAATCGCCATCATGACACATGCCACAAGGTTCCTCTGCATCGGTGGCTACGATGATGATATCTCTCAATGCCGTGAGATCCTCCTGATCGTCCTTGTCTTTGGCCTTCTCAGCTTTGAGCTTCATGACGTTCTTCTTGATATGATCTATTTTGCCACAGTGATAGCAGCCCTCCCTGCAGTCCACAGTCGCAAGATCCCAAGAACTCCCCTTGTCCTCGCCTGTGACTTGAGTCTTCCCTTCCTATAGGAAGCTACAAGTGGACTCTTGTGACGATTCAACTAGCTTATGCCGGACCTCCTCATTCAAACTGCTTTTGACTGCCTCCATCGTGACAACTCCATCCGGTGCAGAGTTTCTCACCAACACCACCAACGTCTCCCAGCTTTCCGACAGAGAACTCAAAAGCAGAAGGGCTTGAAGCTAATCATCAATCACCATCTTCATCTCAGACAGCTGATTGATGATACCCTAAGCCTTGATCAGATATTGTGCCACCGAGGCACCCTCCGTATACTTCGAGTTGACGAGTTGGCGAATAAGAGACATCTTTTTGCCAGTCGTCTTCCTTTCGTACAGCGAATGCAGCTTCTCCCACAATGCTTTTGTCGAACTCTTCATGGACACGTGGTGAAATACCAAGTCGTTCAGCCATTGGCGGATGAATCCAACGGCCTTCCAATCTAGTCATTTCCAGTCTTCAGCAGCTGTCTGATGGCGTTGCGTTGTCGTCCTCCAACGGACCATACAAATTCTTGCACCAGAGTAGATTATTCATCCTTGGCTTTCAAATCATCTAGTTTTCCCTGTGATGGTGATCATACGTGTTTATCTGCTCCGTAGACATGGTTGCACCTTCCCTCTTGAGAACCTGAGAGCTCTGATACCGCTTGTTAGGCGTGCGAAAGCGTTGCCAACCCATCTGAGATAACTAACCAATCTAACGAACACCAAGCACAGATAAAGACAACGTATATGACGGTGACTACGTCACCTGGACAAATCCCAAACTATATAACTCAGATTAAATTACAAGATTGATAAGAACCAATGTTGAATCCTTTGTCCTAATAAGTTCAACCTCCTCACCACACTCAAGAAGAAAAGACAGAGATTACAATTGAAATCACTCACCAAACCCCGTAGTAATTTTTCTGAACGAAGATGACGACTCCTCAATCAGATGTCCTCCTTCTTCTATCTTGGATGGCGAGTCCTAAGAGCAAAGTACGACTTTCTCTTAGACTTCATGTGGACTAGCACCCTGAATCTCCAATTTGTACTATTTCTTTGTGCCTCCACCCTCACCTCATATAAATAGAATAAGAAACCTAATTTTAGGGTTTAAAAAACCCTAAAAGTAGCCCACCATCAGATCTGGCCGTCCACCAATAACCAACGGTGTAAATTATATCCCATCACCGTTATGGACGTCCAAATATAGTCAAATTAAATATTTGATACAAATTTAAAATCTAATCAAATTAATGTAGATTTTCAAATCAAATCATATCAAATCAAATCTTTGACCACAATTGGTCTCCAAAATTTACCAAATCTAGACTGGACTCCAATAGGTTACCCGCTGTTATTTTTTCATGTTGTCGATATGGGCTCTGTTAGCTCGGCGAATAGGATCTCGGAGGGTGGGAGGAAGGGTCCTGGCAGCATGCCGGCGACTCGACGAGAAGGTCGGGGAGCAATTGACCAATGGTGCAGGAGAACAGTTGAGCGCGGAGGACTGTGCAGTTGGTTGTCGTCGATAGGAGGTGATGAAGGCATTCAGGCGAGGTCGCAGGAGATTGAGTGCTAGAAAAGGAGAAGTCAGTCGTTGGGTCGGTTTTCCAAGCAATAAGCTTGTGCGGTGGTTTTGTCACGCCCCATTACCGGAATACGGAGACGGACATGGCTAGCCCCTGTACAAGGTATAAAACATCGTACGGCGGTCACGACTGTAGAAAGACTAGGGGGTACCTACTACAATCAAGTCTCCTAGGGTCTCAGGACAAGTACGTCTCAATCATTCAAGTAGTAATAAACATAGAACATATAAGATAAAGTGATAAAGCATCCCAAATCCTCCATCAGAATGTTCTAGGAGTCTAGCCATCAAAATGTTATGCTAGCTTAGTATCAATAGTTACATAATCGAGATCAGCTACAATCTGATTATATTACAGTCATGTAAAAAAGGGGACTAATGCCCAGACAAGCCGACTAACAGATGTCGGTGGCTAAACGTCCAAAAGAATAGAATTTACAAAACAAGCAGTGAAAAAGAAACCCATTCGTTGCCCTCAGCGGCCATGCATCTGGTATGTGTCATCTGTTGGAAGATGAGCTGGATCCTCAAGTGTTGGCTCCAAACTTGGCCATGCAAAATCAGTGGAATTTGACCCCAAGTAGCAAGTACCACAAGGAAGCACGAATGAAGAAACAAAAAAGGATCAAGCATATAATGCAAGAGTCAAGAATCATTGTTGCGTGCCATATCATCGAGATAACATGACTCTCCTTCACCAAACAAGGACAGAAGATGACATGTCACACGAGATAAGATGCGTCCCATGATTATGGTCAAACTAAAAGATTTTGTATCGTAGTTCGGTCCATGTTCCATCATAACATAGTAGCCCAACTCCCTAACCAAGGGACAAGAGATGAACCACCACACCATAACAGTTCATGTTCCTAAGCTACTCAACAGAAGAATACAAATCACAAACAAGTCAGGTTATAAATAGTGAAACAAAGTTACGGTTTGTTATGTGGGGTCTGGGGCTATCTCAGAGATAATGCATAGTAAGTATCCTCAGATCGTGCTATGTCGAGCAGGGCTAACTGAGCCGATATTATACAGGCAGACAAGCAGGATCGTACCAATTTCCCGTAGGGCCACAGTACTGATAAATCAGTAACAATTCCAACCTTCCTATAGGAAATTGTTGGCTCAGTTTACATGCGGATGATATACAATATCCGTGGTGGCCAGCCTTGCATGCCTAGAAAATTATCAAGGGACGGTCCATTATGCACGATCTCGAAATACCGTTCCCTCCCCATGTTCTATTTAGCTTTTATGTTACCTAATTTAACCCTACAGTTATATGGAACTCCATGTCATGGCCTCATGAATATTTTCCTTAAAGATGTTGTACAGAGTACGGGCACGCTTAGTACGAATCCTTGTAAGTATCATGAGTCAAGTCAGGATTCATCTAAGTGTAGATGCAACATTCAAACAAGCATTTACCTAGCCACGCTATGGTTCTGACCAATTATCATTTCCGTGCCAAGGAGTTTCAAGAATATAATATCACACACCGAGGAGGAGTCATGTCACACCTCAGTGTACATGTTGGCCAATGTCCCATACTCCGTGTACAATATAGCCCTTAGAAACAGAAAAGTAGAAAACGTATATCAGCACGGATACAATAACCAAGTCAGGATACCAAACCTATCAGTTGATCACAGGAATCATATCGTGTTCGAGTCAGGAATACAAATGGTCAGGAATCTGTCATTTCATATAATCCGTCTTGATCACGAATGTCTCATTAATTCCTCGAGTTCTTGGATCATAGATCATTAGCCATGGTCAAGCTACCATGAATCACCAATCTAGAATAGGCACCAAGTGCACAACAGAACATACGCATACACAAACAATCACAGGGGTCTTCTAGGCATAGGCATACTCAAACAAAGCATACTATCATAAGCATCATGGCAAGTTCACAGCAACATACACCGGCCTAGACCCGCCAAGAAATACGTCAAGTAAAAGCCACGGCGTGCCCGTGCTGGGAAGATAGGCTCAGGGTACGCCAATGTACGCCGAGGCAGAGGTTCACAAAATATACGCCAAGGAGATTTACAAGAGTTCTTCTCCCTGGCGTACTTTTGCAACGAAATGGCAGCACTCATGGAGTACGCACGAGATATAGGAAAAGCGGGTCATCACTGAAAGTGTGCCCGAGTATTCGAAGTTCTCATGTGTACTTCTCTGAGTATTGTTCCTCTTCTCCAATCGACCTATCATTGGTTAACTCAGAGCTTGAGCTAGAGACTATGGCAGTGCTCCAACCAACAAGGATTAAAACTAGGAAACCCCCCCCCCCTCTCAAACCAATAACTTTCAAAAATACATTAGTTTTTAGGGGATCATTCCCTAGGAAAAGTATACTCATGAAACCCATCAAAATTTAGATCTAAACCAACTCAAGCTCCAAAATCGAAACACCAAGACGTAACAAAGATCAGGAACATCACTGGCACACAGAAGTAATACAAACAACAACAACAAAATATAATTAAAGTAAACTATAGCAAGATCATGTTTCTCCATATTTGCAAGGTGTACTTGCCTATGAAGAAACCAGGAGCAAACAAGAAAATGAACAAGTAAGGAGAGAAGATGAAGGCAAGAATATATACATAGCTAGGTTGGTTGTGGCCCGTCGGATCCCACCTAATAGATCCACGCCACATACCTCAACCCTAACCAACCAAGAGCACAACAATGCACGCTGACCTCCAGCCGGACACACGAGAATACGCACAGAATACGCGAGCTGGAAATGCACAAGAAGTGCACCAAAACTACGCGTATCTAGTACGCCGGGAAAGGGGAGTGACAGGTTTGTATCTATTTCTGGCTTGAAAGCACATGGAAGAGGTGAGTAGGGAAGTAGTGATGAAAGAGATATATAGAGGTTGATGGGTTTAAGAGAACCGAGGAGAGATCATAGAAACTTTGAAAAAGATATTTATGTGTATATATTGGATAGGAGAGAAGTTTGAGTTCTCCTCCACTTGAATCCCGCACATCTTCTTTGCTGGTGATTAGATTAACCTCCCGTATCTTTCCCGTAAGTTGAGTCCCGTAACAGAAGGGCTCTGTATATGTATATATATATATATATGTATATATATATATATATATATATATATATATATAACCCTATTTTTTTTTGGGTCGGCTCATGTCTGGACAATAACTGATTTCCAAAAGTAAAAAAAGAAATATCTGTTGCGAAAGATATTACTTTCTAATATCTTGATTAAGTTTGGCAAGAGCAGGACCAAGCCAAATCACTTGTAACCATGTTTTGGGCCTCTTTGGAACCTAGATATGGACAGATCATACGTGACATGCGTGTCGAGAAAATATCAGATACGACACGGATACAGTCCAATGAATATCCGTGCATCCTATATCTTATAGAACAAAAGATACGAAATATGCAATACAAAAATATGTAAGATGATGTATATATGCCATTACAATCCATAATATCAGCTCAAAAGAGCTCAAAAGCCCTCAAGAATAATTATAAAACCGATACCACTCAAGCGTGCAAATATACTCAGCTATAGGTATATAACTACTCATGATTGTCCAACCAATTACCCAGACAAAATTGAGGCACTTGGCCTTAAAGATCACTTCTCATTGTAAGAATAAAATAATCCCCATATATTCATCACAAATCAAATAAAAGTAAAGAAGTTCCAAAATGAATGGCTAATTTGCATTTAAATATCATGAAGCTTCCCTAATTGACATTTCAATACCATAAACGTATTTCATTCACATGGATGCCATGAACTTTTCAACTAAGTTAACTTACCTACCTTTTATTAGTCCATACTGTATTTAAGATTCATGTACAAACTGATTTAGGACCATTTTTCCCAAACGATAAAAAAATTACATCCTTGCTATGCTCCTCACTCAAACCCTAGCTACCTCGTAGTTGTTGTTTTTTCCGAAGAAAGTAAATATTATAGATAAACGATGATTACAACTAAGATCCATCCCAAATTACAAAATTTGTCATCTGAGGTCTAAGATATCTATGTCAGCATATATATTTCTTTGTACAACAAAAATACTGAGGGAAAGACCCTCAAAGATACGCCAGTTTCGTTTCCTCCACACGTGCCATACGACCGCACCGAATATTATTCTAAGACAGCGATCTACCTCGTGGTTGTTGTCCCACTGTCTGAATGTCACTTCTCTCCCTCCCCAACAACTAAACCGCCCCAGGGGTGGGTTGGGTTCACTGGGTGTGACGGGGAGGAGAGACTATGTATGGGTGTGCATGTGGGTGTGGCGGTGGCAGCTGCTAGGGCTAGGATTTGGGTGATGAGGGGCCAAAAATGACGGTGGCATAATTGTCTTTTCAAATTTCATAAATGTTCTGGGTTTTAAAGTGATTAAAAAAAAGTTCATGGTATCCATGTCAACAAAAATAAAGATTGCGATATCAAAGTGATAATTGGGGAAGTTCATGGTACTTAAATGCAGATTAGCCTACTGAATCTCCTCATATCCATAAATAGCGTATAGAATTACTCACAATTTTTAGTCTCTAATTAACTACATACACTATTCCATCTTCATTCCAAAAAACTTCATCATTCAGCCACAATTTCAACAAAATTAACGGAAGTATCTACAAAAAGTTCAACTCAAAAATACCAAAAAAAAAAATTAATAATTACTCCTTGTTAACTAAAACAAGAAATCGTCATATATCAAGAAACCCATAACAAATCAAAGATTGTATACAGAATTTATAAATAAATAAAAAAATCCCATAAATCTCCGCAGCTGCACTAACACGCCAGTCCCCGTAATTAGAAAATCTCCACAAATTTTCAACAAAATCAAGGCAATTATCCACAAGGATTCCACCTAGAATCCGAAATTTTCAAGATTTCTTAGCATTCGACAAAAAAAAAATCATTATGAATCAAAGAACCAAAGCTAATCACTCACTTTACTTTTCGTCGGAAACCTAGATTCTCTGCGAAAGAGAGGCAAGGACCCATAATTTGAAGAAGAAGAAAACAAAATCTCCGGATTAATTTCCGACTTCAAATTCCTAAATATTCGCGCATGTATAGTAAAATTAATTGGGAGGAGGGACTCGAAGCTTACTGGAGAAGGAATTAATTCGGAATCAGAGATCGGCAGAGATCGGAAGCGATTCCTTTCTCCGATCTGAATCTTGGTTGAAGCCAAGCCAGATGTAGATCGGAAATGGTAAAGTTCGTCAAAGTCAGCAACTCGGGATTGAATGCATGGAAGGGCAGAATGGTAATTTTATCCCTTGACAAAAGCGCGGGTTGTTTGTTTGTTTGTTTGTTTGCCTGGGACAATCCTCTGTGTGCTACAGAACAGGAAACACCCGGTATCATTCTTGACTTTTCGGAAATATTAACCTCGTGTTGTGAACCGCGTCCTTCAATATGGTTTTTTGGACCAGTTTTGGCTGAAAATGTTTTTCTTTTCAATTCTGAAAAGCAGCCTGGAAGAAAAGTCGTCAAGTAACAAGAAAAATTATAGAAAAGAAAAAAAAAAAAAAATAAATCAGTTCAATTTTGAAACAATTTCTTAAGCAGATTAACGGCACTATATTTTATTAATATTTTTTTTTCCAAAGCATAAGAATTCCAAACTAGTTTTCTTTTTCTTTTTCTTTTTCTTTTCCCTTTTTTTTTTAAAACACTAAAAGATGTCTAGGAACACATCTTCTTTATAGCTATTTTATATAGCTTTTGAAAGTACAAACTAAATTGCCTTCAAAAATTGCTTATGAATTTTAAAATGTAACTACAATTTATATATTTAGGTTTATTGAATTAAAATAAAAAAACTAAAGAAATTTTTTTTATGCTCCATGTCAAAATTAAATAATAAGCGATTCAATAGGACATGATTGAAACATAGAAAGAATTTTCGGATTGGCATTATGTTAATAACACAACTTTCATTTCTTTGTCTAAGCGACAAAGAAATATATCATTTTGATCTAAATTGTTTTCTAAAACTCATCAAATAGTCAAATGTGGGTCAAATTCTATCTATAGTGATCGAATTACTCGAACAGTCCAACAGGTCAACCGAACCTGTAACTGTAGCAATCCACTGGTCAACTGGTATCAATGACGTTCAAAAATTTAGAACAAATTTATGATATTTGTTTTTTGGAAATAACATATGACAAAGATTTCAGAGACGTCAATAAGAACCCTTCCTAATCAATAGACAACATATGCAACCAGTAATCTCTTGCCACGTGGGTAATAGTTTGTCGCCTTTGACCATAACTAAAAAGTTCAATCATCCATTTGCATGAAACAAAATCTGAATGATCAATCCGTCTTTCCTATAAAAACTATTTTAGACGGCAAAAACCACATCCTCATTGACCGTCAATTTGTATACATGTGGACATGAATTCGTACTAACATAAAAGTCGTTTAACTTTATCTAAATACATATATGTCCCAGGAAATTTGCCATTTTTAGAAGTTTCTTAGATATTTGAAAAAGATTTTTTATAAAGGCACTAAAAGTTGATAGGTTGTAGCAAAAAAAAAAAAAAAAAATTAGCTATGACTGCAATTTTGTCAGTCCTATCTGCAGTTAGGATTTTGACAGTCCTTTATGCTGATAATTTTGACAGTACTGTAATGTGGGGCTGGACAGCCTATGGGAGTGACAAACTTGTAAATATAAAAAAAAAAATTTGGGCCAGCACCGATCAACTTTTGTTATAAAAAGTCTTAAAAAACTGAAAACTTAATCTATTTATATGCAAATATATTATTTTTTATAGAAAAAGAGTGAAAGAGAAAGAAAATAAATTTAGGACTCTCCCGCCATTACTCTGGTGCTCCGCTCCCCTACAGATGTACTAGCAACACCTCTTCTTCCTCCTTCCCTATTCGGTAAATTTTCAGATCGACCCCTCCAATTTCAATATTTTCCTTCTCATTACTCCCTCTCTCTTTTCAGGTCAAGCTTGCCATTTCCTCAGGAGAAGGCGAAGTTCCACAGGGAGCTCGACGCCGCCGTTGATGTCGTCGAGAGAGCGTGCCGTCCCTGTCGACGTAAGTTTCCATCTTGCAAAAAAGACCCTTCCTAGAGTTTGATATGTCAATTTGTGTAATTTTTAGGGTTTTGTTATGAAAAAAGTTACTCGTTTGGATCAGGTTAAGAAGTCTCTACCATCAAATGGTGGCTGGATTATCGAGAAAAGAAGGTTCAGACTCCGGTCATCATTGCGGATTTCGGCGTGCAGGCTTTAATTAGCTTAGGTGAATTTTACCAACTTTTTGTTTTTTATGTCCTGATTTAATTCTTTAATTTTGTTCGGATGATGTGTTGGAAGCTATAGATAAGGGTGGGAAAGATGCAGTCTCGTTCAGCACTATGCCCGCAACATATTGGGTAAAAAAAAATTGACGTTATGGTTAAATAATTTAATTTTGTAAATATGTCATAATTGTATATAGTTGAATTTATGTTTCCCGGACATGAATATGACATGGCACAATTCGAACACGCCAATAAGGACAGGGCATCGATTTTGGCTTGTCCTAGTGTATTTCACTATTTTGCAGTGTCTTGTCCAATGTGCATGACATGATGGGCATGGACACGACACATTTTTTTATTGTCCATGCTTCCTAGAATTGAATTTAGTGAGTAAGTATACAGAGGTGGTTTGTCCAATACATTTGAGTAATGCTTCAATGCAGGTGCTGGATCCAATTGATGGCGCTCATTGTTTTTTTATGGGCGACAATGCTTTTCAAGCGGTATGCTTGATTCTTTTTCCATTGCTTGCTGTTTTTTATTTGTCAAAGTTCAATTTAGACACCATAATATAAAATGAACGCACGTGTACATGATTTTAATCATAAGTTGGACTTGTAAATTTCTGAAAGAAAGGGTTGTTGGATTCCATCATATGTCATTTATCAAGTTCAAATTAGCAAAAATAGGCAGAGGTGAACACCAAACCTCCACTCAACCGAGAGGTATTTTGTAAACAAAATTTAGCAAAGAGATTAGAAGATTGTTGTTGTATGGCTCATGTTCAACAATGGAGAGCAACATGCGCCATCCAAAGATCGGAAAGGCTTTTGAGGAGTCGAAGAAGCAAGCGGGGATCCCAAATGGAGCAAAAAATGGCCCAGGTTTTACAGTAGCTAGTGTGAACATAGATGTTGAGGTCGTAATCTTTATAACATCCTTGGAAATTAGATAAGAAAGGGAAGAAGATGAAGGAAAAAAAAACTATGGTTCTAAGAGACTTATTGAAGTAAGAGGTATCGTGAAGAAGGAAAGGTAAGGAAGATGATTTAGATATCTACCAAGCGCTCTGCTACAATGTAGAATTCAACAAAGAAAAGAAGAAGAGGTAAAAGAATAAGAAGAAGGAAAAAAAAGGAAAAAAAAACAGATAGGTTTTGTTATTAATCGAATGAATAGACAATATATCAGAAAGTGTTAAATAGGCACCAATTCCCATCTTGACCGGAATTCTGATCAATAAGGACTAGAATTCCAATCAATTTTGTTGTGAAAGATCTCGGAACAGCTTGTCACCAGAATTTCCCAGTGAGACTCTTGTTTTTACTATATAGTGGAACCTAAATTTTTTGGATAAAAGTTTTCCTTTTGTTGCCGGGCTTTGACATACTGCTCGTCTTTCAACAGCTTGTGTAAATACATGATGGCTGCTTTGGGTAGGGCATCTGTTTTTATTCTTCGAGTCAGGTCTCAACGATTAATCAAGGTACACGAGCTTGAAATTCTTGTCAATGCAGAATAAAACAATCTCTAAACTTCGTAGTACTAATTTGAGTTTGTTTTGACATAGGTTTGGGATCATGCTGTTGGAGTTGGATGTGTACACGAAGCTGGAGGGAAGGTATGCTTTCTTAATTTCACCTGTGCAATCATCATAACTCATATCTGTATCCAGTCATTGTGCCTCAGAAACCTTTATTTATCAGGTCACTGACTGGAGTGGGAACCGCCTTGACCTGGCGGAAGATCAAGTAGAGCGGAGGATTATATTTCCTTCAGGTGGTATTGTTGTTTAGAAGGGTAAGTTACACAAACAGTTATTGGAAATGATCTCTTCATCTGCGGTTTGATATGTTATATTGCCACGAAGCAAATTCCATTTCAGATTAACAAGAAAATCATTCTTTGCCAAGGTCGAATAGAGTTACTTGATTCCTTTAATGGCAAAATGCTATTTAATTAATTTTTCATGGTTAGTCTTTTCTTCTTAGGTAATTTCTGTAATAGTTTTGTGTGCATGAATATTTAGTGATGTACTTTTCCCAAACACTATTTCTTTCGCCTAATCGCTTTTATGTTGTGAATGAGTATTCAGTTAATTGTGATGAATTTCTTGTAATAATGTCAAACGTAAAGATTACCACAGCCGTTTGGGTTGTGATCTTCAGACTTTGAAGGCTTGTGTGCTCCTTGGTAACTTAGATCAATCCACTTGAGCTAAAAATCGAGTGAGAGGAACTCAATAACGCGAGACGAAGACCTAAGGGAAATACGATTTTTATTAAATTGAAAATTTATGAAAATTTGGGCACGGACACTTTAAATGAAATGTCAACAATAACTACTATAAATTTATCACAAGAAATTATAATAGGAATGTACAAGTAATAATTAGGTATACCCGATTTGGAATGAGGTATTGGTCGGAGGCAGTGGTGGAGATAAGATAGAGAGATCTACTTTAGGGTTTTGACATTGTACCATACAAACTCAAAAATAGATTTCTCTTTCTTCAATTCTTCGATGAATATTTTGAGAACTTATAGACTATGTATAGGCTCTCAAGAAATAAAAAGAAGATAAAGTCAATTTCTAAAGTCTTATCCCTAAGATAACTTAAACCATAACTGACAAAACAGATAAAAACAATCTCTATCAAAAATAACGAAAATTAACTAAAAGATGATAGAAAATCTAAATTTGTTTCCTATCACTAAGATTGTGGCATAAAATAAGCATCTAATAAGAAGCTTAATTCACATGTTTTTAGGACTAATTTGCAACTAAACATCCTAAACTTTCACGAATTTTCAAGTAGTTGTCAGAACTATTAAAATTGGCAATCTGCTACCCTAAACTATTATAATTAGTAACAAAATACGTTGAACTTTTTCAAATTTGCAAGTTGCTACCATTATGCCGTTAACATTGGTACCATTCATATTTTTCATATTTCTTAATGGTACTCTACCTTTCTGGCATAGGATAGCAATGCAAACAAGTAAAAGTTTAAGGTATTTAGTTGCTAATTTTAATAGCTTATGGTATTAAGTTGTCAATTTTAATAGTTTAGTATAGTAACTAGTAATCCATGAAAGTTCAAGGTATTTAGGTGCAACTTAGCTTCTTCTTTTTTTTAGTTTGTCGAGCCCACCATGGGGGAAAACTAATTTTGGTTGGCCTTTTTTTATATGGATTTTGTTGAGTAGATGAATTGGACACAATTGTCACCAAATAGTAACCCAAGGGTAGTGGAGTTGATGCTAAGTTAATAGAGGGGCTGGGTTGCTCGAGTATGAGAGAATCATGGTTGAGCCCTATGTCAGGGGAAGTTGAGAGGAATTCATGTGCGCCTGAAGAGGTTGCACCTCTACCTTAACTTAGATGCACTAGATGAATAAGGCTTAGATTAGAATTCATTATATGCAAAAGAATGGAAAATTTATAGACGAACTTTAGGACATCTATGATGATCAATTTATCAAATTGTTTTACTCCTTAAATTTAGTTAATTATTTGGATAAATAAGCATTACTCTTCTCCTCTAACCAGACCAATTTTATTTTGGTGCACCAAGAATTAGGTTAGCTATAGATTGTTGGTCAAGGATAGCCCAAAGAAGTGTCAATTTATGGCTTCAGGCATGAACCTATTGGGTGGTGGTCATTTGCCATTCAAAATCTGTGTATAGATCATAGACAAGCCTCTCACATTGACATGGTCATTTCTCCTTTGTATTGTCTTTGTTAAGTTTGGTGTTAACAACTAAAACAATTTACTAAGATGGGATAGACTGTTATTTCTTGTTACCAAGGAATAATTTATAATTGGTTTCTTAGCACTACACTTTCTGTAACTCTCACTATTGTGATTGTTACTTTAACAAATTGTCTAAAGTTTAAAGAAAGTGAGAACTGTGAGTCTGAAATTTGAACAGACGTGTAAGCTTGAATGTTGGTTGTCAGCTAGGCTTAGTTGGCCAACAATGCAAACAAACAAATAGAAGGCAGCTTTGAAATACATGGCCAAGGCAAAGGAAGGAAGCAACAGGCTCTTTGCCTCCATGTACCTTTTACCTTCCTAGAATATCTTCTAGATTTCCTCTTTTAGATTTATTTGTTTGAGAAATATAACAAAAGTTGAATTATGTATGATTATTTATAGCAATTTTTGTTAACAAAACCCTTCATTTTTGTGTGTGTGTCAACATAGCCTAAAACATGAGTTATTGAACTGTCTTTATTTGGTAAATTTCTTTCCTTTGATTACACACTGAAACACATTTCTCGATCTGGATGTGTCAGTTTTCAACCATCTGCTTTAATTTCAGTTTGCTCTCGCCACAGAAAGAACAGAGTAGCAATTCTCATTTGCTAACCTGTAAACAAAACTCACCATATTTTCATACCATGTTTGTAGTGCTGATCAATCCGTTTGGATGATGAGTGTACATATTGTGATTACTCTGCACCCTAATGTGCTTTTTAGGTTATAATTTTCTTGATGGCTAGAAATATTATCAATTGGCCAAGCAATCCTTGTAATTTCTTAAAATCTGTATCACACAAAGGGTCTCAACAACCAGATCTTAGTTTCCCCATGAACACATTTCTAGCTAACCATGTGACATCCTCCATTTTATTAAGCTTAGTACTGTCCCTTCAAGGTTTGTTGGGACTTAATATTGGCCACCTCACTCAATGTAACCCTTTAAAAATGAGGAAATGCTTATGATTTATAATATAAGAAGCAAGCTTAATATGGCTAGCCAGGATCAGAATGCCCAAGATTGTTGCCAGAGGGGTTGCCCCAATTAATACGAGGGATATTGCAAGATTCTGAATCCATTACTTAGCTTCAAACCTACTTTATGAAAGCAGAAATAACTAATTATATATTTGAACTAGCTAGTTGTGATTGTCGCACTAAACATGGAGATTCCTAACCTAATCCGAGCTTTCTTCTTCTTGACTACATACCTTATTCTTTCATGGCTACCGTTCCGTATACTATATCTGCCCATAAGGTGGTTGATGGGTGAGAATTCGCTTCTTATAAACCACATTATTTACAATTTCTTACTAATTATTTCTTCTCATGCCCGTTAATTAACTGTAGATCTCAATGTTCGTAGTATTTATTGTGCTTGCCATAAATCCTTGTCAATATTTTTGTTTTGATCAATAATTTCTTACCTAGTCGTAGTACTTACTGTGCTTGCCACACATTGTAGTAGTCAATATAAGGTTAATTTAAGGATTATAATTAATTAAAATGTGCATGGTCAAATGGATCAGGACTACAATAGCAACGAGGGATGAGCCTCCCGGTAGATCTTCACTATCACCAAACAAATATAAACAAATCGCAAATGCCAATGGAAGATTACTTGGACCAACAGGAATAATAAAACCCAACTCACTCCCATTGCTTATTGAAGTAATAGGACACCTCAGTCTATTAGTAGTGCTGTTGGCGTACTTAAACAAGTTTGTACACCTGCTTCTGGCAAGTATTACATCATTGACTATATATGATAGATTACATTGTCTATTCAACTGGTACCCCTATATATATGGAAACAATTATCAAGAAAATGCACTTGTCGCTACTTGCTCTCTTCTGGTGTGGTCCCTGTGGATGGATTTGTTCTAATTTTTTCTTACTATCACTCATTTTTCTATCGGAGCATGAACGAGGATGGATATGAATTATGTTAACCCTATATGTCACCATGTACTGTTAATTATATTTGTTCGTTACTGCTTAATTGGTATTATTCAATCAAGTTTCAATTCAAATTTGACTCTGGATATTTTAATTTATCTGGGAAATATAAATTTGCACCAATCTGATTTGATTATAATTGAAGCTAATTTGGCAATCTATAAATTTGATTGTTCATATGTCTGAAACTTTGGTCAAGTGAATTCTGATTGAGCATATCAAATTTAGATTAATCTCATTATCGGATTACTAAGTTTAAACCCTTCTAGCATGGATCATTTGTCAATACTTATGCAATGTTGCTTGCAAGAAACTATAACATACTTTTACGAGGATTGCCATAGTTTTAGTCATCAGCTCCCACCACTTTCTAGGACCCTACAGTCTGACTAAGAATTCTTTCTTCATTTTACTTTAATTTTCATGCTGTAATCCCTTTTTGTATGTTTGGTACTAAAGCACACAATATTTTACTCTGAAGCTTTTCCATGATGCATTATTTATCTCAGATGTAAGTTTTAATTATTTTCATAAGAATCAGGTGTTGTCGCAGTTTGTTACAAAGTTTTAAACTAAATATAACATCTAGAAGGCTACATAAGTTATAACTGCAATTAAATTAGAACCATTCTGCATGCAGTAAAATTTAGTAATAGCAATATACTTATAAATTATCATAAAACTTGTGAATTAAAGACATAAATCAAGGGGAAAATATAAGATTGAATCTGTAAACAATATGGTTCTTCATCAAAGTCATGTAATTAATATAATAAAGTTAAATCAATTATATTTATCTTACGAGCATTGATTTCCGAACGCTCCATGTATGTGGTGTATGTTGGGAACGCGGTGTGATCCGAATCGGAGTTGGTCCATGAGATGTGATATTGGATTGAGCTCATATGTCTTAAAAGAAAATTTTCATGTAAGTCGTGAACTAATCTCAATTATTTACACATTATAATCTCACTTCCTACCCGATGTGGGACTAAATTATCAACTCCATTGTCACCACTTTTGAGCGTTCAACCGAAAATGAGATACAATCTAACAATCTCCACCTTAGTTCTTTTTCGCTAGCCAGGCAACCTAGTATCCATAGCTACATTTGCTCGTTCCTACCAAATGAGCACTCAAGAGATCTAACATATTGTTATCACGATCAGTTCGGCCATAGAACGAAGCCGACATATTCATCTATTGTGTGCCAACCACAATGTCTTGTTTCACCTTCCTCTAACATTATGTCTGATCCATCTTTATACCACCTTATAGAGGATGTTCCTACTTCATCTTGAGAAGAGAGTCCGTATAATCCGATTATATCATGATTGTTCAATACAATCTGTCTCGAAGTTGTTCAAACCAGTTCCGTAACTTTGGACTATGATACCACTTGTTGGAAACGCTGTGTCATCCGAACCGAAGTTGGTTCATGATATGCGATATTGAACTTGGTCCATATTCACACCGCGTTCCCAACAGTTTATATGTCATGTCAGACAAAAAGTGGAGCGTGTTAACATGCATCACCTGTTCATAAAGCATTTCAATCTTATTTTAATAACTTGTTATAAACAGTCTTAGTTATAAAGCAACAATTGATTGGTCATAAAAGCTGTTACTTTCATCTAAAATGTATTATACAAGGAAAACATTAATGGTGCCTTGCAAATTAATTAAAGCTATATCAGTACTAGTGCTTATGAGTTTATAAGAAGCTTCCTTTCCAACATGATAGCTGATATCATACTAAGGCTATAAGTCTGTAACATTACAAAATAGTCAATCTTTTTTATTGTTTACTTAACCACGTAAGCTAAAGTGATCATCTGTGTGAGAAGAAGAAGAAACTAAGGGATCAATAGTACTGTGGGTGTTGTCACATTGGGAAACATCAAGTTAATCTTTTTGTTAGGCATTAGAATAATATTTGACCACAGCATTACAGATAGAGGTGGATGAGATTTTCCGTGCAAAGTTTTTCCACACCTTTGAAAAAGAAGCACACACGTCCCACTTTTCCTTCTTCGGCTGTCGCAATGTAATAATTTTAACAATACAATATTTGACTTGTGTGCTAATTAAGTTGTTAATTAAATTTTGCGATGTTTTGCTATAATAAATATCTGTGAGATCGTGGTCTGTTGATTATATTTCTGTCCTTGTATTTCTGTTGATTATATTTCTGTCCTTGTAAATATGGATGCTTGTTGAGCAAATGAGAAGTTCACGTCAAAGTCTCATGCAGGGATCCTGTCGTTGAGTAGTGGACACTGTGGAGGAGCGCGCGTCCGCGGTCTGAGTACCTGACACGTAGCCACGGTGATGACATGTCAGCTTTGTGTTTCTTTGGTGCATGATTGCATCAGCATGGTGTCAATAATATTGTCACCATATATATTTCCGTAAGAAAATTTGCTTCATTTCTTTTATTAATTTCGGGAGTATATAAAACAAGCATATTAATTAGAAAGACTTGTTAATTAATCAATAGCTACTTATAATGTCGCATGCAATTACTATTGCTTGGGATGAATTGTTATAATTAATCAATATTATTTATTAATTAAGCAGACATCATAAATTGTTATATGCAGCAGTACATAGATTTTGCGAACTAAAAAGCTGGCAAATATTATGATATATTCGTTAGATGATTGTTTTTCCTTTATGAAAATGAACGGGATTCATATGATATGTATACGCAAAGTAGGCCATGTGTTTACTAAATGAAAGAGAAATTACATGTTCAATTTGTTACATCTCTTGAATCAAAATTTTAATATGAGTACGCAGAGCTTCGGAGATTTTCTTACACTTATTTGTTCGGGGAATATTGAATTCAATGTACTATATGTTGGAAATGCGGTGTGATTCGAATCGGAGTTTGTCCATAAGATACGATATTGGATTGGACATATACGTCTTAAAAGAGAATTCTCATGTAAGGCTTGAACCAATCCAAATTATTTACACCTCATGATCTCGCTTCCTATCATACGTGGGACTAAATTATCAACTTCATTGTCACAACCTTTGAACATTTAATCGAAAATGAGATAAAATCCAACAATCTCCACCTTAGCTTGTTTCGCTAACCAAGCACCCTTGTGGCTACCTTTGCTCGTTCCTGCTAGCCGAGTATCTAGGAGATCCAACATATTGTCATCTCGATCCGTTCGACCACATGACCAAATCAACATTCGTTCATACACACCATCATTTGTTAGCCCAATGTTTAAGTTAAGTTTTTGAATTTGCTCAATCGATTATGTTTAGCAATATGATAATCATGCAATCACTATAGTAACTTCTACTTAAATGCAACATTGTCCAGATATACATTAATGTTGTAATATTTGCTTATGTATATTGTTTTGTTCGTCTAACATATAATTGCAAAAAGTAATAAGCAAAACCAACATTGACATATGCAACGAAGAAATGATGATGAGCCAAAGACAGCATTATACCAGAAGATATCTCTGAACTACCTACAACTTATCCGGAGCCTCGCATTCGGGGTTCCGCTGCCCGGTCAGCGGACGGGGATCGAGGGGGCACCGCCCCTCGTGGGAGTTTGGGGATGAAGCCCCCGAAAGGTATTCAGATTTTCAGATCTGTTTATCTTTGGACAGCTATCGTCAAGGAAAAAAGACGTCTTCAAGACAATCGACGCTTCAGAAGATTGGCGTCATCAAGTACACTTGATTTGTTATGTAATTTTGATGTTTATTGAGTCAATGATTTATGTACATCGAATCGCACTGGCATACTCAAGTACACTCAAATAGCCTAAAATTTATCCAAATTACAATTTCAAAATCAGACCAAAACTAGCCTGACCAAAGCTTAGACCATTCTGGAAATAGGCCACTCGAACTTGGTCCGAACTCTGGCCGAATTCGGACCGAACTCGGTCTGCCTAAAACAGAAGATTGGCAAGTTGTGAAATCCCTGATTTTGTGGTTCCAACGCTCAATTTTTTTAAATGCTAGGGTACCAAATTTTGGTCGAACTATGTTCCAGTATACCCTACAAATAGACATGGATTTTCACATTCCTACTCACTTATCCATTCTAAATATTTCTATCGTATAAGTAAGCAATACTCTGAGCCTTAACCTTCTACATCTCCATGATCAACTCTCCAACTTTTTAGTGCCAAGTGCGATCTCTGTTAGAAGTCTGTTAGAGTTATAAAAGCTAGGTTTGTCTAGTTTTCTCTTTAGTATTTGAAGTCAGCGTGCTTAGGCCTTTGCATCAAACACACGTGTGAAGACTTTCGAGCCTTCGAATCAAAGCTCAATGTTGTAAAAAGTTAGCAAGCCTTCGTGTCAGCCCCATTTTCCGGCGCACTTTGGTGCATGTTGATTGCTAGCCCGGCCTTTGTTTAGACCGGACCCGTGAGTTGTGGAGAAAAGTGAGTTTGGTTGGGTCGGTGGCATGTATGGCTAGGATAGGTTTGAGTGATCCAACGGTCCACATCTCAAACATAAACCTATATTTGTTCCCATTTCTCTCTCTCTGCTCATTTTTTTTCTTTCCATTTCTCTCTCTTAGGTTTTCTCTTCATCCGTAGGCAAGTACATCTTGCACAAGAGAAGAACCATAGATTTATGCATGCTTTTAATTCTTAATAAATCATGTTTGTTTATAGCTCATGTTGTTGGGACCGAGCACCCCTTCACCTTTAATACTTGTTGTTCTTGATTTTCTTGGGTGGAATTGTATGGACCAGAGTTTGGGTCTATGGGTTCACTTTCATTTTCTTGGGGATTAATCTCTCAAAATCTTGTATTTTACAAAACTAATTAGCTCATAGAGTAGGGCACCATATTTTATGTAACTTTGCTTTTGATCGTGCTTATTTTCGAGTCCAGGTAAGTTCAGTGCTGAAACTTGATATAATAGGTGTACCAAATGACTTACTGGAGAAGAAGAACAGTACTCTGTGAAGAGTATGCAAGAGAACCCCTTTGATGTAGAAATACGTATGTTCCACTTTGGGCGCATTGGTGTGCTGTCCCAACTCCTCGTCCGTACTAATCATATTGTATTTTAGTCTCCTAGCAAAAAGTGAGCCAGTCATACTCCTTGAGTCAGTGGCGCACTTTTGAGAGAAAATTCAGTTTGTGCACTTTGGTGCGTATTAAATCAAAGTTTTTCCTGGGAAGCCAAGAAAAAGTATGTCTCAGTCAGTCCGTGCACTTTCTTCGTGCTGGCAATCTGACGACTTTTTCTCTGTTTCGTCAACCGACGCACTTTTCTTACGTTTGCTAGCCCGTGCACTTTTTTCCTCTTCGTTTTCTTATGAACGAATCTTTGGTTGGTTTCTCAATTTCTGTGTTATTGATTTGTGTGCTCCTCGACCGACGAGTTTCTCGACTGTCGAATTTTGACCTCGGATTGTGTGTTTTGTCTTGTAGCTAGCTTGCTCGTACAATTTTCATTAAAGCGCGCTTTATACTTGCCCACACAGTTTTGTTAAGTGCGTCGTATTGGTCAAATTGACAAAGTGCGCCAACCTAGTTTTGGTTGTTTCTACGCCAACCTAGTTTTGGTCGTTTGTGCTCCAATCTTACTTTTGTGTATTTTGTGCGCCAACTTGCTTTGTGCGCCTACTGTTTTCTACGCACGTTGATCCCTATAGATGTGGCCATATATGTACTTGTTAATTTACTTGCTAACTAGATTACTTTTTCTTGATAACTTTATTATACATTGGATATAATAAGAGACGTAGTTCAACTCGGGTGACGTTCTGTAACCCCGATCCTTGTTTGGTTTAAGGGTTGTGGATCTGATCTTGAGGGATTCTCGCACTACTCTTATTCTCATTCATCGATATAATAAACTGACAAATTAATGTGACCAGTATTAGACTATCCTGTCCTGAATAACTTGTTACCTGATAACTTGTCCATGATCTTGATTCTAGAACTTGTTCCTGCCCTGATTATTAATCGCACCGAGAATTCTACTTGATATATATGTATAGTGAGCCGTCGTTCCACATACTCCTACTACATGATATATGTTATTATTCTCATGTACGGATCTGGTAGTTGGACAGAGACTTTAGCTGTGGCTAGATAGTATTGATTGTGCATCATGTCACGCCCCAATCTCCCGCAAGCTCAATAGTCCCCGTTGAACGTGAATCACCATGTTGCAGCTCTCCCGCGGGACAATCGTTCTCATCGGGACGTGATGCCGTACGAGCCTGGAGTTGCGCTCGTACAAGACGATGTTGTTAAACACCAAAGTTTATCATTTAAACAACCAAGTTGCAGCGGAAGTCAAGTATTGTGTACCAAGCACACATCAGAGTAATACGCAGCGAAGCTCTCGATAGGGTCCAAATGAAATGCCCCGAAGGCAATGCCACGAAGGCGATGAAATAACTCTTGCTCTTTTCTCTAGCCCACAAAGGTACTTACAGTTCATACATCTTGTCCCGTATATCCAAGCAGCGCCACTATGCCTGCGTACCTGAAATATTGCCCACAAACGTGGGTCAGTACACAACCGTACTGGTGAGCGGGGTAACCCACTCGTCTAAGCCGACACTAAGTAAAATAGTGAATGCAAACAGTTATATGGTGATCTTTCTAGTTGAATCCTAGATTCGTTTCATGGCATATGAATGACATGTTAAGGAAAGCTGTAAAGCAGTTTAAGCATGCAAGCATTCAACTCAAACCAAACGACAAGCATTTATATATCCAACCCGAAGGAACTAGCATGCAACCCGTCCTACTCAAGTCATCGTTTGTACGATAACATATCGAACCATCAGTCTCACCTCAAATATCCATCCTCAACCAAAGTTTATATCCCAATCTCGAGTGCACACTCTTGCCGAGGCAAGGTGGCCGCGCCTACACGAAAGTCAAACCAACAAAAGAAAATTAAGCCAATTCTTAAGCTATATGAAGTCACTGGCTAAGCCATACATGACATATCTCAAGCATTACGGCGCGTCCTACCATCCCGGATAGCAAACCCCACTGAAGGTCCCGCAATGCATCGTGACTAGCACGAATCAAATATTTTCCTCCGGATCGATACGGTTCCAGTGCCCCGGAAAGCCGTTTCGAGGAAATGCCAAGACTTGTGCACAAGTCGTCCGTGACATGCAGACACAAGTAGGTATGACGAGAGGATCGAACATTCTCGCCCCACCAAGCGATCCTAGACTCGTTCAACCGATATCCAACCGAAATATCCATAACCATTCTTCCAACATATCCAACCAAGGAATCCAAATCTCGACCTCAACATATAGCCCAAGGCACCAAAATACCCATAGGCACAATCTCTCAAGTTGTGCCCAAGTTATTCATATTTCACATTGCCGCTTTACAGCAATGTATTCTGAATTTGGTGCAACACCCATGCTCAAAGCAATCCCATGGCCCAATGCCGTTTCAGTGGCACAATGCCCCATTCGTGGCACGATGCCCCATCAAGCGGCACAACACCCACGCCGATGCAGTTGTTCGGTTTCGAACCACAACTGCTCGCTTTGCAAGACAAAGCAACCAAGTGATACTCGTGCACGGATGCACGCTCGCTCGCCCGAATTTCCGATATTCCCGATTGCCTCATTTGCCTCAATGTATCATTCCAACTTGTATAATTCCAACCGTCCAAGCATAATCCCAATGTATCCAACCGACTGCCTCAAATGTAATAACCCAACTATCGCTCCAACTATCCAACGCATAAATCATTTCAAGCCACAATCCTACCAAGCCAACGACGTACACTCTATGCACGCCTCGGTGTAGTAATTCTCAATGTTTCAGCCCAAGTGTTCAAGCCTTTACGTGTTTTCCATATTATTAGGCATGAAGGAGTAGAGGAGAAGGGAAAGAGCCCACTCACAATATTTGATCCCGTTAGGCATCCTGTCCTGCCGATACGGCCAATCCCTTGAACCCGTGGTCCGATGCAAGCGCGATCTACTCAACTGGTATGACCGTGCGAGCAGGTCGTGCTCTCCAAATCATCCGACCGATCGGACTAAGGAAGACGGCATTATCGCTCCCATTCAGCTATTCAGTACTGTTCTGAACGAACACCTGATTTTCATCGAACTCGCTAGCCATCTTCACATGAAAGCAACTCAATCAACCCTTCTTCCCAAAATCCAACAATTCAAATGTAACCAGTATTTGATTTATTCAATCCGACTCAGCGTAACGCTCTGAGCGGTTGTGGGGCGTTACATAATATACCACTTAGAATCAGGTTCGTCCACGAACCGTGCTGGTACTCATTCCTTACTTGCATGCCACAATCCAATTCCATGGATCTGCTCTATGCAACTCACATATTCACGATTCTGACTCAGCATCTCATCTGCTGAACGCTCGTACAAATTTTACGAATTCCCACATCCTCCTTGCAGCTCAATACGAATTCTTCGTATCACTTAATTTTGGATCGTACATATATTTAAGGCGTCCCTAAAATACATGCATTTCAGCCGAGCTTTGCGATAGCAAATTTGAACAAGTTACAAGGGTATCTTTATGTTCGAGGCATCTATTTGCTGTACTCCCAATTGAACCAAATCACGATTTCCATTCCAACCTAATCGATTGAGCACTATTCTCAAATATGATGATTTTTCACCGACTCAATCAGTTCGTGTTCCAACTCAATCCATCCAACTATTTCTGAATCTGCACTAGCAATATCTCCAAATATATCTCATGCACCGAACGATCAACTCAACTGATACTACCCCAGCTAGGCGACTTACCCAAATATCAACTTTGCTTTCATCAGCTCAACCAAACACCTCTTCCTCAATCTCAATACCTCTCTGGGTGAACATCTATATTGAGGTTTGTGTGATCCACGAAGATCTCGCCGCCACGCCAAAGGGATAGTGTCGCCACGATTTTAACGTGGACACACTCGCCATAATTCCTAGGTTGCGCATGGAATAGTTCTTCGCGCTGCTTCCACTGCCTCGAAGCATTAGGATATTACCTGCCTTCCGAACGAGCACGCTTCCCAGACTAAGTTCCGAGACATCTTATAAATCTGAGGCAAATCTGTCCCTTCCAGTATTCGCAAGGATTTGATCTGAACGAGCCGCTGCTTTAACTTCACGAGCTAGTTTCACAGTCGTCAATTCATATGAATGATATTCCCTTCCAGGGCACGATGAGTCAGAGGCGATGCCATCGATAAAAATATGCGACTCTGAATCTCATCAGTTGACTAGGCTACTTCCACCATCGCTTCGATCTTCTGGCTGCATCTTCAGCTGAAGACTATCCCAAGGGTCCATCAAATCCAACACTCAGTCAATAAGCCAAATCTCATTGCTCACATCTACCCTCGACGCATTCCCAAATACGCCGCCTCAAGGGTCGTTCTATGGGTCTACCATATTCATATCCGATTCAGCGGACAAGTCGCTAGGGTCAGCTGTCCCAAAGCTGCGCTCGATAATTGTAATCATCACGATGGACAGTTACTATGAACCATGCTATATCTCATCTGCAAATCCGAAACAAAATCCAACAATTTCATCAACTTCCGAATCCGAGCACCGCGCTCGTTGAAATCGTCTTCCATCAATCCGTCGTTCTACCCTGAATTCATCAAATTCCCGAATTGCCATGTTTGTCTTCTCGCACTATCAATTGCAATGATTCACGAAATTCGAGACTTGTTTAAATTCCTATCCGTTTGCCATGTTCCACAATGCACGTCCAACTTACTCGAGCAGCACAGTAATTTGTTACGACGTTGCTCCCATATGTAGCTATCTTCAAAAGTCTGTCCGTCACCCTCTTGCCTTCCGTTGTTGCCACAATCCGTCCACGTCTTCCAGAGAATCCGTCTACCATTATTGCACCATCTTGCCCAAAATTTTATTCCGCTAAACCTGAGTCAACTTCTCGAGCAGCAATATCCAAAATCTTCCAAGTTTGTGTGAATCCATCGCATTGTCCCTCCAAGCCAAGTTCGTGTTTCATTGCTCAACCAACAGCTCAAATGTGTTGCCCAAAATCGTAGTTCGTGCTCGCTATCATTCGATTAACCCATCGCTTCGCTCAAGCGTAACCCAACTGTTCGTTCCGATCCCGTCCATCTATTAAGTTCAACGATACTTTCATTTGCACGAGTCCATTCTCGATATGCTCAACTCAATATTCGCTTGCTTTATTTTCATTCTTCCCAACTCAACCGACGTGCACCAAATCAACTTTTATTCTCATTACCCGAGTCCGTTCAGGCAATTCCCATTGATGTCTAACCAAAATATTCCAATGCCTTGCTTACTATGTGGTATCCCATATACCACTTCGAATCAAGTCGCTACTCGCATTACGATTTCCTTGCAGAAATCTAAAATTCGTTCGAACCATCCCTTATGTGTGATCATGCCTTTCCCAATTCGAGTTTGACACAAAACTCAGGCAATGCTTGAATTATCCAAATATTTCCATCAATCTTGCGATGCAACTCGTGCTATTTCCCGTTCTCAATACTTCCAGCTATTCTCACCGTCCGATACTTTCGCAATACGAGCAATCATGCAACGATTGTCTTCCAAGTAGTCCAACCCAATACCCAATGGTTCCACACATTTATTGTACGAGCAACTCGTGTAAACTTATCCTGATATTCCCGAGCCAAACTCAAACCTGCTCAACCGATGTGTCACAGCCAAAATTCCAACTTCTATCCAACACAATCGCTAGACGAGCAACTCGTGCAAGAATTCATTCTCATCGAATGCTTCTACTCACAACATGCCGCATTACCAAATCTCGTATGCCAACCAACTGATCCATTGAGGCAATCAGAACTCCCCGAACGACAAGCCAAGCCAAGCCAACCCAACGAAAGCTCTCACTTGTTGCACAATTTATAACAACGCCAACCAAATTGTTGCACGAATGCAACAACGCCTAACGAGGCTAAGCGATCTAACGAAAACCAACCAAGGCAACACAACCAAGAATAATATGCAGCCACAACCAACAATATATAGACTTATTGCATGAAACATCCAATGCGGCACCGAGTAGAGTCAAGAGCTAGACGACACGCGGAAGCTATTTAGAGTTTGTGATGAAGCGAAGGATCAAGTCCAAAGAAATGAAACAGGCGCTCTGATACCAATCTGTCACGCCCCAATCTCCCGCAAGCTCAATAGTCTCCGCTGAACGTGAATCACCACGTTGCAACTCTCCCGTGGGACAATCGTTCTCATCGGGACGTGATGCCGTACGAGCCTGGAGTTACGTTCGTACAAGGCGATGTTGTTAAACACCAAAGTTTATCATTTAAACAACTAAGTTGCAGTGGAAGTCAAGTATTGTGTACCAAGCACACATCAGAGTAATACGCAGCGAAGCTCTCGATAGGGTCCAAATGAAATGCCCCGAAGGCAATGCCACGAAGGCGATGAAATAACTCTTGCTCTTTTCTCTAGCCCACAAAGGTACTTACAGTTCATACATCTTGTCCCGTATATCCAAGCAGCGCCACTACGCCTGCGTACCTGAAATATTTTCCACAAACGTGGGTCAGTACACAGCCGTACTGGTGAGCGGGGTAACCCACTCGTCTAAGCCGACACTAAGTAAAATAGTGAATGCAAACAGTTATATGGTGATATTTCTAGTTGAATCCTAGATTCTTTTCATGGCATATGAATGACATGTTAAGGAAAGCTATAACGCAGTTTAAGCATGCAAGCATTCAACTCAAACCAAACGACAAGCATTTATATATCCAACCCGAAGGAACTAGCATGCAACCCGTCCTACTCAAGTCATCGTTTGTACGATAACATATCGAACCATCAGTCTCACCTCAAATATCCATCCTCAACCAAAGTTTATATCCCAATCTCGAGTGCACACTCTTGCCGAGGCAAGGTGGCCGCGCCTACACGAAAGTCAAACCAACAAAAGAAAAGCAAGCCAATTCTTAAGCTATATGAAGTCACTGGCTAAGCCATACATGACATATCTCAAGCATTACGGCGCGTCCTATCATCCCGGATAGCAAACCCCACTAAAGGTCCCGCAATGCATCGTGACTAGCACGAATCAAATATTTTCCTCCGGATCGATACGGTTCCAGTGCCCCGGAAAGCCGTTTCGAGGAAATGCCAAGACTTGTGCACAAGTCGTCCGTGACATGCAGACACAAGTAGGTATGACGAGAGGATCGAACATTCTCGCCCCACCAAGCGATCCTAGACTCGTTCAACCGATATCCAACCGAAATATCCATAACCATTCTTCCAACATATCCAACCAAGGAATCCAAATCTCGACCTCAACATATAGCCCAAGGCACCAAAATACCCATAGGCACAATCTCTCAAGTTGTGCCCAAGTTATTCATATTTCACATTGCCGCTTTACAGCAATGTATTCTGAATTTGGTGCAACACTCATGCTCAAAGCAATCCCATGGCCCAATGCCATTTCAGTGGCACAATGCCCCATTCGTGGCACGATGCCCCATCAAGCGGCACAACACCCACGCCGATGCAGTTGTTCGGTTTCGAACCACAACTGCTCGCTTTGCAAGACAAAGCAACCAAGTGATACTCGTGCATGGATGCACGCTCGCTCGCCCGAATTCTCGATATTCCTGATTGCCTCATTTGCCTCAATGTATCATTCCAACTTGTATAATTCCAACCGTCCAAGCATAATTCCAATGTATCCAACCGACTGCCTCAAATGTAATAACCCAACTATCGCTCCAACTATCCAACGCGTAAATTATTTCAAGCCACAATCCTACCAAGCCAACGACGTACACTCTATGCACGCCTCGGTGTAGTAATTCTCAATGTTTCAGCCCAAGTGTTCAAGCCTTTACGTGTTTTCCATATTATTAGGCATGAAGGAGTAGAGGAGAAGGGAAAGAGCCCACTCACAATGTTTGATCCCGTTAGGCATCCTGTCCTGCCGATACGGCCAATCCCTTGAACCCGTGGTCCGATGCAAGCGCGATCTACTCAACTGGTATGACCGTGCGAGCAGGTCGTGCTCTCCAAATCATCCGACCGATCGGACTAAGGAAGACGGCATTATCGCTCCCATCCAGCTATCTCAGTACTGTTCTGAACGAACACCTGATCTCAGACTGATGGCACGTACCCGAAGGATGGCTACTGATGGTCACAAGTGGATTTCTTCTTTCACTGCTGGTTTTTTTTTGCAAACTATATTCTTTTGGACGTTTAGCCAACCGACACCTATTAGCCGGCAAATATGGACACTAGTTTCTTACATGACTGTATTTATACTCAGACTGCAGCTGACTCCTGTCATGTATACTTTTGATTGTGTATCTGAAATATCAACTTGTATTGGTAGAACTCTAGAACCTTATAATGCGACGTTTGGGACACCTTACAACTTATTCTGAATGTTCTATGTTATTGCTACTTGATTGAATGATTGAATGATTGAGATATAAAAGTTCTTGACCCTAGGAGACTTGATTTTAGTAAACATCCCCTTGTCTCTAGACACTCTTAACATATTACGGGTTACTTCGATAATCCGTAAGGTGCGGTTGGCTGAGTCATTCCTCCGCTCCCCAGTATTTTGGATCTGGGACGTGACAAGGTTTTAGTGGTGGCCCATGCAGGTCTGTCTTTCCTTTCAGACTTGTGGGGTGGCTTGATCATAGGATGTCTCAATCAAACATGCTCCTCCTAGAAATCCTGAATCTGTCTCCTCGAAACTCAGCTTGACTTCTGTACCATTGGTTCTTCGATCATTTCTCGTCCAGTTCTTAATTTATCTTGTGTCCTTTTCCTTAGGACTTCTCCAGCATCGGTGGATGATGCATCAACAGTTTCAGCAGGACAAGGATTTGTTAGACCCCAGCGAGAGGCAACACCTGTACCTGGAGGGATCATGGTAGAACCAGTAGAGGAGCACGAGGAGCAACATGTACCAGGAGTTTTAGTACCCCCGGTCGTACCAGTACTGCTAGTAGCACTTGATACACTGGCATTGCTGGAAATTATACGAGGAATGATGGCGATGCAATAACATCAACAACTTCAGCAGTAAGAGCATAATATCTTGTTGAACCAAGGACTATAGACGGCCTTGGAAATAAGTATTAGAACAGATTTAGGGGCATTGGTGAGATTCTGCAGACTCAACCCTGTCACGCCCCGATCCCGAAAGGGTCATTCGTCCTCGCCGGATCCTTTACGGAACCGATTCGTCCTCGCTTGGGACGTGATGCCGTGCTCGCCTGGAGTTGCGCTCGCACAAGGCAAGAACTTGCAGTTTTAGGAACCCGTTTTGAAACACAATTTATAAAACACATTCACAGAGATTTGAACACAATTGCGGAAGAAACATGCTTTTTCATTGAATATTTCAGAGTAATTTACATAGAGTTTACATTGATGTGCCTTCTCGGCTATTTGAATTGCATTACAAAAGATAATTCAAAATGCAGGGCGCGCTCCGTCAGATAGTCCACTTCGTTTGCACATTACGCCCTTGTATAGATTGAAGTCCCTGCCTCCAAAATGAACTGACTCCAGCTATACTTCAAAATAGAGGTGCTCCTAACGCCTCCTCGCTAATGCACTAGCGTTGCACCGTCTGATTGCCTGAAATAGTTTCCCACAACGTGGGTCAGTACTCAACTTGTACTAGTGAGCGGGATGAACCCACTCGACTAAATCGACACTAGCTTGTTAGGGGCGAGCATGCATTAAGATAACTTCTATAAGGAAGCAAGTGAAATCAATTCATATCAGTTGCATATTTTGATAGAAATGAAAAATAGCATCGAATCCAACCAGTACACCGATTGCTTACTCAATCGATGCACGCCTTCCCTGCAACGAAACACAAGTATACTTACCATCTGCACAAGACAATAATTAGCATGTGTTTCATTCTTTACGGTCATTGGTGTGATCGACACCTTAGGGACATATTTCCAAGCATTAGCGGCGCGCCCTATCAGCTCGGGTAGCAAGCCCTGCTGGAGGTCCCGCTAAGCATCGTGACTGGCACGAATCGAATATTTTCCTCCGGATCGATACGGTTCCAGTGCCCCGAAAAACTGTTTCGAGGAAATGCCGAACCTTGTGCACAAGTTGTCCCGACCATGCAAATGCATGAATAATTGTTATCTCATATAATGCATCGAAACAAACAGAAGAAGTAAAGCAGCAACATATATATATATATATATCTCATGCAACAGTTCATATTTTCTCAAGCGATATTCCGATTTTTGATACCCCATGGGTCCAAAACTCTATCCGAGGCACCAGGCCGCCACCAACAACCAACTTTCCTTATAAACTAGCTCCAATTATAAGGTGTGCAAGCATATGATAATTTAGTCTACAAATTCCATGTTCCTTTCTTAGTGGCTGGCATGCCTGTGGCTAAGGATTTTCTAAACGTCCAACCGGGCATCATCGAGTGAACGATTGAAACTTAGAGATGTTGGCATGAAGAAGTAGGAAAGAAGGGACCAAACCACTCACTGGTTAAGCGAAAAGAGGCTGAAACAAGGAATCCCGCTAGCGACGATCAAACGTCAGTTACGCGGACCTGCAACAGCACAAGCACCGAGTTAAAAATTTTGCCTATCCTTCCTAGCCGAACTCCCCAAAATCTTAAGCTCCAAACGATAAAACCAGCAGCAAAAACCAAGCAAATCGAAAGCAACACCAAATCAAAACCTCAAAGCGGCAATCAAGAAAACCAAGCAACCAAAACACGAAAACTATTGGACTCGTTTCAATAGAGGCCTTTCCATGAGTTGGAAAGGATCATCGCATTTCGTCCGTGGCAAGAAGATGCCGAGATCTAAGTTACGACTCAGACGGACTAGCCACAGCCCAATTACATAGTGCTCGTCCCGGTCGGATCGGGATTTGAGGCACTACATAATATACCACTAAGAAAAAGTTTTGACCCGAAACTTAAGAACAAGCCCTACCTCCGACTGAACGAACAACGAAGGATACTTCTCCTTCATTTCCGATTCGACTTCCCAGGTTGATTTCCCAACTGTATGGTTCCGCCACAGCACGCGAACCAAGGACATCGTACGGTTGCGAAGTACTTTTTTCTTACGATCCAAGATCTGCGTCGGCACTTCTGAGTATGACAAATCCGTGCACAATTCCAACTGTTCGAAGCTAACCACATGACTAGGGTCATGCACATACTTCCTAAGTTGAGAAACGTGGAATATGTCGTGTACTCCAGCCAAGACGGGAGGTAGTACAATTCGGTATGCCACAGCTGCCACCCGTTCTAGTATCTCAAAGGGGCCGACAAACCTGGGACTCAGTTTGCCCTTCACGCCGAAACGCATCACGTCACGCATCGACGTCACTTTCAAGAAGACATGATCCCCGACCATGAACTCCAAAGGCCTACGATGAGTATCGGCATAGCTTTTCTGTCGGCTCTGCGCAGTGTGGAGTCTTTCCCGAATCAAGCGAACTTTCTCGACTGCCTGCTCCACCAGCTCTGGCCCGAGTACCTGCCGCTCGCCGACTTCGTCCCAACAGATTGGAGATCGACACTTGCGCCCATAAAGTGTTTCGTACGGTGACATCTGGATGCTCGATTGGTAGCTGTTGTTGTACGCAAACTCCGCCAACGGAAGGTGCATGTCCCAACTAGTCTTTAAATCGATCGCACACAACCGTAACATATCTTCAAGTATCTGATTTGTCCTCTCTGTTTGGCCATCAGTCTGGGGGTGATATGCGGTAGTGAACTGTAGCTTGGTTCCCAAAGCAGACTGTAGGCTAGTCCAGAAACGAGATAAGAAACGTCCGTCACGGTCAGAGACGATAGAAGCAGGCACTCCATGTAATCGAACAATCTCGTCTATGTAGATCTGTGCTAACCGATCGACGCTCCACGCAACTTTTATAGGCAGAAAGTGGACTGATTTGGTCAAACGATCAACTAGGACCCAAATCGCATCATGCCCCCGTGGCGTCTTCGAAAATCCCATAATGAAATCCATAGTGATATTGTCCCATTTCCACTCGGGAATAGCGAGGCTCTGCATCTCCCCGTCGGGCCTCTGATGTTCAGCTTTCACCTGTTGGCAGGCCATACACTGTGACACGAAGGTCGCCATATTCCGCTTCATACCTTGCCACCAGAAGGTACCGCGTAAGTCCTTGTACATCTTAGTGCTCCCCGGATGCAAAGAATACTTCGCGTAGTGCGCTTCCGCCATAATTTTCCTTCGGAGTTCAGGGTCGCTAGGGACGCATAGCCTTCCTTTCATCTGTAAGGCCCCATCTTCGCCTGCCACAAAGTCAGACGTCTTTCCCGCCGAGATCAATCCGCGTACCTTCGCTAGGAACTGATCGCCCTCCTGAGCTGATTTGATTTTCTTTCGTAAACCCAGTTCAAGATGGAGTGGTGCCAGCTGCACTCCTTGATGACGAACTCGATACTCGATGCCTATCGCCTCTAGATCTCGAAGTAAATGGTTGTTTATAGATAACGAGCCCACGTGCTTTCGACTCAGAGCATCAGGAACGACGTTTCCCTTGTCCGGAGTATAAGCGATCGTTAGATCATAGTCCTTAATAAGTTCTAGCCAACGCCGCTGCCGGAGGTTCAGTTCCCGTTGGGTGAAAAGATACTTGAGGCTCTTGTGATATGTGAAAATTTTGCAAGCAACACCATAAAGATAATGCCTCCACAACTTCAATGCAAATATAATCGCCGCCAATTCCAAATCATGTGTCGGGTAGTTTTTCTCGTGCGGCTTCAGTTGCCTGGAGGCGTACGATATTACCTTGTCCCGTTGCATGAGTACACATCCAATCCGAGTCCTGAAGCGTCACTGTATATCTGAAATTCCTCTACCCCATCTGGAAGTGCTAGAATTGGAGCTGAAACAAGACGCCGCTTAAGTTTCCGAAAGCTGGCTTCGCATTCATCACTCCATTTGTATACAATCCCTTTCTGAGTAAGGCGAGTCAAAGGCGAGGCCAGTTTAGAGAAATCCTTCACGAACCTACGGTAGTATCCTGCTAGGCCGAGAAAGCTTCGAATTTCGCTGGCTGACGTAGGTTATTTCCAGTCCACCACCGCCTCTATTTTCTTCGGGTCTACGGCGACGCCTTCTGCCGAGACGACATGACCAAGGAACGCCACGCTGTTCAACCAGAACTCGCACTTGCTGAGCTTAGCGAACAACTTATGTTCTCGTAATGTCTGTAACACGATCTTCAGGTGTTCCTTGTGTTCCGCCTCGTTCTTGGAATATATAAGTATGTCGTCGATAAACACGACGACAAACTTGTCTACGTACGGTCGAAACACGCGGTTCATCAGATCCATGAAAGCTGCAGGGGCGTTCGTTAAACCGAACGACATTACGAGGAATTCATAGTGTCCGTAACGAGTCCTGAACGCAGATTTTTGAATATCCTCTGGTTTGATTTTCAACTGGTGATACCCTGACCTGAGATCAACTTTAGAGAAAACTGTTGCACCTTACAGCTGATCAAATAAGTCATCTATCCTTGGCAAAGGGTACTGATTCCGAACGGTCGCCTTATTTAATTCTCGGTAGTCAATACACAGCCGCATGGATCCATCTTTCTTCTTCACGAACAGTACCGGAGCACCCCACGGAGAAACGCTTGGACGTATGTATCCTCGGTCCAACAGATCTTGTAACTGAACCTTAAGTTCTTTAAGCTCTGCTGGGGCCATTCGATAAGGTGCCTTCGATATCGGTCGCGCATCCGGAAATGTGTCGATGCTAAATTCGATCTCACGATCAGGAGGCATTCCAGGTAGCTCGTCTGGGAATACGTCGAGGAAATCTGCTATAACATCAGCCTGAGCTGCATTTGCACTTTTCTGCCGGGTGTCTCGCACAGAAGCTAAGTACCCTTCACAACCCGAATGCAGCATACGCCTAGCCGAAATTGCTGATATCACCATTGCCGTCTTCGGTGCAGCGCTGCACGAATAGTAGAAGTCTGCCTCGCCGGGTAGACGGAATACGACTCGCTTCTCCGCGCACTCGATTGTTGCATGGCAAGCACCCAACCAATCCCTCCCGAGAATAATATCGTAATCCTTAATGTCTAGTACAATGACATCTAAGGAAAGCTTCCTCCCTCCGATGCAGATATAACCATCCTTACAGATCGCATGGGCGGGCATGTCGACTCCCGAAGGTGTGCTTACGCAAAGATTCATAGTTAAGGGAGTAGAAGCTAATTTATGCTCAACAGTAAAATCAGCAGATATGAAACTATGCGTAGCACCTGAATCAAATAAGGCTCTAGCGGGCAATTCTCTGAAAAGTAGTGTACCTGTCATGACCGTTTCAGAGACAAATGCCTCATCCCGAGTCAAGGCATAGACTCGGCCTTGAGCACCATGGCGTTGTGGATTTACTGGCACAGCATTTGCATCACTTGCTGGAGGCCCCCTGTTCTGATTCCCATTTCTCCGGTTCCCGTTGGTTTGATTCGGTTTGCCCTCACGGCAGTTAAAATGTTTGTGGTCCAGACGACCACATTTAAAACACCCTCTGGCTCGGCATTCGTTTATTCGATGCCCTAATCTGCTGCACCTATGGCAGTACGGTGCCTGGGGTGGACCCCTATTTTCTGACGTGTGCGAACGTTTTTGTCCTCCAGACCCTCCCGTTTCCAAAGGTCGTTTGCTGTTGTTGGTACGGGGGATTTGCACGTCGACCTTTGGGGGATTGCGCCCAAAGATCCGCTCGCTATTCAGGGCTGTTTCGTAGCATTCCCTGTATGTTTGGCACCTCTGGTTGATGACATCCCTACGCAACTCGTCATTCAAACCCTTCTGAAACCGATAGCACCACGCCTGCTGATTAGGCAAGAAGTGCCCCGCAAACTTTGCTAGTTTAGCAAACACTGAATCATAATCGTCAACAGACAAACTTCCTTGCACCAGATTGCTGAAGTCGTCTTCCTTCTGTTGACGCACGGCTCGGGGAATGTACTGTTCAATGAATGCAGATTTGAACATTTCCCAAGTGATTTTGCAGTTGGGATTGGCATCGTAAAGCCCTTGCTTAGTTGCCTCCCACCAATCATGTGCACGCAGTTCCAGCTGAACAGATGCACAGGCCACTCGCTTGGATCCCCGGATGCCGACCAGATTGAAGAGTCCCTCCAGCTTAGCAATCCATCCCATTACCACGTCCGGTTTCGCTCGCCCGTTGAACGTAGGTGGATGCATTTTTGTAAACTCTGTGGCACGGCAGGAGTTCCTTGCTGGAGGCTGGGTCTCTTCTGACTCATCTTCTACCGCCACGGCCGGCGGCGTGACAGGAGTCGCAGCGGCAGTCCCGTTGCTTGGTACCAAGGATGCAATCAGTTGCATCATGGTATCTATCTGCTTCTGCTGAGAAGCAAATTGCGCCTGTTGCGTAACGGCTTGTTGTTGCTGCACCTCCATGAGATGCATAAGCCGTTCCGCCATCCCGTTTGAACCCGCTCCCCTAGATTCTCCAGAACTTGTCGGATCGCTCTAGATAGGCTGAGCACTGCTTGCAGCGGCAGTGTTTTTCTTAGCCATTGCTACAAAAGAGAGTAGCTTGTTAACACCCCAAAATCGATAGATTTTATATCTACGGACTCATTGTATAGGCGACTCATCTGATGCAGCGGACGTCGAACGCAACTCAATTGAGAGGCGCATCAAACTCTTTTATATCCTTTTTTTGAAATCCCAAGGAAGTACAGCCGTGCTCTGATACCAATATGTCACGTCCCGATCCCAAAAGGGTCATTCGTCCTCGCCGGATCCTTTACGGAACCGATTCGTCCTCGCTTGGGGCGTGATGCCGTGCTCGCCTGGAGTTGCGCTCGCACAAGGCAAGAACTTGCAGTTTTAGGAACCCATTTTGAAACACAATTTATAAAACACATTCACAGAGATTTGAACACAATTGCGGAAGAAACATGCTTTTTTATTGAATATTTCAGAGTAATTTACATAGAGTTTACATTGATGCGCCTTCTCGGCTATTTGAATTGCATTACAAAAGATAATTCAAAATGCAGGGCGCGCTCCGTCAGATAGTCCACTTCGTTTGCACATTACGCCCTTGTATAGATTGAAGTCCCTGCCTCCAAAATGAACTGACTCCAGTTATACTTCAAAATAGAGGTGCTCCTAACGCCTCCTCGCTAATGCACTAGCGTTGCACTGTCTGATTGCCTGAAATAGTTTCCCACAACGTGGGTCAGTACTCAACTTGTACTGGTGAGCAGGATGAACCCACTCGACTAAATCGACACTAGCTTGTTAGGGGCGAGCATGCATTAAGATAACTTCTATAAGGAAGCAAGTGAAATCAATTCATATCAGTTGCATGTTTTGATAGGAATGAAAAATAGCATCGAATCCAACCAGTACACCGATTGCTTACTCAATCGATGCACGCCTTCCCTGCAACGAAATACAAGTATACTTACCATCTGCACAAGACAATAATTAGCATGTGTTTCATTCTTTACGGTCATTAGTGTGATTGACACCTTAGGGACATATTTCCAAGCATTAGCGGCGCGCCCTATCAGCCCAGGTAGCAAGCCCTGCTGGAGGTCCCGCTAAGCATCGTGACTGGCACGAATCAAATATTTCCCTCCGGATCGAGGAAATGCCAAACCTTGTGCACAAGTTGTCCCGACCATGCAAATGCATGAATAATTGTTATCTCATACAATGCATCGAAACAAACAGAAGAAGTAAAGCAGCAACATATATATATATATATATATATATATATATATATATATATATCTCATGCAACAGTTCATATTTTCTCAAGCGGTATTCCGATTTTTGATACCCCATGGGTCCAAAACTCTATCCGAGGCACCAGGCCACCACCAACAACCAACTTTCCTTATAAACTAGCTCCAATTATAAGGTGTGCAAGCATATGATAATTTAGTCTAAAAATCCCATGTTCCTTTCTTAGTGGTTGGCATGCCTGTGGCTAAGGATTTCCTAGGCGTCCAACCGGGAATCATCGAGTGAACGATTGAAACTTAGAGATGTTGGCATGAAGAAGTAGGAAAGAAGGGACCAAACCACTCACTGGTTAAGGGAAAAGAGGCTGAAACAAGGAATCCCGCTAGCGACGATTAAACGTCAGTTACGCGGACCTGCAACAGCACAAGCACCGAGTTAGAAATCTTGCCTATCCTTCCTTGTCGAACTCCCCAAAACCTCAAGCTGCAAACGATAAAACCAGCAGCGAAAACCAAGCAAATTGAAAGCAACACCAAATCAAAACCTCAAAGCGGCAATCAAGAAAACCAAGCAACCAAAACACGAAAACTATTGGACTCATTTCAATAGAGGCCTTTCCATGAGTTGGAAAGGATCATCGCATTTCGTCCGTGGCAAGAAGATGCCGAGATCTAAGTTACGACTCAAACGGACTAGCCACAGCCCAATTACATAGTGCTCGTCCCGGTCGGATCAGGATTTGAGGCACTACAAACCCTAAGTACTTTGATGGCACGGAGGACGTCATTACCGTATATGCTTGGCTGTAATCCATCGAAACAACACTGACAACGACAAAGATTCCAGCTGAGGAATAAGTTGATCAGGTCTGATTGCAACTCCAGGACTTTGCTAGAGATTGGTGGGTAGCAGAAGAAGTTGGGTTAAGATAACCTATTTCGTGGGACAACTTCAGGGTCCATTTCAGGGTTAAGTATTTCGGAGTGGTAGCACAATATGAGCTACAACATAGGTTTATCAACCTCAAACAATCTGAAAGGATAGTGGATGGCTACGCGGTGGAGTTCTGCAGGCTTAGCAAATTTTCTCTGAAGATGGTAGCAACAGAACCAGAGAGGACTACAAGGTTGCAGTATGGACTTTATTTGGAGATTCAGCAACTGGTAGATGGGCATAACTACCAGACTTTTAATGAAGTATTGATCGCATCTAGGCGACATGAGTTAACGTTACAGAGGTTAGATTCAAGAACGGGAGGCCAGAAGAGGACTCATGCACAAAGTGGAGGAGGAGGACAAGCACAACGAACGTCAGCAACATCTTCTGACTTTCATATTCATAACACAGGGCCAAGGAGGCTAGTAGCATCGACAATAACAATACTAGCTCGGCCGAACCAGACGAGGTAACAGCAGCAATAATGATTGGGAGCCCCAGTCGAATGTACTTATTGTGGCAAGAGAGGCCATACTAAAGATGTGTGTAGGGTAGCACAAGGATTGTGCTTGCGACATGGCAGTCCAGATCATTGGATTACCAATTGTCCTATGATGCAGAGGATTGAAGGACCGACGTAGCGGTTAGCACTACAAGTACCAGGGACAACCCAGTATAGGGGACCAGCACTGGCGATCAGGCCATTTGCTCAGCGTCCATTGCCGACGCAAACCCAGATGTACAATCATCAGAAGAATCAACAGTATGGGCAGCAGAGGACATAACTGTGTATTCAAGGAGTACCACAAGGCCAAGGGCAAGATTTTACCCTATCTCTAGAGGTGGCCTTGGCATCAGGTGACTTGGTGGTAGGTAATATTCTTGTTATATCTTTTTCTACCATAGCATTATTTGATTCGGGAGCATCCCATTCATTTGTATGTGCACGATTTGTGACACATATTGGATTAGAGTTCGAGGCATTGCCAGAAAGGTTGAATATACTCACTGGTAATGGACTCGTAGGAGTCAGTAGAGTATGTATATCATGTCCAATCGTAGTATGAAGGCATTCATTACCTGCAAAGTTGATCGAATTTCCTATAGGTAACTTCGATGTTATTTTAGGTATGGACTGGTTGAGAGACAGTCATACGATGATATATTGCCGTAGGGGTAGAGTTTTGTTTAAGATCCCGGGCAAGAAAGAATTTATCTTCAACAGAACGGTGAAGGATCATCATGAAGGTATCATTGCAGCAATAGCTAGAGTTGAAGGTCAGTTTTCCAAAATAATTGAAGAATTTCTTGATGTATTTCTGAAAGAGCTTTCCAGATTACCACCAGTAAGAGAAGTAGAGTTCTGCATAGAGTTAAAACCATGAGCATAATCAGTTTCTAGCAAGGTCTATCAGATATCATCGATGAAACTTAACCAATTGTATCATCACGTAGAAAAATTGAAGGCGAAGAAGGCTTTTTGGGCTAGTGGATCACTATGGGGAGCACCAACGCTTCTAGTAAAGAAGAAGGATGGGTCGATACAGTTGTGTATCGACTATAGGCAGTTGAATGCCTTAACAGTAAAGAACAAGTATCCATTGCCTAGGGTTGATTTATTTGACCAATTGAGTGAAGCAAAAGTGTTCTCCAAGATAGACCTTCGATAAGGATATTATCAAGTGATATTCCAGAAGCAAGATATACTGAAGACAATATTTCGATCTCGATATGGGCATTACAAATTCTTAGTTATGCTATTCGGATTGACGAATGCACCAACAATGTTCATGGATTTGATGAATCATATCTTCATGCCATACCTAGATCAATTTGTAATGGTATTCATAGATGACATTCTTGTCTACTCTAACAGTGAAGAAGAGCATAAAAAATATCTTCGAAAAATGTTACAAGTTCTGAGGGAACATCAGTTATATGCTAAACTCAGTAAGTGTGAGTTCTGGTTAGATCATGTGTCATTTTTAGGACACGTCATCTTAGGAGCAGGAGTATTAGTGGACCCCAAGAATGTTGAAGTAGTAGAGAATTAGCCAGTCCCGAAGACAGTAGCAGATGTGCGAAGTTTTTTGGGATTAACGGGATATTACTGGAGGTTCGTGACTGACTTTGTATGAATTTTAGCACCAATGACTCGTGTAACCCGCAAGGATGTGAAGTTTATTTGGACAGCAGAGTACCAAGCATCATTTAAAAAGTTGAAAGAGAAGTTGATATCAATACCGATCCTTACACTTTCAGTAGGATCAGGAGGATTCACAGTTTATTGTGACGCATCGGAAAAAGGACTTGGATGTGTTAATAGCTTATTCTTCTCGGCAGCTTCGAGATCATGAGAAGAATTATCCAACCCATGATTTGGAATTAGCAGCAGTAGTATTTGCTCTCAAGTTGTGGAGACATTACCTATACGGTGATTGGGTGAAGATACTTACAGATCACAAGAATTTGAAGTACATATTCACTCAAAATGACTTGAACATGAGACAGATGAGGTGGATAGAGTTATTTGGTGATTATGATATGGCACTTCAGTACCATCAGGGCAATACAAATATAGTGGCAGATGCTCTAAGTAGGAGTGACAATGCATTCATCTTGACAACTCAGAGATACATTCTAGAAGATCTTCAAGAGATGTGCATCGAGGTATTGTTAGCTCAAGAAATAGGAGTGTTAGTTAGTCTTCAGATACAATCAACTTTGGTGGAAAGGATCAAGGTGGCTCAAGCAAAAGATTTACAGATTCAGAAGCTTAGGGCAGAATGTGAGTCAGGTCGTAGGAAGGAATTAAGAATTCACGAAGACGGAACACTCAAATTTGGAAACCGTCTTTGTGTGCCAAGTGGATATACCCGACAAGAAGTGATGACCGAGGCACATAGTTCCCATTATTCAATTCATCCTAGAGACACGAAGATGTACCATGATGTCAAGCAATATTTCTGGTGGAACGGAATAAAAAAAGAAGTAGCTCAGTAGGTTGACCCAGGCCTTTCAGACTCGAATCATTCTGGATGCTAAGGTCAGTTTCACGGTGTCTCGTGTGTCAGCAAGTGAAGACAGAATAACAGAGACCAGTATGATTGTTGCAACCCCTTTCAATTCTAGAGTGAAAGTGGAAACACACTACATGGACTTTGTGAACGGTTTACCTAAATCCCCTACTGAACGTGATGCATTTTGGGTGGTAGTAGATCGACTCACAAAGTGGCACATTTTCTTTCCTTCCGAATAGGGCAGTCCACAGAGCAGTTAGCAGATATGTAAATACAATAAATAGTGAGGCAGCATGGAGTCCCAGCGAGTATAGTGTCAGATCGTGATACTTGCTTTATATCTCATTTCTGAAAATGTTTGCACGAGCGTTTAGGTACCAAATTGAGATTCAGTACCGCGTATCATCCCCAGACAGATGGGCAATCAAAGAGGACGATCCAGACTTTGGAAGATATGTTGCATTCTTGTACCTTAGACTTTGGTGGGTCTTGGGAATATCATCTTCACTTAGTATATTTTTTGTACAACAACAGTTATCAGGCCAGCATACAGGTGGATCCTTTCGAGTCATTGTACGGAAGAAAGTGTAGATCACCCTTGGCATGGGATGACATTGGTGAATGGAAGATGTTGGGGCCTGAAATGATTACTCAAAAGATTGAAGTAGTTAAGCAGATCAGGGAGTGGCTTCGGGTTGCACAAGATCATCATTGTCATTTGACAGATCAACATCGTAGGCCGTTAGAGTTTTCTGTCGGCGATCACGTATTTTTGAGGATTTTGCCTACTCGTAGAGTCATTAGATTCAGAGTTCGCGGGAAGCTTAGTCCACTATATGTAGGATCGTTCAATATTCTCGAGAGGATATGGGATATTGCTTATCGTCTTGCCTTTCCGCCTTTGCTTTGTGAAGTCCATGATATAATTTTATGTGTCTCAGTTGTGTAGGCATATCCCGGACCCGAGTCATGTCCTCGATCACTCTGAGGTAGTCGTTGGTACCGACTTAACTTACGAGGAATAGTTCGTGTCCATTTTAGATCAGAGAGAGAAGGTACTCAAGAACCGGACTATCCGTCTTGTTCGTGTTGCTTGGGGCCACCACTCCTTGGGGGAGTCGATGTGGGAGCTCGAGAAAGATATTCGATCTCGATACCCGCACCTATTCGACTTATAAGATATATTCCCTTAGTATGCCATTCATCTTTTATTTCGTGATCGACAAGTACTCATGTAAAATGATGCTGCCTCGCTTTATTATATGTGTTGTTATACTTGCTTATTTATATGTGTAGAATACTTGTAGTTACTTTGTAGCTTGTCTTGATATCTTTAGGTAGCCTTGAGTATGAATTTAGAGTATGATTTTGTTTTAGGTGGATAAAGATGTCAGCCCCCTTTTTCGGCACACTTTGGCACATGGTGTCTTTGGCACACTTTGGCGCATGTTGGTTGCTAGCCCGACCTTTGTTTAGACCCGACATGTTAGTTGTGGAGAAGAGTGGGTTGGTTCGGTTGGTGGAATGTGTGGCTATGATGGGTTTGAGTAATCCAACGGTCCATATCTCAAACCTAAACCTATACATGTTCCCATTTTTCTCTCTCTGCTCATTTTTTCTTCCCATTTCTCCTTCTTAGGTTTTCTCTTCCTCCGTAGGCTAGTACATCTTGCACAAGATAAGAACTATGGATTTATGCATGCTTTTAATTCTTAATAATTCCAGTTTATTTATTTCTCATATTGTTGGGACCGAGCACCCCTTCACCTTTAATACTTGTCGTTCTTGATTTTCTTAGTTGGAATTGCATGGACCAGAGTTTGAGTGTTTGGGTTCACTTCTATTTTCTTTGGGTGATCTTCCAAAACCTTGTGTTTTATAAAACTAATTAGCTCATAGAGTAGAGCACCATATTTTATATAAATTTGCTTTTGGCCGTGCTTGTTTTCGACTCCAGCTAATTTTAGTGCTGAAACTTGATACAATACATGTACCAAATGGCTTACTGGAGAAGAAGAATAGTGCTCTGTGAAGAGTATGCAAGAGAATCCCTTTGGCGTAGAAATACGTATGTTCCACTTTGAGCGCATTGGTTTGCTTTACCAAATTCTCATGAGTATTAATCATACTGCACTTTAGTCTCCTAGCAAAAAGTGCGCTAGTCATACTCCTTGAGTCAGTGGCACACTTTTGAGAGGAAGCCCAGTTGACGCAGTTTGGTGCGTATTAAATCAAAGTTCATTTTGGTGCGTATTAAATCAAAGTTTTTCTGAAAAAACCAAAGAAAAGTGCGCCTTAGTCAGTCTGCGCACTTTCTTCTTACTGGCAATCTGGCAAACTTTTCTCTGTTTCATCAACCGGCGTACTTTGCTTACGTTTGGTAGCTTGTACACTTTTTCTCTTTTCGTTTCCTTAGGAACAAAGCTTTGGTTGGGTTCTCGATTTCTGTGATACTGATTTGTTTGCTCCTCGACTGACGAGTTTCTCAACTGTCGAGCTTTGACCTCAGATTATGTGTTTTGTCTTGTAGCTAGCTTGCTTACGCACTTTCCCTGAAAGCGTGCTTTATACTTGCCTGTGAACTTTTGTCAAGTGCGTCGTATTGGTCAAATTGACAAAGTGCGGCAACCTAGTTTTGATTGTTTCTGCGCCAACCTAGTTTTGGTCGTTTCTGCGCCAACCTAGTTTTGGTTGTTTCTGTGCCAACCTTACTTCTGTGTGTTTTGTGTGCCAGCTTGTTTTGCGCACTACTATTTTTTGTGCACGTTGAGTCCTGTAGATGTGGCCCTATATGTACTTGCTAATTTAATTGCTAACTAGATTACTTTTTCTTGATCACCTTATTATACGTTGTATTGAATAAGATGCATAATTCAACTCAGATGATGTTCTGCAACCCCGGTTCTTGTTTGGTTTAAGAATTTTGGATCTGATCTCGAGGGGTTCTCTCACTACTCTTATTCTCATTCATCGATATAATAAAGTGACAAATTGATGTGACCAGTATTAGACTATCCTGTCCTGAATAACTTGCTACCTGATAATTTGTCCATGATCATGATTCTAGAACTTGTTCCTGCCCTGACTATTGTATCCATGCTGATACACTTGATCATGCCGAGAATGATACTTGATATATATAGTGAGTCGTCGTGCTACATACTCCTGGTATGTGATATATGCTATTATTTCTATGCACGAATCTGGTAGTTGGACAGTGACTTTAGCCGCGGCTAGATAATATTGATTGTGCATCATACTTGGGTGAATCCAGATTTAACTTTCGAGTGACAATATGGATTTGTATCAAGAGTGCCCATACTTAAGGTACGACATTTAAGAAAGAATATTTATGTGACCACGACATGAGATTCTAACTAACCTAGGGTTAACTAGGAAACTTAATTATAGAGCATTGGGAGGGAACGGTATATCGAGATCGAGACTGGCCACCATTGATACTGTATATCATCCGCACTAGTGGAGTGTAGTATCTAATTTAATTATAAGATCGGGCCAGTATCTTTCCTATATAAAACGTAGAACTGTTACTGATTATTAATTAGCTCAAGGCCCTTACGAGGGACTGGTGCATCAATTACATATATTCTTGCTTTTATATCATTGGTTCAGCCATCCCGGTTCGATTATGGCACGATCTGAGGATACTCATATATTGAATTACTGGAATAACCCAGAGATCACATATCAAGCCGTAATACATGATGGGTTATCTATTTGCTTATATAGGTGCCTAGCCAGGAAAGTGGACTATCGTGGCATGAGGATTCAACCCATGTCCTTGTTTGGTTGTTGGATTGCGTCATTGTGTTACGATACTCCATGGACTGAAGCTATATTATTTATCCTTATTTATATCTCTGATTGTGTATTGTGACTTCTGTTGAGTGGAATTAGGGACACATGCTGTTGTGGCATGATAGTTCAACTCATGTCCTTGTTGGGTTGTTTGGTTGCACTGTTGTGTTACAATAAACTGTGGACCAAAACTACAACGCATAATATTTTAGCTTGACCATAATCAAGGGACGTATTCTATCTTGATATGATAGGGCACTTCCTGTCCTTGTTTCGTGAAGGGGTGTCGTATCATGTCATAAATGGGATATATGCCATTGATTGTTGACTCATGCATCTCATGCTATAGATCTATTTTTGTTTTCTTTATTTCGTGCTTCCTTTATGGTACTTGCTATTTGGGGTCTGACCCCACTGGTTTTGCATGGCCAGGTTTAGAGCCAGCATTGGAGGATCAAGCTTACTTCTCCCTTATTGATGGCACACACCTGAATGATGGCTGCTACGGGTCACGAGTGAGTTTCTTGTTTTATTGCTCTCTTTTTTGCAAACTATATTCTTTTGGACGTTTAGCCAACCGACACCTGTTAGCCGGTAAATCTGGACACTAGTTTCCTACACGATTGTATTTATACTCAGACTGCAGCTGACTCACTGTCATGTATACTTTTGAATATGTATCTAGCATATCAACTTGTATTGCTAGAACTCTAGAACCTTTTGATGCGGCGTTTGGGACGCCTTACAACTTATTCTGAATGTTCTATGTTATTGCTACTTGATTGAATGATTGAGATATAGAAGTTCTTGACCCTAGGAGACTTGATTGTAGTATGCACCCCCTCGTCTCTAGACAATCTTAACACATTGTGGGTTACTTTCGTATTCCTTAAGGTGCGGTTGGCTGAGTCATTCTCCCGCTCTCCAGTATTCTGGATCTGGGATATGACACTTAGGATTAAAGTTTGTGATTCACTATTGGTTATTGTAGTGTATACAAGTCCGAGCAAGAGTTCTCGGGACTGGACTAGTTCTCTCAGAGGAAAACCATGGTATACATTACGATGTTTGCTTTTGCTTTATCTTTACCCTTACTGCTTTATATATCTGTCTTGCATATACACATTATTACTGTTAGTTGTTAGCTGCCTTTACTTCAGATAATTTTTAATTGGATAGATTATTCCACTGTACTCTATTCACCCCCCTCTAGAGTTGTCTTACGAACCTACATTATTATGTGGCAACAATAATGTCTTGCTTCACCTTGGACATATCAGAACCGCCTTTAAAGCCAATCAGTATTGTTGCCTCCAACATTAGGTCAGATTCGCGCCCAACCGAATGTTTGGAGAGTGATCCTAACTCCACCTTGAAAAGAAAGTCCGTATAATTCGATTATATGCATGAACGTTTAACACAACATGTCTCAAACAAATTAGATCCACCTAAATTAGTCTCGTAACCTTGGGCTCTAATTCCACTTGTTGGGAATGCGACATGACCCGAACCGGAGTTTCCCTATGAGGTACAATATTGGAATGGGTCCATATGTCTTAAAAGAGAATTTTCATGTAAGGTCTAAACCAATCATAATTATATATCTTCTACTTGGGGGCAAAGAGTTCAACATATTTTTATTAATCTTGTATCTTTTCTAGAGTTATATAGATTAAGATTTGTAAAGGTGATAAAGTCATCGAAAATATTATGTTTGATCTGTCTTAATGCATGTGTTATACGGTGGTTCATTATCTTTATGTGGGTTGGCATTGCTTTCGTATCCATGTCTGTGGCTAATATTTGGTGTCAGAGCTTTATTGGTTCTGCTGATACCAATAATTAGTATTAGAGCTCTCAGGTTCTCGAGAGGGAAGGTACAACCATATCTACGGAGCAGATGAACACACGTAAGATTGTCCTCACAAAGGGGAGCTGGGCAATTTGTAAGCCAAGGATGGAGAATCTATTCTGGTGCAAGCATTTGTATGGTCCGTTAGAGGGCAACATCGCCAAGCCATCAGACAAATCTGTTGATGACATAAAATGGTCGGATCAGAAGGCTGTTGGATTCATCCACCAAGGGGTCGACGATTCAGTTTTTCATTACATGTCTATGGAGAGTTCGGGGAGAAGTTACATTCGCTGTATTAGCAGAAGACGACTGGTAACATGACTTTTTTTATTCACCAACTCATCAACTCGAAGTACATGGAGGGTGCCTCGGCAGCACAATATTTGAACGAGGTTCAAGGTATCATCAATCAACTATCGGTAATAAAGATGATAATTGATGATGAGTTTCAGTTCCTGCTGCTTTTGAGTTCTCTGCCGGAAAGATGGGAACGTTGGTTGTGTCTATGAGTAACTCCGCATCTGATAAAATTATCACGATAGAGATAGTCAAAAGCATTTTAATGAGCGAGGAGATCCGGTATGTATAAGAAAATAGAACTGACGCATGAGTCCCTCTAGTTGCTTTTAACGAGAAGGGAAGACTCAGTTCACATGCGAAAACATGAGAAAGTTCTCGGGATCAATGATATGTACTTGACAACGAAGCTTGGTGAGAATCTCGTTCTCAAGGGGTTTGTAATGTACTTAGTTTGCGCTACAACTTGGTTTCGGTTGGAAAGCTCAACTGTTGGCTCTAGAAGATATATGTTGTGGTATGTACAGACTCAAGTCGCTGAGATGTAGAGACAGACCGTATACGTCAGATGGAGGCTCGAGGGATGTTCGACAGGGATTTGTAGATCATCAAAAATTTGTCGAGAAGAGTCTTTGAGATGATTTGAGGGATACGGAGAATTCGGTTCATTAAGACAAAGCGACAAATAGAGATAAATCAAAGATTGCTGGTCAGTCTATCGGTCTCATGACAGCTGGTCGGTCTCAATGTAGGTGATGTTCCGCGCATCCGATTTAGTGATAGATGGTTTTTCAAAATCTAATAGAGCAACATTGGTTTCAGCATTCCGAAGCCATGTTAAGGAGATCAAGATGTGTAGCAAACTCAATCTGAGGCGAGTGCATCTCCATTTGCACAGTTCTGGGGGAGTCGTAGGTTATCAACGATGTGCATAGTGCATGATGCTCTGTTCGAGGATACATGTGTAGGGGGATCTTTAGTGTCGGACTCGAAGGTGGGAAGGTTCATGAGCTGGAATCTTAAGGAAACTGTATTGTTCGCTTGGTTGGGCCAGTCAAGGGTGAATAAGCTTGACGGAACGGGAGCACATTCTGGTAGAAGGCGGAAGTCGAGGACATGCATCCAAGTTTTATGGTGAGGCTGATCGTCAGAGACTTCGGTCTTGGTCGAATTGATGTTAGTAAGAGATTCTAGTCGTAAAGGAGATGCTACGCATGGCAGCTAGCATCGATATGATGGTCAAGGAGCTGGAGATCACTATAGAAGATGCAAAAAATTCTGAAAAATCATAGATTAATGACAAGAGAGAGCATGAATTTTGTCGCGGGATGACAGACATGGAGTCCAATTGAGAAGCTATGGCACTAACATCTCTCATCAGAGTGGAGGGCCAGGATTAGTACTGAACTTTTTAAGGATTTTTCTAAAACATAAATTAGGTTTCTTAATCTATTTATAGAGGTTGAAAGTGGTTGACATATAGAAGCTTATACGGAAGATTCATGGTGCAAGTCCATAGAAAATCTAAGAAAAAGTCCGTGATTTGCTCTTAAGACTTGCTATTCGAGACAATTGAAAGAGAAAATCTGTTCAGGGACTCGTCTTCTTCGTTCAGGGAGATCATCACAGGGTTGGATGAGTGATTTCAGTTGTATCTCTTTCTTTCTTTTTCTTGAATTTTATGAGGGATTAAAATTGGGGGCAAAGAGTTAAACACATTTTTATCAATCTTGTATATTTTTTTGGAGTTCTATAGACTGAGATTTATCCAGGTGGCATAGTCATTGAAAATATTATGTTTGATCTGTTTGTGTTTGATTTGTCCATCTTCATTATGTTCAGGTGGGTTGGTATTGTTTTCGCATCCGTGTCTGTGGCCAACAATTAGTAGTAGAATTTTACTGGTTCAGCTGATACTAACACTATATATATGTGTTCTGATTCCCAACAATATGTTGCTTCTCATCGGAAGAAAAGTTTTGTTGTGGTGGTTTGAAAATTATAGGCAGATAATTGATTAAACTCAAGCGGCGGTGCCGATCAATAATTAGGAGATATTGGAAGGATTTCGAGACCCCTAACTCCGATCATATATAGTCGTGAGACTTGAGAAAAATTGTATTTGTGGATACTTCAGTTAATTTCTTGGTAACTTACCTATCTATAACTTTGTATCTACTACTATTGGTATCAGACCTTTTTTCCCTAACATTAGAGATCACTATGAACACTTCTTATGCTCTCTAATACGTCCATGTATTGTTGGCTAGCTTTAGCTTTCTGGTCGCGATTTGTTGTACGTTTTTGCAGGATAAATAGGTCTATAATATTGTCTATTGTTGATTTGACAGACTCGATCAATCATCCAACACATGACACATATATATATTTGATATAATATATATATATATATATATATATATATATATATATATATATATATATATTTGATATAGTTAAATTAAAGTTTAATAAACTATTATTGTACGTACAGTAGAGTTTGTTGACAAGTCTTGAGTTTAAACTTTGATGATGCTGTTATACCTTGTATTATTGCGCCATTGTCAAAGAAATCAAGCTATAGCTTTAATTTGTATGCCACTCATTTCTGTAGCATTCCTTATCCACATATATGATATGATATGATTGATACACACATGCCATGCGTACGTATATTGAGTGTACTTGCAGGTGAGAAACCACAGTAGCAGCAGGAGCCGTACCATGATCAGACCCACACCAGCCGGTTACATATTGAAGCTAGCCAGCCTCATTGCACAAGCAAGCAAGAACAACGTGAACGCCGTTCAACAGATGCTACGTGTCACCGTTGCTACTTGGTCAACGCGAAGCTACCCAGCCAGCTAGTGAGAAAGTGATCAATTTCTTCGACCCTTTGGATTAAAAAACCCGCCCTCCCTCACATGAAGGAGAGAGGTAGTGATTTATAAAACCCTAAAAGTGATGAGAGCAAGAAAGAGAGAGAGAGAGTGAGTGAGTGAGTGAGTGAGTGGACACGTGGCCAATTAAGGAGCTAAACAATGGTCGGCACCCAATCCTTTTGACTTTCATCCCTCCCCTCCCCTCCCCTCCCTATATATATATATATACAACAGGCAGCAGCGCCCCCCCCCACTTCCGTCCTATTAATTCAACTTCACCATCAATTTCTTCTTCTTCTTCTTCTTCAAGAACAAGTACTCGAGTATATAAGCTTCTGATAAAAGAAATGGGTCGAGCGCCGTGTTGCGACAAGAGCGGGCTGAAGAAGGGCCCTTGGACGGCCGAGGAGGACCAGAAGCTCATAGACTACATACAGAAGCACGGCCACGGAAGCTGGCGAGCCTTACCCAAGAATGCTGGTATATATACAGTAATCAATTAACACTAACAGATTAATACCGCTATATATATGCGAAGAAATAATTAAAATGAATCTTTTTTCACACATATATTGTAGCTAATCAAAGTACGTATTTGTTGTGTATGCGTGCAGGGCTTGCGAGGTGTGGGAAGAGCTGCAGGCTCCGGTGGACGAACTATCTGAGGCCGGATATCAAGAGGGGGAGGTTCTCATTTGAAGAGGAGGAGACCATAATCCAATTACACAGCATCTTCGGGAACAAGTCATTATTCATTAACAATGTTCCTTTAATTATTAATTACTTGTTTCATCAAAATTCTATCTATTAGAACCAGAACAAACAATTGTCAATGACTTGTTTTCATCAATTAATGATACAATATTTGGTCCAAAGAAAATGACACTCAAAACACTTCTTCCCCATCTTCAAGGAAAAAATAATATAAATATATAGAATTTTAGTTTTTTTTTTTTTTTTTTAGCATGGTTTGTAATGAAGTTGGTAAGTCAAAAAAGTAGAAGAAAAGGAAGACTTGATTTCATGTCTTGAGCATTTCAAAGCTTTCATATTAATTTTATCATTCTAATGTATGTGATATATAATCAGTTGCAAATGAACTACGTTTCAATTAAATTTTCCGGCCGAGTTAGTTCTAATTAATCGTGATTATTTTAATTTGTTTTGTACAATTGAAGGTGGTCTGCGATCGCAGCTCGGTTGCCAGGGAGAACCGATAATGAGATCAAGAACTACTGGAACACCCACATCCGGAAAAGGCTACTCCGTATGGGGATCGATCCGGTGACTCACAGCCCCCGCCTCAACCTCATCTCCAATCCGAGCGAGGTCTCTCAACTGCAGCTGCTGCAGCAGCAGCTCCTCGGCATCGAACCCTTGCTCAACTCAGAGGCGCTCCTGCAGAGGATTGCCACCAATCTCCTATCAAACCAAAACCAAAACCAAAACCAAAACCAATCCGAAGAATATCACTCCAACACCCAACTCAACAACAGCTGCTTCCAATCATACCAATTAGGAACTGCTGCTTGCACTCAGTTGTTCCAACCTGGTCATGATCATCAAACAAGTATGTGGTATGATGACAATGGGGCATTAATCCAGAGTAACAACTTCTCAGAGAATATTAATGTTGCGCCAGTGTCTGCCACAAATATTGGGTACGAGATTAATAATCTAGAGCAACAATCCGTTCACGATTTCGTGTCCGACGTCGACTCAAACCTCAATTTGCCGAACTTGGAGAACTACAACAATCCGTTCACAACTTCGGTTCTGTCGACGCCAGTCTCCAGCCCGACCGCGACGCTGCTGAACTCTTCGTCGACTACATACTTCAACAGCGGCGGCACTGAGGACGAGGACAGCTACTGCAGCCAGTTCCTTAAGTTCCAAGTCCCTGACTTATACGATGTAAGTGACGTCTTCATGATGGAGAGAGAGAGAGAGAGAGAGAGAGAGAGAGAGATGTGACAGAATTGAGAGGGAGGAAAAAGAGCTAGAGAAAAACATGACAATGACATGCCTGTGTATAAATGTGAATGCATCATATGATGATGATGATGAGGAGGTTTCCACAGTTGTTCTCTAGCTTGTTTCATGGTGTGAACTCAAATGGAAAATGTCTGCGCCCCTTTCTTCTCAAGTCTTTAGTTTAGTTGAAAGAGAGAATCCTTTTTCTTCTTCTTTAGTTCCAAACACCTTTGTAAAATTACAAGAATCTTTATTATTATTATTTTTTCAATGCACACGAATTTTTCTTCTTAGGTGCAGAATTAGTTGTTGTTCTGACGTATGGAAACAATTTTGGTAATTATTAGAGTTTTTGAACTTAAACCAAAGCGTATGAAATATTGTAGAAAAGATTTGATTTATTTATTTTCAAAAAAGGGGTACATATATATAGGACGAGGCTAGCATTCTTCTTATTTTCTATCCGATGTGGGACTAAATAAGTCCTCCATAACTCAACACTCTCTCTAAAGATGGACGATATATAGATATCAATCATTCCCATCTTGTAACAAAATTTATCAAACTCTCTAGGAGCTAAACCTTTAGTTAAACAATCAGCTAACTGCTCTGCTGATTTTAAATAGCTCAAAGTCAAAAAAATTCTATTCAGCTTCTCCTTGATGAACCGATCAATCTCCACATGTTTGATGCGATCATGCTGAACTGGATTGTTTGCAATATCAATTGCTGATTTGTTGTTACATCAAAGTTGCAGGGAGTCTCCTCTAAACAAACGCGTCTTAGACAACAAGTTCTTTACCCACATAATCTCGCACAGGTTAACTGCCATAGCCCTGTACTCGGCCTCAGTTGTAGACCTAGCCACTACATCTTGCTTCTTGCTGTGCCAAGATACAAGATTGTCGCCAACAAAAATACAATAGCCTGTAGTGGACCTGCGATCGTCCATACGACCCGCCCAATAGGCATCACAGTAGCCTTAAACTCTCAGATGTCTAGAACTTCTAAACCATAACCCCCTTTCCTGAACTTTCTTTAATATACCTGAGAATTCTGCTAACTGCCTCCATATGCGGCTCTCTAGGATCATGCATATATCTACTCACCACACTCACGGCCTGAGTAGTATCAGGCCTTGTATGGCATAGATATTTAAGCCGACCAACTAATATTTGATATTGCTCCTTACTCACCGGATCACCACTCTAGGGACACAACTTATGATTCTGCTCGATAGGAGTAGAATAAACTCTGCAACCCAGCATCCCTATGTCACGTCCCAGTCCCAAAATACGTAGGACTAGGACACGTAAGCATGCCAGCCGCATGGATATGGCTACTCCAATATATGGAAACCATAACCCATACGTACGCTGTAATATGAATATCAATCCACAAGTGATAAAAATCTATCACAAGTCACATGGTACAATCTAAATCTCATCCACGAAAATTAATATAAATAAATAACCAACATCTATATAACTAGATCTCAATAAGAAGTATCTAAAGATGATAGTTGGATGGAAACAAATTCACTACCAACTCGAATGAAAAAGTACAACACAATAAACACAATATAAGAATACCAGCTAACAATCACGGGCTCGAAGAGAAGACATCCTCGAAACATATATAACCATCCGAATCTGTGCTCTTGCGAATACTCAAGAACAGATACACCTGAAAAGGGACCAGGTCCTCAGAGGGACGTAACAAGATACATAGAATCAAGCCAATTTGAATACAGTAAACATGCATAATGTTTGAAAATAAATAAGTACGCTGTACAAGACAATCTATATGAATGCAAATGAGGACAACTTTTTGACGTATGGGCAAGGGTAGGCTACTCGATCTACCTCACAACTCACACACCCGTCAGTGGACATCAGAAATCGATATACCGCGGGGGTAGCGACTAGCGAGACTCCAGAAATCGATATACCGCGGGGGTAGCGACCAGCGCGACACACACCCGTAGTGCGAGCTATATACTACGGTTTACCAGAGTGGTTAAAAGCCCATACGCCTAATGATTGTCCTCTCATGATACTAGGTGTCAAGTGTGTCAATATATCTAATACATAGTAATGACTGAAAGAAAACTACACATGCAAGAAATATATAGAAATGCAATAAATATACAGAAATATACTAAGCATGCAAAATACTGTAAGCAATTTGGCAAGGTATCTTGCCTGGTAAGAAAGCCGCAAAGTGTAACGTCCAGAAGTCCAACACACAGGATCAGAAGCTATGGTCTCAGAACAAATGTCTCCGGATGCTGAAATAGATATCACCAACATTTCCAGAATAAGCAAAATAGCTATAAAGTACTTTCTTTTCGTCCAATTTGAACACAGGGGCAAAACGGTAATTTCGGGTCAAAGCAGGGTCCACATGTGGCCCACTTTGCACCGAAAAGCGTGCCAGAGGTAAATGTCTCTAAATGAGACAAACTTATAGGTCCAACCAATTCTAAATGTCAATACGAACTCAAAGGTATGTCCAAATGTAGATTCCGATGGACCGAACACAAATTCTCCCAAAAGTCAACCGTAGGGCCCGTCAATTGGCGACTTGGTCAACTGTCTCAGAATTGTGTGAAAATTGGGTCACAGGACCAGCGTATTACCACGAGTCCAGTGGCGCAAGTTTCGTCGTAATCTGACGAGCGTGCACAAAATGTGCGCGACTTTCAAAAAAGTTACGACACAAGAATTGTCCACGGATACGGGCTGATTCCGATGCGCACACGCGTACGAATCAGTTTTCGTGAACTCTCACGTGTCCGGGTATACTGTGCACACCGTTTGGTACACTTGGTACATGGCGGGGCGGTCCTGTTTGGCGGGACGCGCTCCGTTTCACAACTTTTAGAAATCTGAAAAAAGTGTGTTTTCGGAATTTTCCAACGAATTTAATTCTACCTACAGCAGTTAATAATCTAATGTTAATTGACAAAAAATAAACTAAGTCAAGTGGTTTCCGAATACCAAAAATAAAAATCGAATTCGGCTCCCTGTGGTGGGAGATACGAATCCGGGAACATAGGTGGTCAACGCAATTTTCTGCGAGAACCGAAAAGTGATCTTTTTTCGTCAACTTGGACATTATTTTCGCCTAGGGTTACGCGCTGTTCGAGGTCAACTATCATACAAATATGGAAGGGAGATAGGTAAGGATCATACCGGAGAAGACGGGGTCGAGTTTGGTCGAGCGGGGGCGCGAAAAACCGCGTGGGAAGAGAGGTAAGTTGCTGCAGCTTCTGCGCGGCGCGGTGCTCGTGCGGGGTCGCGGTCGTCGACGGGCGACCGTGCGGCCGTGAGCGGCATTCAGGTGGCGGCGTGGCGGTGGTCTCAAGGGGAAGAGGCGAGTTGAATTAAGTTTAGGGTTTGGGAGAAAGAGTTGAATATATATAAAAGAGAGATGGAGAAAAGAGGGGGGGGGGTGGGCGATTTGTTCACGGGGGGAGGGGGGCGCTCCTAAAGTTGTTGTGCTGCTGTTGCTTCTTCTACAAAGGGGTGCGGGTGGGTGTATATAGTAATGGGTTTAGAATTTGGGTAGGATATAGTGGGTTGCGGGTATATGGGTATTAGGGATCCATTAGGATTTAATTATTTGTTTTTCTTTTTCTTTTTTTTTCTTTCCTTTTTCCTTTTTTATTTCTTTCTCTTTCTATTTCTTTTATAAATATATATGTATATATATATATATATATATATATATATATATATATATATATATATATATATATATATATATATATATATATATACACATATATAAGCATAGAAAAATCTAGAATTTGTTTTAATAAATATCCTTAAGCTAGCAATTGTCCAAAGGGTCTCCTACATGAAATAAATTAGGAAAAATTTTTACTGACTCCATAAATCTCCTAAGTGCACGTACACCTAAAATAAAAATTAAATAAAATATATTTCTCCTAATTAGCTCATAATTACTATAATTAAATTAATAATTAATAATTAAAAAGGGTAAATATGATTTTTAGGATTAGGGGTTTTACACCCTATCTCTAAAAGAAGGTCCAGAGCATACTTTTGCTGATAAAGCACTATACCCTTTTGTGACCTTGCAATTTTAATTCTGAGAAAGTACTTCAATTGTTCCAGATCCTTGACTTCAAATTCCTCTCCAAGTTTTTTCTTCAACCGTAGAATCTCCTCGATATCGTCTCCAGTAATAACAATATCATCAACATAGACGACAAGGATAGTGATACGAGTAGTAGCCTACCACCATCACCAACGCCTCCACGACCCCCTCCTTCCTCTACCTTGTTGCGACTGCTGCTGCCTCCTCCATCCGACCACCATCGCCATCAACTCCAGGACCACCACCAGCAGCTTCACCATTCACCACAACTCCTCTCCAAGTTCACGACCACCGCCACCAACGACTGCAGCAACCCCCACGGCCTCCACCATAAGCCACCTCCCTCTATCATTGCTCTAACTGCTGCTGTTCCTGCTTCATCTACTTGTTGCTGCTGCCGCTATTGTATTTGCTACTACTGTTGTCGATATATCTGCTGTTTTACTTCTAATTCTTCCCTAGCTCGAGCAACCCCCTCCAGGCTGTCACGTCCTGACCCAGCGAACCGAGGGGCCGCTCGGCCGGACCACTGCCTCGCCTTGCCCCCGTAGCCGGATTGAACCAGACACGAATCACCGAGCCTCGACGCACCGGACGCGAATCATCGCACCTCGGATGCCTGTCCCACGGGTGCGAGGAAGGGATGTGTGGCCCGTTCGATTACCGGGACGTGATGCCGTGTGAGCCTGGGGTTGCGCCCGCACAAGACTTCATCGTTTGAGTTAGTTGGCTACCATCGCATCAATCGAGTAAGCAGCAGAAAGGGACATTGTTGCAATGTAATAAATTTAGCTAACTGAGTATTCGGGACAAATCGAGGGACTTGGGTTTCCTTTAGGCAAAGTCATCGTTCCATACATTATGCCCCTTTATACGATATCATTCAAGAGGCAACAATTGAAACAAAGATTTTGGGTCTTAGGGACTGAGGCACTCCTATCTCTTCCTCGGACAATCCAGTACTTGCAAGCAAGTAAACTGTTGGTGGGTCAGCACTTTTATAAGTACTGGTGAGATAAAACAACTGAACAGAAACAAGCATTCACTAAAACCAACACTAAGTAATCATGTTATAAAATATTACATTACTAGTGATCTTTCTAGTTTTACCTATGTTCGTTTCATGCAGCAGAAGAACAGAGTCATATTACATTATTTTGGAAACATCTTTTTAAAACAGAGTTTCATATGCGATATAGAGCAAGCAAGCTGTTCGTTCTGTTTCAGGGTGTGCGCAGCGTGTCTAGTGAGACTCCAGGGACAAATGTATAGCTAGACACACATGCACATCTTAGGGGAATTCCATCTATCCAAGCCAGCACAATAAACTTAGCTATATATTGGGCGGTCCCCGAGTATCTTAGGATCGACAGCTATTGGTCCCGCATACCAATGACTCATTCATCTGATGTTAATGGCAGCTGTAACCCATGGTGGCTAATGACGCATGCAGTTCAGCTCTCCACCAAAAGCCATTGTCCGACCGATACGAATGCATGTAAACACTATCAAATAAACTTTAGTATGCAGACGAGACGAACCATCAGGACAGTTATCGTTGTTGCGGGGCAATCGGACTTATCATTTGAACACATTCAGGCACGATATGGTTCTCTCGAAGCATAGACGATAGTGAACATGTTCATGCACTCTTAGACAAGCATTTCAAGATTATTCGTTAAGCAGACATGATCGTTTCAAAGACAAGCTAGGTGAGTTCGTTCATTAACATGCAAGGCAGGTTCTATCATTCTCTTATGAAAATATTGTAAGCAAAAACTCAGATTTTTATTAAGGCATGCAAGAATCAGAGAACGAAGTTCTGCCCACTCACCTGATACATAATGCCGACACGGAGCGGGGCATTACATACTTAACAACCAACAAAAAGTTTCGTCCTCGAAACTTCAAGGATAAACTTCTCGATATTACGAGCAGCGATAGTGCCATCCCTCTCTGTACTCAATCGAAACAATCAAGTAATTCAAGTTCAGAAAATATTTTGCTCTTTGAGGATATCTATGGACTTATTGTATGGAACGCTCTGTTGCAATACCATATCGATAATATCTCAGAGTCATAGCAACGGATTTTGGGCCAAGAGATCGATTCCACTCTGATACCATTATGTCACGACCCGGCCCCGCGAACCGAGGGGCCGCTTGGCCGGACCACCGCCCCGCCATGTCCCCGTAGCCAGATTGAACCGGACGCGAACCACCGTGACTCGGCGCACCGGACGCGCATCACCCACGCCCCGGCCCCACGAACCGTGGTGCTGCTCGGTCGGACCACGGCCTCGCCTCGCCCCCGTAGCCTGATTGAACCAGACGCGAATCACCGCGCCTTGGCGCACCGGACGCGAATCACCGTACCTTGGATACCTGTCCCGCGGGTGCGAGGAAGGGATATGTGGCCCGTTCGATTACCGGGACGTGATGCAGTGCAAGCCTGGAGTTGCGCCCACACAAGGCTTCATCGTTTGAGTTTGTTGGCTACTATCGCATCAATCGAGATAGCAGCGAAAAGGGACATTGTTGCAATGCAATAAATTTTGCCAACTGAGTATTCGGGACAAATCGAGGGACTTGGGTTTCCTTTTGGCAAAGGCATCGTTCCATACATTATGCCCCTTTATACGATAGAATTCAAGAGGCAACAATCGAAACCAGGATTCCGGGTCTTAGGGACCGAGGCACGCCTATCGCTCCCTCGGACAATCCAGTACCTGCAAGCAAGTAAACTGTTGGTGGGTCAACACTTTTATAAGTACTGGTGAGATAAAATAACTGAACAGAAACAAGCATTCATAAAACCAACACTAAGTAATCATGTTATAAAATATTATATTACTAGTGATCTTTCTAGTTTTACCTATGTTCGTTTCATGCAGCAGAAGAACGGAGTCATATTACATTATTTTGAAAACATCTTTTTAAAATAGAGTTTCATATGCGATATAAAGCAAGCAAGCCGTTCGTTCTGTTTTAGGGTGTGCACAGCGTGTCTGGTGAGACTCCAGGGACAAATGCATAGCTAGACACACATGAACATCTTAGGGGCAGTCCATCTATCCAAGCCAACACAATGAACTTAGCTATATGCAGGGCGGTTCCCTAGTATCTCAGGATCGACAGCTATTAGTCCTGCATACCAATGACTCATTCAACTGATGCTAATGGCAGTTGTAACCCATGTTGGCTAATGACACATGCAGTTCAGCTCTCCACCAAAAGCCATTGTCCGACCGATGCGAATGCATGGAAACACTATCAAATAAACTTTACTATGCAGACGAGACGAACCATCAGGACAGTTATCGTTGTTGCAGGTCAATCCGACTTATCATTTGAACACATTCAGGCACGATATGGTTCTCTCGAAGCATAAACGATAGTGAATATATTCATGCACTCTTAGACAAGCGTTTCAGGATTATTCGTTATGCGGACATGATCGTTTCAAAGACAAGCTAGGTGAGTTCATTCATTAACATGCAAGGCAGGTTCTATCATTCTCTTATGAAAATATTGCAAGCCAAAACTCAGAATATTATTAAGACGTGCAATAATCAGAGAACGAAGTTCTGCCCACTCACCTGATACATAATGCTGACGTGGAGTGGGGCATTACACAGGCCAACCCGAGCCCCCTCGCATCGGACCTGACCGAGAGCTCCCCCCACACCCGATAGTGCAAGCAGTCCCAAACCCGAGCTCCCAAGCCCCCTCATTTGTACCTTGTTCATTAGGTAATAATCTCATTCTTACTCTCAATCTCTTTTTCTTCTATTTCTTCTTCTTCATTTTGTTCTTATTCTTAATAAAAATGCGTGACCACATCTTCTTGTTTTCTTTGTATATATGTTGCATGCCCTTCACCATTGTGTTCATCATATATATATATATATATATATATATATATATATATATATATATATATATATATATATATATATATATATATATATATATATATGTCACGACCCGCACCCGGTGTAGGGATGCAAGTCGGAAATAATGTCCAGCCTACGCCGCAGCATCGACGGTAGAACGCTGTCTTGGTCAACTATATTATCTAATTATCTCACAAAATGCATAATCCTCCAATAATATCTCAACTCCAAGAAGAGAGTAATCAACTTAATTCAACACAATACTCAATCACATTTCTATGGCACGAGAAGATATCACAGAAGTTTAACATAACTATGCAATTAAAATATAACAACAACAAATAGAAATAATATCCAAATACGATATATGCCGGAAACAAATCCGGTACCAAAATGCTAAAGAGAACTAACTAGGCTAACTAGTGAACCCGGCTAAATTTCCCGGCAGTCACTCCAGAACTAGTGGGTCCAAGTCTACACCATCTATAGGCTGAGGTCCGTAGTAGAATAGAAGATGTTTTCCAGTCAGGAATGGAGCGAAGTCTACACCAAGTCTCCCGGATCCTCTGAAAAATATTTTCCAGTCAGGAATGGAGCGAAGTACAACCCAATAGCAGTTCTAATTAATTGACAAAAACTATAAAGCAGTAGAATAGAAGATGCTATCTACGATGAGGATATAACTGATAATCAAGAACAATGAGAGAATAAGCAATACTAACAACAGAATATAATCAATGCGTACAAGAATAAAGGAATGAACTATAAAGTCAGAATAGAATAAGGTAATCAATGAACTGAATAATGGAATCTACAATAACTATGTGATTTGAAATACTAACTAAATATGTGATCGGCCTGGGAGATTCAATGATTACACTAAGGAGCTAACTCAACCATACATGAATTGCATGGTTAGTTAGTAGCCAATGATTACACTACTAGCCGATAGTTTCTTGATCACATATTTAATTGGTATTTCTCCCGCCCCGACTGATATGATTGATATAATCATGACACGTCACTAGCAAATATATCCAATATTTAATCTACAATATTCAATGTTATCTAATACCAACAAGGACAGTATCTGATACCATCTCCATAATCAAGGTAACATCCCATGACTGACGATCCAGTAACAATACCAATCCGTGTACCATCGTGTCAAGAATCATAAGTAACATTTCTAAATACTTGAATTATAGTGGTAATCAAATAATGGAAACTATCAGAGAATGTACTCGCATGTGATCCAGAACAAATGATGAAAAAATGATGTCCGAACTGGTGTCACAGACCTATATATGAAATATTGCATTAATACAAGTTTTTGGGAAGAGAAATAAATTAAACTAGTCAATTTCTAAGTCATAAAACTATTTCTAAGTCAAAAGTCAAACTAGGTCAACTCTAAGTCAACTATAGTCAACTATAGTCAAATTATGGTCAACTACCTATTTTTAGGTTGCATGAGTCTAACTCAAAGATATTGGGATCACACACTATGAATCTAGGCCATACAAGCTACATCTTAGGATACTAAGATACCGTATCTCAGGATACGCAAACAAGGAATAAATATAACACATATGTACATATCAAACAATATTATATATATATAATCCTAATTACAAATGCTAAATGGATACTTTGGTTTCGAACCAACTTGGTATCGCAATACTAAACCTCTCTCTTGATATCCAAATCCAATACCTTGATTATCCTCCAATACCTTGATACTTACCTTGGCGTCTCAAGGTAAATTCAAAATCTTATTTATACTAACTACCAAACAATAATTATAAACTACTATGCATTTAATATTTATATAATACTATATACCTTATTTTAGTCATCTTAATACCAACCCATAATTAGTTTACAACTATCCTATTACTTATGCCAATACCTACTACTCATACCTTGGTATATCTTGATACTTACCTTGGTATCTCAAGGTAATTGCCAAAATCTCATATATATACTAACTATTCTAATAAATTTATATGTTACAACTAAATATATACATATATAGTATACTATAATACAAATAAAAATTATGAACATATTTATATATATATATTAATTACCATATATATATAAATACATATATATAACCCACCATATATATTTAAATACATATATATAACCCACAATATATATTTATACAATATATATTTAAATACATATATATAACCCACAATATATATTTATACAATATACATATAAAACTATATATAACTATACATACACTTATACATAGTAAATTGTATAAAATACCACATAGTAACATACACACACATAGTAATATGTATATATAACTATACATATATGTATACATATATATAATCATACAATAATATAAATACATAACAATATATAATATAACTATATATATAACCACATATAAATATATTTACTATATTATATATACATATGCTACCACTTATAAATATATATCTACATGTAGAAAAATAGCTACATAATAAATATACACATATAATATATACATAGATACATAGATCTAAGGCACAACACTACATAAATATATACACACAATATTATATATATATATATATATATATATATATATATATATATATATATATATATATATATATATATATATATATATATATAATTACACTTTTCTATGAAATAAGAACACAAAGAATTAGATCTATAATTAAATTGTACCCATATGGACCGTATCACCCCGTATCCCACTAGATCTAGGATACGCATGCGACACGAGTATACCACACATCCAAACGTACCCCGAAGGATACAAACAAGTCACATATATTATTTATAATAATACGAAGAGTCAAAAATAAATCTACGTGTCCGTGTCAAAATACGACATGTACGAAGTCCCGTATCGGAGAAAAAACCCCCAAAACAACGCGTATCACCAAATTGTTGGGATACGACCTACACGTACCCAATTGTGGACACAACATTAGCCCCAAACACATAAATATATGCCAAATTGATCTATAAGATCAATTAACATACACAACAAAAGTCATTTTCGAAATTTCTCCAAAATTGACACAAAAAATACCATAACTTTCTCTATAGGTCTCCTATGAACACAAAACCAAATCCTATGGGTAGTACATACATATGGGTTGATTATTCATGATTAAATATCAGATTTAGAAGCTATTTTAAGGGGGGGAAACTGAATTATATCTATTAGGAGATGGATTCCCAATAAAACCTCCAAAATTGGTGAAATTAGCTTCCAACTTGTAGATCCTTGCTTCCTCCTTCTAGATCCTTTCTTTTCTAGTCTTCAATGGTGATTTGGGAAGTAATTTGGTGAAAATTTGGTAGGGATTTGATAAAATTTGGTTGAGTGAAATTTTAGATCTAGATTTGGAATAAAAAATGAAGAGAGAGAAAGTTTTCATCCCCTTTATATAGGCCTCAGTTGCCCCCTCCCTCAAGCTACTATGTAAAGTCTAAAATACCCCTTGGGGCCTCTCATGAAGAAATTAATTAAGAAGGGAAGCTTCTAGTCCAATGGTTTAATTAATTTAATCATCCTCCTAATTAATGGGCTTTCTAGTTGGGCTCAATTCTAACAATTAATACATGTTGGTCCATGAGTCTAAACTAAACTAGTTAGGTCCACTAACATAAGTCCAAAAATAAATCTAATATGCTAATAATAAATAAATAATACAATAAATATTTAACATGCACAATATTCAATTAATTATAAAATGACCAAAATACCCTTTTATAGAAAATACGGTAGTGACAAGTCTATCCCCCTTAAAATAATTTCGTCCTCGAAATTTAAGGGTGATCGTACTCCTTCTAGGTCAAACCCCCAGCAATCATAGTCTAATAAGGTCTTATCTCACCAAGAACAGTCCTATGTAAAGAATAACATGCATGGTCATGGTCTCCACCTGTCTTATTACTATTGTCTCTGTCAAGGTATTCTATAGCTACACTAACTATATAACACAAGCATCCAAAAGGTACTAAAGAATCAATCAATCAAAATAGATGAAAGGAACAGAAAGAAAGAATAGACTCTCTAACCCATCACCTGTAGTATTGGTCTCCTCGACCGTCATCGCAAATGCTCCGCCCTGCCGAGGTAGCTCCCTCTGCGGGTGATGAGCAATATGTGGTGCTACAGGTTGCCTAACTCCACCTCACTGCCCTCGATCCGCATCCTGGCCTGGACATTGAATTGTCCAGAGACAATCCTTCACCATATGCTCCGTTGATCCACAATGTAAGCATGCTCCAAGTCTCTTCCGACACATCTCCCAAGTGTTCCCAGTCTTCTTACAATAGGTGCATTGAGAAGCTTGTTGCACCTGTCTTTGGGGCTGCTGTGGTATCTGCTGTACTGGAGCTTGTACTGGAGCAACAATTGGTTCTGGCATCTGATATTGCTGCTGATAGGCTCCAAATTGTACTGAAAACTGCTGTTGCTGGAACCGCAGCCTCTTTGCCGGTCCCGCACTGCTACTGTCACCCCCAAACATATCACGGTCCCTCTTCGGCTTCAAGTTCTACTCCTGCTCGACCTTGCGTGCCTCCGAAAGTATCTCAGAATACGTCTCGTAGAAAGACGGAATGAGAATCTTTACTTTCCAATTCAGACCCTCGCAGAAACGGATAGCCCGAACTTCTGGCTCTCTCACCAAGTACTCCGTAAATCGGCTTAGTCTCACGAACTCTGCGGCATACTCCTCTACGGACATGCTTCCTTGTGTAAGGCTCTCAAATTGCCTTCATAATTCCAATCTGTCCGTCCGAGCAAAGAACTTCTTCTTAAAGAGATCCTTGAATATCTCCCAAGACTGTCCCGCATCAGTAAGAATTAGCTCATTCCTGAATCAAGTGCGGACAACGTCGAACAGTTGAAGTCCTACCGCCTCAACCTTCAGATCCTCCGCAAGATGGGACACCTTCATGTGTCGCTCGATATCTTCAAGCCAATCGTCAGCATAGACTATACCTTCTGTACCCTTGAAAACTCGAGGCTCAAGCTTCTTAAAATTTTGAATGTTGCCTGGCTTGATCTGAATATCCTGTGGTTGTGGAGGAGCCTCTTTCTGAACTTCTGTTATAGCTATCTGATGGGCGTTTTCCATACTCTGCCGCATCAAATCTGACTGCATGTGCTGGGCTTCTATCTGTGCCCCCTGTAATTCCATCATCTCTCTAAACAATGCAACTATCGGCGCAGTATCTCCTAAAAATGGAGGTGGTGGAAGTCCCTCCGAAGCAACTGGAGTAGTCCTCGGAACAGGTGGAGGAGAACCCCCGAAGGCAGCTGAGACTCCTACGTGAACTGATGTCGTAGGAGGGACAACCCTACTGCCTGAGTAAAAGATTGAGAGGTGGCAGACCTCGCAGAAACTGCTCCCGATCGATGGGATCTAGTCTTCGGCGGCATCCTGAAGACAGATCGAAACAAAGGAGATCAATTCGACACAAGATAAGATATCATCAAGGAAGGACAAAAATATTCAGAAGGAATCAAAATTAGCGATTCAATTCAGATTGAAATTCTTAATTGTGATTGAGTATCCCTCTCTCATCCTAGTATCCTTTGTCCTATATCCTATCCCAGGCTCGCAGTAGTACAACTAAGTCGTCGCACTACCATGACATCGCATAACTTGTGAAGCCTGACCTGCATGGGCTACCACTAAAAATGTGTCACAATCCGCACCCGGTGTAGGGATGCAAGTCGGAAACAACGCCCAGCCTACGCCGCAGCATCGGCGGTAGAACGCTGTCTTGGTCAACTATACTATCTAATTATCTCAAAAAATGCATAATCCTCCAATAATATCTCAACTCCAAGAAGAGAGTAATCAACTAAATTCAACACAATACTCAATCACATTTCTATGGCATGAGAAGATATCACAGAAGTTTAACATAATTATGCAATTAAAATATAACAACAACAAATAGAAATAATATCCAAACACGATATATGCCAGAAACAAATCCGGTACCAAAATGCTAAAGAGAACTAACTAGGCTAACTAGTGAACCCGCTAAATTTTTCGGCAGTCACTCCAGAACTAGTGGGTCCAAGTCTGCACCATCTATAGGCTGAGGTCCGTAGTATGTCGGACACTAATCTTCCGGATCCTCTAAAAAATATTTTTCAGTCAGGAATGGAGCGAAGTACAACCCAATAGCAGTTCTAATTAATTGATAAAAACTATAAAGCAGTAGAATAGAAGATGCTATCTACGATAAGGATATAACTGATAATCAAGAACAATGAGAGAATAGGCAATACTAACAACAGAATATAATCAATGCGTACAAGAATAAAGGAATGAACTATAATGTCAGAATAGAATAAGGTAATCAATGAACTGAATAATAGAATCTACAATAACTATGTGATTTGAGATACTAACTAAATATGTGATCGGCCTGGGAGATTCAATGATTACACTAAGTGTAATACCCCGTTCCGCTCAAGCGGACTGCCGTTGCAAACGATAATTATGCAGCTGTCCCGACCCGCTTTGCCTCAAAGAGAATACAAAGGATATCCAGACTTGTCCCTACAGGAATCCGGCTTAGGCTTTCAGAGGCTCGCTCAGGCGTATCGCTCTACCGAGGCGAATCATCGCTAAGGTGGGTGGCTACGGTGAACTTGTCTTTGCTTAGCCAGCACACATAAAATCTGGAATATTCATGCTAGTCGCTAGGTGATTTACCCCCTGCATGCTAATAAATCCAACGCACCTAGCTAAGGGAATAATCCCAACTCATATTGCTTGCTAGAACATGGAAATAAAATACTGCTTATATATGTTCAGACCCTCGCATGCTAAGTCCCTAACGGTTTCATCTCTCGGCTTACCTTCGGGTCTGAGCAACGTGCCTGCTTATGTCCCTTAGAAACGTATGCTTGTCTGCTTGTACATTGCCTCGACTAATGCTTGTAACATAGGCTATGCCAACACCCTGTTATACAAACATTGTTCAAGAAAGATTATAAGAAAAGAACCAGGCATGCCTCTTGTCTTGTACTATGTTGCCTCAATAGCATGCCTCTTGTACTCTTGTCTTGTACTTTTATTGCCCCAACTATAAGAAAGAATAACTTAACCAAGGCCCCGTTCGATCATGGACAACCAGTGCACTGGGTAACGGTCTCGCGGGCGATGCTGGGGCACTGGCATCGACCCGGTCCGGACGAGACATATTGTTCTTAGTCTCTTGTTCGGCGGAATGGCTTGCAGCACCTCTTGTTCTTTGTTGCAAACCATCTCGTCAAGACTATACCGTCCATTAGCCTCTTGTTCGACGGAATGGCTTGTAGCGCCTCTTGTTCTTTGTTGCAAACCATCTCGTCAAAGGCTATACCGTCCATTATGGCATACGCCAGTGATCGCCTTGTAAATAACTTGTTGCATGCTTGCTGGTTAAAAATAAAAGATAACAATTCATCCTCGCTTAGCGGCTATCCGCGTGCGAGATACTGTATCGCATGAAATAAATAAACTAAACACCTGAACGATCTTGAAATAAGTACTCGTGTTTGCATATGCAATTCCTCCTGAATGTTTATACATGCCCCTGCTTAAATTAATAATGTTTGCCTTGGACAGGGAAGGAGAAATGATAAGTTGGTAAGTCTCGTCGTGTTTCTTCTCATGTTGCACGGCGCACTGCCCGATACGTTAGGCTATTCAAATCTTGCATGAAACTGATCCTAAGGCAACTAGAAAGACAACTTAATAGTTGTGCATGGAATTTATATTACGTGTTTGGATTTGTCGAGCGGGCGAGTAGCTTCCCTACCAGTGCATTCAATGTACTGATAATCTACCAGTTTGTATGTAGGGTGCGGGAGAATCTCGTTCGGTGCGGATGCCTCCTTCGTGCGTGCTAAGGTGTGGATATCACTCCGAAGTAATGGTGCGTCCGGAACAGAAGCATATATACAAGACATAATGTTGGAACATAGCCCGAACTCGCCTGTACAATCATTCCACAGTTGTAGCCACTTGGCACGCTTTTACTGTTTCAGAGAGAGAGAGAAGCTTGAGCGACTTGTAATCTCGGCTATACGCCGCCTGTAACACATGTTTATATCAATAAAAGGGTTGCTTTACTTCAAACTTGTGTTTCAATGCTTCCGCTATATTGTCGACTCAGTGAACCTGTTACCAAATCGCTATGCGTTCATGACTCCGCTGCACTCGAACAATCTGTGCGACTCTGTGGCTTAGAACTCTTACCGCCAGCCAATGAATCACGGCCTTGCACGGGCGCGGTTCACGCTCGTGCAGCATTACGCCCGGATGGGTCAAGCGATCGTTCCGCGGGAGCGCTGGCGAGGGTGATTTCCGCCTAGCGGGAACGGTCAATTTTCTGCGGGAGATCGAGGTGTGACATAGTGGTATCAGAGCCTGGCTTCTACGCCTTTGGACTTCAATTCAATATCTCTGTTTCGAAAACTCGTTCGTGGGTTATGTGCACGCTCTCTCTCTATGCCTCGATGGGATGTTCCAACAATAAGTCTAAATACTTTCAAAATACGTTTTGAATGATATGCATGCTTGTCTGCTGTTGTGCTGCGAGTGGCCTTTGTGCCAACCTGTGCGAACCCTTGAGTGTATCACAGTAGCTTATCCGATTTTCACTAACTCTAAGTTTGGTTGAATGCATCTATTCGAGGGATGCCTTGAACTAGTGCACCATCCAAGACTTAAGAAAAGGTAAAACTCGAGTGCTAAGACTTCGCTATCACTAAGCTGGTTGACGTGTTCACGCAAGAAGTGCACTTCGAAAGTGCGCACGATCCAGTCTAAGTGATATGCTGATTTCGACGCTTGTGCAAGTGAAAATCCAAATGAAACAAGTACAACGACTTGTCTAGAATTACCTTAACCCTAGATCACTGCTTTTCCTCAGTAAGTCTCGAGGACGAGACTTTTTCTAAGTTGGGTAGGATGTAACACCCCGTTCCGCTCAAGCGGACTGCCGTTGCAAACGGCAATAGTGCAGCTGTCCCGACCCGCTTTGCCTCAAAGAGAATACAAAGGATATCCAGACTTGTCCCTACAGGAATCCGGCTTAGGCTTTCAGAGGCTCGCTCAGGTGTATCTCTCTACCGAGGCGAATCATCGCTAAGGTGGGTGGCTATGGTGAACTTGTCTTTGCTTAGCCAGCACACATAAAATCTGAAATATTCATGCTAGTCGCTAGGTGATTTACCCCCTGCATGCCAATAAATCCAACGCACCTAGCTAAGGAAATAATCCCAACTCATATTGCTTGCTAGAATATGGAAATAAAATACTGCTTATATATGTTCAGACCCTCGCATGCTAAGTCCCTAACGGTTTCATCTCTCAGCTTACCTTCGGGTCCGAGCAACGTGCCTACTTATGTCCCTTAGAAATGCATGCTTGTCTGCTTGTACATTGCCTCGACTCAATGCTTGTAACATAGGCTATGCCAATACCCTGTTATACAAAACATTGTTCAAGAAAGATTATAAGAAAAGAACCAGGCATGCCTCTTGTCTTGTACTATTGTTGCCTCAACAGCATGCCTCTTGTACTCTTGTCTTGTACTCTTATCTTGTACTCTTGTTGCCCCAACTATAATAAAGAATAAGTTAACCAAGGCCCCGTTCGATCATGGACAACCAGTACACTGGGTAACGGTCTTGCGGGCGATGCTGGGGAACTGGCATCGACCCGGTCCGGGCGAGACATATTGTTCTTAGTCTCTTGTTCGGCGGAATGGCTTGCAGCGCCTCTTGTTCTTTGTTGCAAACCATCTCGTCAAGACTATACCGTCCATTAGCCTCTTGTTCGGCGGAATGGCTTGCAGTGCCTCTTGTTCTTTGTTGTAAACCATCTCGTCAAAGGTTATACCGTCCATTATGGCATACGCCAATGATCGCCTTGTAAATAACTTGTTGCATGCTTGCTGGTTAAAAATGAAAGATAACAATTCATCCTCGCTTAGCGGCTATCCGCGTGCGAGATACTGTATCGCATAAAATAAATAAACTGAACACCTGAACGATCTTGAAATAAGTACTCGTGTTTGCATATGCAATGCCTCCTGAATGTTTATACATGCCCCTGCTTAAATTAACAATGTTTGCCTTGGACAGGGAAGGAAAAATGGTAAGTTGGTAAGTCTCGCCGTGTTTTCTCTCATGTTGCACGACGCACTGCCCGACACGTTAGGCTATTCAAATCTTGCATGAAACTGATCCTAAGGCAACTAGAAAGACAACTTAATAGTTGTGCACAGAACTTATATTACGTATTTGGATTTGTCGAGCGGACGAGTAGCTTCCCCACCAGTGCATTCAATGTACTGATAATCCACCAGTTTGTATGCAGGGTGCGGGAGAACCTCGTTCGGTGCGGATGCCTCCTTCGTGCGTGCTAAGGTATAGAAATCACTCCGAAGCAACGGTGCGTCCGGAACAGAAGCACATATACAAGACATAATGTTGGAACATAGCCCGAACTCGCCTGTACAATCATTCCACAGTTGTAGCCACTTGGCACGCTTTTACTGTTTCAGAGAGAGAGAGGCTTGAGTGACTTGTAATCTCGGCTATACGCCGCCTATAACACATGTTTATATCAATAAAACAGTTGCTTTACTTCAAACTTGTGTTTCAATACTTTCGCTATATTGTCGACTCAGTGAACCTGTTACCAAATCGCTATGCGTTCATGACTCCGCTGCACTCGGACAATCTATGCGACTCTGTGGCTTAGAACTCTTACAGCCAGCCAATGAATCACGGCCTTGCACGGGCGCGGTTCACGCTCGTGCGGCATCACGCCCGGATGGGTCAAGCAATCGTTCCGCGGGAGCGCTTGCGAGGGTGATTCCATCCTAGCGGGAACGGCCGATTGCCTGCGGGAGATCGGGGCATGACACTAAGGAGCTAACTCAACCATACGTGAATTGCATGGTTAGTTAGTAGCCAATGATTACACTACTAGCCGATAGTTTTTTGATCACATATTTAATTGGTATTTCTTTCGCCCCGACTGATATGATGGATCGAATCATGACACGTCACTAGCCAATATATCCAATGTTTAATCTACAATATTCAATGTTATCCAATACCAACAAGGACAGTATCTAATACCATCTCCATAATCAAGGTAACATCCCATGACTGACGATCCAGTAATAATACCAATCCGTGTACCATCGTGTCAAGAATCATAAGTAACATTTCTAAATACTTGAATTATAGTGGTAATCAAATAATGGAAACTATCAGAGAATGTACTCGCCTGTGGTCCAGACCAAATAATAAAAAAATAATGTCCGAACTAGTGTCACAGACCTATATATGAAATATTGCATTAATACAAGTTTTTGGGAAGAGAAATAAATTAAACTAGTCAATTTCTAGGTCATAAAACTATTTCTAAGTCAAAAGTCAAACTAGGTCAACTCTAAGTCAACTATGGTCAACTATAGTCAAATTATGGTCAACTACCTATTTCTAGGTTGCATGATTCTAACTCAAAGATATTGGGCTCACACACTACGAATCTAGGCCATACAAGCTATATCTTAGGATACTAAGATACCGTATCTCAGGATACGCAAACAAGGGATAAATATAACACATATGTACATATCAAACAATATTATATATATAATCCTAATTACAAATGCTAAATGGATACTTTGGTTTCGAACCAACTTGGTATCGCAATACTAAACCTCTATCTTGATATCCAAACCCAATACCTTGATTATCCTCCAATACCTTGATACTTACCTTGGCATCTCAAGGTAAATTCAAAACCTTATTTATACTAACTACCCAACAATAATTATAAACTACTATGCATTTAATATTTATATAATACTATATACCTTATTTTAGTCACCTTAATACCAACCCATAATTAGTTTACAGCTATCCTATTACTTATGCCAATACCTATTACTCATACCTGGGTATATCTTGATACTTACCTTGGTATCTCAAGGTAATTGCTAAAATCTCATATATATAATAACTATTCTAATAAATTTATATGCTACAACTAAATATATACATATATAGTATACTATAATACAAATAAAAATTATGAACATATATATATATATATATATATATATATATATATATATATATATATATATTAATTACCATATATATATAAATACATATATATAACCCACCATATATATTTATACAATATATATTTAAATACATATATATAACCCACAATATATATTTATACAATATATATTTAAATACATATATATAACCCACAATATATATTTATACAATATACATATAAAACTATATATAACTATACATACACTTATACATAGTAAATTGTACAAAATACCATATAGTAACATACACACACATAGTAATATGTATATATAACTATACATATATGTATACATATATATAATTATACAATAATATAAATACATAACAATATATAATATAACTATATATATAACCACATATAAATATATCTACTATATTATATATACATATGCTACCACTTATAAATATATATCTACATGTAGAAAAATATCTACATAATAAATATACACATATAATATATACATAGATACATAGATCTAAGGCACAACACTACATAAATATATACACACAATATATATATATATATATATATATATATATATATATATATATATATATATATATATATATATATATATATATATATATATAATTACACTTTTTCATGAAATAAGAACACAAAGAATTTGATCTACAATTAAATTGTACCTACATGGACCGTATCACCCCGTATCCCACTAGATCTAGGATACGCATGCGACACGAGTACACCACACATCCAAACGTACCCTGAAGGACACGAACAAGTCACATATATTATTTATAAATAATACGAAGAGTCAAAAATAAATTTACGTGTCCGTGTCAAAATACGACATGTACGAAGTCCCGTATCGAAGAAAAAACCCCCAAATCAACACGTATCACCAAATTGTTGGGATACGACCTACACATAACCAATTATTGACACGACACTAGCCCCAAACACATAAACATATGCCAAATTGATCTATAGGATCAATTGACATACACAACAAAAGTTATTTTCGGAATTGCTCCAAAATTGACACAAAAAGCACAATAACTTTTTCCATAGGTCTCCTATGAACACAAAACCAAATCCTATAGGTAGTACATACATATGGGTTGATTATTCATGATTAAATCTCAGATTTAGAAGCTATTTTAAGAGAAAAAACTGAATTATACCTATTGGGAGATGGATTCCTAATGAAACCTCCAAATTTGGTGAAATTAGCTTCCAACTTGTAGATCCTTGATCCTCTTTGTAGATCCTTGCTTCCTTCTTCTAGATCCTTGCTTTTCTAGTCTCCAATGGTGATTTGGGAAGTAATTGGATGGAAATTTGGTAGGAATTTGATAAAATTTGGTTGAGAGAAATTCTAGATATAGATTTGGAATAAAAAATGAAGAGAGAGAAAGTTTTCATCCCCTTTATATAGGCCTCACTTGCCCCCTCCCTCAAGCTACTATGTAAATTCTAAAATACCCCTTGGGGCCTCTCATGAAAAAATTAATTAAGGAGGGAAGCTTCTAGTCCAATGGTTTAATTAATTTAATCATCCTCCTAATTAATGGGCTTTCTAGTTGGGCTCAATTCTAACAATTAATACATGTTGGTCCATGAGTCTAAACTAAACTAGTTAGGTCCACTAACACAAGTCCAAAAATAAATCTAACATGCTAATAATAAATAAATAATACAATAAATAAATATTTAACATGCACAATATTCAATTAATTATAAAATAACCAAAATACCCTTTTATAAAAAATATGGTAGTAACAATATATATATATATATATATATATATATATATATATATATATATATATATATATATATATATATATATATATATATATATATCATTATTAGATGACCCATTACCATGTATATAACCCCTTCACTGTTGCTATGATTCTAACCTTCGTACTCACTTGTTTAACCCTTAATAACTCCATAACAACATTAATCTCAAAATATATTAATGTGTAAGAATAATGTTTAGTGTATATTAATGCATGAGTGTTATACTACTAGTTGTCATTATTGCCTAGCTTTTTATAAAGTTGATATATATGTATAGTGATATGTTAGAGAGTGTCATTGCTATGATTAGAATTTATTCTTGTTTGTTAACTAAATAAGTGCATGTATAGAATGAGGACACAAGTTTACCATACTAGAGTGCCATGTTAGGAATAGATGTAAACTTGACATATTGCTTGTGCGCACTTGTTGTGCTAGAGTATTGGTGATGGTATATATATATATATTAGAGGTTGTGGTGATGGTCTATATATATGAAAGAAATACCCTAACCTATTAATTAATGCACATGGTTAGAGTTACATAATATCTTGAGTTTTAGACCATTGTTAGTAGTGTAGTTAGCAATCTTGACTTATTTTGTACAAATTTTAGAGGACCATTTTATATAATTGTGCATGGAGGCTTAGAGGGATAACACTAGTAACCTTGATGGTTGGAGTGCAACTTAGCACCTACACAAACCCTAGCTATGACTTTGGTTATAATATTTGAGAAGTCGTACATTTAGAGGAATTATAAATGTTAGGTGACTAGTAGACTTAGTGTATGCATACTTTATTAATCTTTGACTAGTCAACTTTAGCCAAGCCACCTAGTTAGGACGCTTGTTTGGTTTAGACTCTACGTGACTCGTGACGTTGCGCATGTTGTACTCTTGTGCATACTTAGTGCAGTGTAGTATAGTGATTGATAATTATTGTTATATATTCATAGGCACCTAGGACGGTTCTACCTTGGCTGCAGGTTCCAGAGCTTTACTTGTTACATCGGAGTTCCAGGCAAGTATACCTTACCTTGTTATACTGTTTAAGTTTAGTTATTATAGTTCGCATGTTTATTGCTTTAATATTATATAACTGTGCGCGTCTGAGAATGACTCGAGTGCAGTCGACAAAGACGTTGATGTTAGGACCTGTGTTTGACCTAGTGTCTAGTGGACGCACCTAAAGTTGAGCAGTTATCATTATGACTCCCTAGGCCTTGTCAAGTATCATTGTACGTCACAGAGTGAGTTCATGTAGGGACGCTAGCTTCATACTTGACTGGCCATCGGTGTGAGCAGCACGTATGGTGGTATTTAGCATAGTTGTATATTTCTTTAGTGACTTGCATTATAGTATGAGATGTCTATGTCGTATTCACGACTTGTACATTGGCATTAGGCGGGAAAGACAATTAGTAGACGTATGAGACAGACATTTGGCTACCGTAGTTTCAGAGTAAACTATGGGATCGTGAGCCTCGGTGTTACCTGGTTATGGACTATATGTTACTCAGTTATGGGCTATGTGCTACCCGGTTATGGGCATATATGCTTGTCGATACATCCGGCAGAGGTTACTAGCCGCGCGCTATCATGATCGGTGATGTAGTCAGCATATACTTCTGATATCCAGTTTACAGCTAATGCCAGGTACTTAGCCTCTGGCTCGATGCTACGCTTTATCCCTTTTTACCTACCCATACGCACCAAGGTTGTCTTCAAGTCCATTTAACTTAGTTGGTTAGTTCACCCTTATGTTCTCACAGTATTACATTATGGCATATACTTTTTGTATCTTGTTATGTCCCTCTGAGGACCTGGTTCCCTTCCAGGTTATTTGATCAGTTTGGATGAGGCTTGATCTGGTGGTGTGTAGGATATCCTTGCATGTATCATTATATCTTTCCTCTATTACAGTTATGTACTATTTTTCATTGTGACTCTGCTATTGTAGCCTAGTATTTATAGGCCTATATTATTCTCTTGGTCTATTTGAATGACTATATTATTGTGCTGCAGATTAATGATGCGTATCGTTCCCTCTTGTGATTTATTTACCATGGATTGAGATTTAGTTTAGTTGTTGCATGTTAGAATTAGATTTTTAGCTTGATTACTTGATCGTGGACAACGTAAGTGCACTTCATCGGGTCCATTAAATTGGAAAGCCCTACGGAGTCGTATCAGCTGGCCATTGCCACTTGTTTGGTCCCATATATTTTGTGTAAAACCCCTAAATTTAATAAACCATATTAATTATTTAACTAATTATTTACTTCATTTATAGTAATTATTAGCTAATTAGAAGAAATATAATTTATTAGATTTTAATTATTAGGTAATTATATATTTAGAGAATTATTATGCAAACTATTATTTTAGCTTATTTTATTTTATGTGGAAAAATCGTTGTAGAAAGGTGATAGAATTTTAGATGTACTAATAAATTTTTTTTATTTTAGCTTATATTATTATGCAAACTATCATCCTATTATTTCGGAATTTCTAGACGTCTTTCCAGAGAATTTGCCAGGACTACCCCCAGACAGAGACGTAGAGTTTTCAATTGAACTAGCACCCGGAGCAGCACCTATAGCATCGCATATTTACAGACTGGCGAAGAAGGAGATGGACGAGCTGAAGGCACAGTTAAAAGAGCTAGAGGAGAAAGGTTTCATCCGACCGAGTGCATCACCCTGGGGAGCACCAGTGTTGTTTGTACCCAAGAAGGATGGGTCAGTGCGTATGTGCATTGACTACAGGGCCTTGAATGCAGTGACAGTGAAGAACAAATATCCATTACCACGCATTGATGACCTGTTTGATCAACTCAGTGGAGCTAAGGTATTCTCGAAGATAGATCTGAGATCGGGATATCACCAAGTGAAGGTACGGAAGCAGGACATTTCGAAGACCGCATTCAGAACAAGATATAGACACTACGAGTTTTTGGTCATGCCATTTGGATTGACCAATGCTCCAGCGATCTTCATAGACTTGATGAATCGAGTCTTCCACCAGTACTTGGACCAGTTCGTGGTCGTCTTCATAGATGATATACTTGTCTATTCGAAGAGCCACGAGGAGCACGAGGAGCATCTGCGGATTGTTCTAGAGACTTTGAGGAGCGAGCAGTTATATGCTAAACTCAGCAAATATGAGTTCTTCCTAGACAGAGTTTTATTTCTTGGACATGTTGTCACAGGAGATGGTATTTCTGTTGATCCAGAGAAGATCTCAGCAGTTGAGACATGGCCTGTTCCTAAATCAGCAGCAGAGGTGAGGAGTTTCCTTGGACTTGCGGGATATTACCGACGATTCGTGGAAAACTTCTCAAGGATAGCGGCACCTATGACTCGTCTGACTTGTAAAGATCAGGAATTATATGGACTGACGAGTGTCAAGCAGCCTTTGAAGAGTTGAAGAAGCGACTGACTACAGCACCGGTATTGGCGATTCCGTCAGGATCAGGAGGTTACGTGATCTACAGTGACGCATCAGGGAAAGGCTTGGGATGCGTATTGATGCAGCATGGCAAGGTGATTGCATATGCATCTAGGCAGTTACGAGTGCATGAGAAGAGTTATCCAACTCACGACTTGGAAATTACAGCCGTTGTATTTGCTCTGAAGCTATGGAGACATTACTTATATGGGGAACGAGTGGAGATCTATACAGACCACAAAAGTCTCAAGTACGTCTTCACGCAGAAGGAGTTAAATATGAGGCAACGTCGATGGCTCGAGTTGATGAAAGATTTTGAGATAGAGCTACATTATCATCCAGGCAAGGCTAACGTGGTAGCAGACGCGTTAAGCCGGAAGCCAGCAGCTTACTTCTTGACAGCACAGAGGGAACTATTGGAGGACTTGCAAGAGCTTGGCATTGAAGTGATACTACCCGGAGCAGATGGGACACTAGCCAACTTGCAAGTACAATCATCATTGGTAGAGAGGATTAAGGCAGCTTTGCCTACAGATGCCAGATTCAGGAGACTAAAGGAAAGGACAGAGGCCGGAGAACAGACCGGATTGCGCATTCATGAGGATGGGACATTACGATGTGGTGATCGTCTTTATGTTCCAAATGGAGAGATTCGACAGGAGCTGATGGTAGAGGCTCATAGTTCGATCTATTCTATTCATCCTGGAGGCACCAAGATGTATCGTGACTTACGACAGCATTTTTGGTGGCATGGGATGAAGAGAGAGATAGCTCGCTTTGTAGCTAAATGTCTGGTATGTCAGCAAGTGAAGGCGGAGCACCAGAGGACAGCAGGATTATTGCAACCACTCCCGATTCCAGAGTGGAAGTGGGAGCACATCACTATAGACTTTGTCCCGGGTTTTCCCAAGAGTCCAAGTGGAAGAGATGCAGTATGGGTAATAGTGGACCGACTCACCAAGTCAGCCCATTTTATACCTTTTAGAGTGGGTCAGTCTACAGAAGCTTTAGCTGACTTATACATGAGGCAGATCGTGAGATTGCACGGCATACCAGTCAGCATTGTATCGGACCAAGATTCGCGCTTCACATCATACTTTTGGAGGAGCATGCAAGAGAGTCTTGGTACTCGTCTGAAGTTCAGTACATCTTACCACCCGCAGACAGATGGGCAGTCGGAGCGTACTATTCAGACCTTGGAGGACATGTTGAGGGCTTGCATGTTAGACTTTGGAGGATCATGGGAGGACCACCTACATCTTGTAGAGTTTTCTTACAACAATAGCTATCAAGCGAGTATTCAGATGGCTCCGTTTGAAGCATTGTATGGAAGAAAATGTAGGTCTCCTGTGTGTTGGAGTGACGTGGGAGAACGTCAGATTTTGGGACCCGAGTTGGTGGTCAACACTGTAGAGACAGTCAAGAAGATTCAGGGACACTTGCGAGCAGCACAAGACAGGCAGAAGCAGTGGGCAGACCTTCATCGTCATCCCTTGGAGTTCAAAGAGGGTGATCACGTCTTCTTGAGGATATCACCGACCAGAGGCACCATCCGATTCGGAGGGCGCGGCAAGTTGAGTCCAAGGTATATTGGACCATTTGACGTGCTCGAGAGAATTGGAGAGGTGGCATATCGACTTGCGCTACCACCTTCACTGGAGGGAGTACATGACGTATTCCATGTGTCGCAGCTCAGGCGATATGTGGCAGACAGCAGTCATGTTCTCGACCATTCAGAGATCACCATTGGGCCGAGCTTGTCATACCAAGAGCAACCCGTGGGAATCCTTGATCGTCGAGAGAAGGTATTAAGGAACCAGTCTATTCCCTTGGTTCGCGTAGCATGGAGGCATGGCGCACCAGGAGAATCAACTTGGGAGCGCGAGGACGACATGGGCAAGCATTTTTCGAACCTATTCGCAGACCAAGGTATGAATTTATATTGTTAATTTATATCTTATATCATCCTTGCATTCTATCGTGGCTTAATTTTAATTTCGAGGACGAAATTTTTACAAGTTGGGTAGAATGTAAAACCCCCTTCCTAGAAAATCGTATAAACCCTTTTAATTATTAATTGTTAATTAAATTATAGTAATTAGGTCTAAATAGGAGAAATAGATTTTTAATAATTTTTATGTTAGGTGTTCGGGCACTTAGATGACTTGTGGGACCATCAGGAATTTTTTCGGATTTTATTCCATGTAGGAGACCCCTTGAGCGGTTGCTAGCCTAACGATGTGCAATACCCTACTATATAAATTTTCTTATGTGTGAGTATATATATATATATATATATATATATATATATATATATATATATATATATATATATATATATACAAATATATATATGTGTATATATATATTTGAAAAGAAAGAAAGGAAAAGAAAATATTAAATAAGAATTTAATGATAATTATAATAATAATAGTAATAGAATCATACTATTACATTTTAGTATACTTAAGCGGACTTTGCTTGGCTTGCAGCAACTTGCTGCTATATCCCTCTTTAGCAAATACCTAGGACCCGCCCCCCTTTCAACCATTCAGCCCTTTAATATCCGCCGACCCGACCCCTTTCACCCCAATTGGCCGCTCCATCTCTCTCCCTCTCTCCAAATTATATATAATATATATATATATTAGCTCTCCAAAACTCTAACCTAAATTCCCAGACTTCCTCTTCCCATCTAGAGCCGTCACCGCAGCCAGAGAAGCCCCACCAAGCCATCCAACCATCCCGTCGACGCCGACCTCGCACCCTGCAGTTTCCCACTCGAGACACCTTCGCTCCGGCGTGATTTTCCGTCGACTCGCTCGACCAAACGCTGTTCCGTTTTTATAGGTATGATCGTCCCTCAACCCTCTCCAATATTTGTTTTATAGTCAACCTCGAAAAACGTGTGCCCCTAGGTGAAAAATAACGCCCAAGTCAGCGCGAGCAGGCAGAATTCTGCAATCGCAGAATTCCAGAATGACCACCCATATTGCCGAGTTCGTATCTCCCACCACAGAGATCCGAATTCGGTGATTCTTTTTGATACCTGTAGATTACATGACCTAGTTCATTTTCTGTATTATAACTTTGTGCTATTAGTCGCTGTGGACAAAAATATATTCGTCACAAAACTGTGCGCACCCACTTTTTCCGGTTTTCCAAAAGTTGGAGATCGGAGCGCGCCCCGCCAAACGGGACCGCCCCGCCGTGTGCCAAGTGTACCAAATGGTGCACACAGCATAACGGGGCACGTGAAAATTCATGGAGACTGATTCGGACGCGTGTGCGCGCCGGAATCAGATCGTATCCGTGGACACATTTCGTGTCGCCACTTTTGTGGAACTCGCACATATTTTGTGCACGCTTGTCAGATTGTGACAAAACTTGTGCCACTGGACTCGTGGTAACGCGCTGGTCCTGTGACCCAAATTTCACGCATTTCTGAGATGGTTGACCAGATCACCAATTGGCGGGCCCCACAGTTGACTTTTTGGACAAAATAGTGTTCGGCTCATCGGAATCCACATTTGGACATACCGTTGGGTTCGTATTGACATCTAGAGTTGTTTGACCCATAGTTTGTCCCATTTAGAGACTGTTACCCTCGGCACGCTTTTCGGTGCAAAGTGGGCCACACGTGGACCCCACTTTTGCCCAAAATTACGGTTTTGCCCCTGTGTCCAAATTGGACGAAAGGGATGTGCTTTTTAGCTATTTTGCTCATTCCGGAAATGTTGGTGATGTTTATTTCAGCATCCGGAGACGTTGTTCGGAGTCCTTAGTTCCAGGTTCAGTGTCCTTGACATTTGGGCGCTTACACTTTACAGATTTCTTGCCAGGCAAGTATACCTTGCCATTGTACTGTATTTACATTCCATATGAGGCATGCATGTTTATTTCCTGTTTATTTAGTTCATTTATTTTAAACTGCTATATAAACTGCGCGTCCAAGGAAACTTGGGTGCAACGACGGTGTCGTCGTACTATGTTTTTACTTATGTATATGCATTGGACCTACTTTATGAGACTACCCCATTTTCATGAGGCATTTATGTTTCATTGGCCATGACACTATTTCTTACACGAGTGTGAGTCACATGTAGGACACGGACTTGCGTACTCGGCTGGCCCCCGGTACGTATAGGTCGTACGACGGATAGGGATAACTGCCAATAGAAACTGTGCATGCTAGTAGACCTGGCAGTTATTAGAGGTTTATCGTATCATGGACATGACATGCTTAGAGCATTAGGTGGGGAGAACAATAAGTACCGCATTTGAGCTCCTTTGCACTTTTTTCTGTGAAGCCCGGATTCTCCGCTGGAGATACGGGTGATGATGACCACTATATATTATGTACTATCAGGCGAACCACCGGCGTTCAAAAGACGACGTGCCTTTTAGGCCCTTGGCTCTTCAAAAGAGAACCATGCCAAATCCCAGTTTTCAGCCAGATAGCTCACTTGTGGGGAAATGTGTTCTTAACTGCATTCACATAGATGGTTAGGCGACCCCAATGGATGTTTACTTTTAGTACTTTATTGGCATGTGTTTAAGTATACTTGTTACGTCCCTCTGAGGACCTGGTCCATTTTCCAGATATAGATGAGCAGGAGTATCCACAGGAGTATGGACCTGGACCTGACGCTACCTATCAGTCTGAGACGATCTTATCTTCTGATTATATGTGATTCATTTGCAGCTGTTGAGAGATTCTAGTTGCTATTCTTTTCTAGACATTTATTCTTATATTAGAGTTTATTCTATTCTCTCTTTAGTAGTTTATTATAGTCGATTTGCAGTGGATTTGTTTTCACCCGACTATTGCACTTTGAGATTACTATTTGAGACTGCTTCCTTGATATTCAATTATTGATTTCCTTTATTCTATTATTTGTACTGTGGATGAGATATAGAACTGCGTGTGACTTGTTGTGACATATATTTACCACTGTGGATTGGATATTCATGTACAGCGTACGTGTGTATATGGTTTCCATATATTGGAGTTCGTATACATACGGCTGGCGTGTTACGTATTCCTAGTCCTACGTATTTTGGGACTGGGGCGTGACAGTGCGCCTACTGTTTCCTACGCACGTTGATCCCTGTAGATGTGGCCATATATGTACTTGTTAATTTACTTGCTAACTAGATTACTTTTCCTTGATAACTTTATTATAAATTGGATAGAATAAGAGACATAGTTCAACTCGGATGACGTTCTGCAACCCCGATCCTTGTTTGGTTTAAGGGTTGTGGATCTGATCTTGAGGGATTCTCGCACTAATCTTATTCTCATTCATCGATATAATAAAGTGACAAATTGATGTGACCAGTATTAGACTATCCTGTCCTGAATAACTTGTTACCTGATAACTTGTCCATGATCTTGATTCTAGAACTTGTTCCTGCCCTGACTATTGATCGCACCGAGAATTCTACTTGATATATGTATAGTGAGCCGTCGTGCCACATACTCCTGCTACGTGATATATGTTATTATTCCCATATACGGATCTGGTAGTTGGACAGAGACTTTAGCTGTGGCTAGATAGTATTGATTGTGCATCACACTTGGGTGAATCCAGATTTAACTTTCTAGTGACAATATGGATTCGTATCAAGAGTGCCCGTACTTAAGGTATGACATTTAAGAAAGAATATTCATGTGACCACGACATGAGATTCTAACTAACCTAGGGTTAACTAAGAAATTTAATTATAGATCATTGGGAGGGAACGGTATATCGAGATCGTGCATGTCGAACCACCCTAAATTAGTTGGGAGTAAAGGCTAGCCACCACGGATAATATATATCTTTTGCACTAGTAGAGTGCAATATCTGATTTAATTATAAGACCGAGCCAGTATCTTTCTTATATAAAGCCTGGAACTGTTACTGATTATTAATTAGCTCATGGCCCTTGTGGGGGACTGGTGCATCAATTATATATATTCTTGCTTGTATATCATTGGTTCAGTTAGCCCTGTTCGATTATGGCACAATATGAGGATACTCATATATTGCATTACTGGGATAACCCAGAGATCACATATCAAGATGTAATACATGATTGGTCGTCTAATTTGCTTATATAGGTGCCTAGCCAAGAAAGTGGGCTATCGTGGCATGAGGATTGAACCCATGTCGTTGTTTGGTTGTTGGGTTGCATCGTTGTGTTACGATACTCCATGGACTGAAGCTATATTATTTCTCCTTATTTGTATCTCTGCTTGTGTATTGTGACTTCTGTTGAGTGGAATTAGGGATACAGACTGTTGTGACATGATAGTTCAACTCATGTCCTTGTTGGGTTGTTGGGTTGTACTTTTGTGTTACGATAAACTGTGGACCGAAACTACGACGCATAATATTTCAGCTTGACCATAATCAAGGGACATATTCTATCTTGATATGATGTGGCACTTCCTGTCCTTATTTGGTGAAGGGATGTCATATCATGTCATGGATGGGATATATGCCATTGATTATTGACACACGCATCTCATGCTATAGATCTGATTTTGTTTTCTTCATTTCATGTTTCCTTTGTGGTACTTGCTATTTGGGGTCTGACCCCACTAGTTTTGCTTGGCCAGGTTTAGAGCCAGCACCAGAGGATCAAGCTTACTTCTCCCTCACTGATGGCACGCACCCGAAGGATGGCTACTGAGGGTCACGAGTGGGTTTCTTGTTTCACTGTTGGTTTTTTTTTGCAAACTATATTCTTTTGGACGTTTAGCCAACCGGCACCTATTAGCCGGCAAATATGGACACTAGTTTCTTACATGACTGTATTTATACTCAGACTGCAACTGACTCGCTGTCATGTATACTTTTGATTGTGTATCTGAAATATCAACTTGTATTGCTAGAACTCTAGAACCTTCTAATGCGATGTTTGGGACGCCTTACAGCTTATTCTGAATGTTCTATGTTATTGCTACTTGATTGAATGATTGAGATATAAAAGTTCTTGACCCTAGGAGACTTGATTTTAGTACACATCCCCTCGTCTCTAGACACACTTAACATATTACGGGTTACTTCGATATTCCGTAAGGTGCGGTTGGCTGAGTCATTCCTCCGCTCTCCAGTATTTTGGATCTGGGACGTGACAAGGTTTTAGTGGTGGCCCATGCAGGCCTGTCTTTCCTTTCAGACTTGTGGGGTGGCTTGATCATAGGATGTCTCAATCAAACATGCTCCTCCTAGAAATCCTGAATCTGTCTCCTCGAAACTCAGCTTGACTTCTGTACCATTGGTTCCTCGATCATTTCTCGTCCAGTTCTTGATTTATCTTGTGTCCTTTTCCTTAGGACTTCTCCAGCATCGGTGGATGGAGCACCAGCAGTTTCAGCAGGACAAGGATCTGTTAGACCCCTGCGAGAGGCAACACTTGTACCTGGAGGGATCATGGTAGAACCAGTAGAGGAGCACGAGGAGCAACATGTACCAGAAGTTTTAGTACCCCCGGTCGTACCAGTAGTGCCAGTAGCACTTGATACACCAGCATTGCTGGAAATTATACAAGGAATGATGGCGATGCAACAACATCAACAACTTCAGCAGCAAGAGCAGAATGTCTTGTTGAACCAAGGACTATAGACGGCCTTGGAAATAAGTATTAGAACAGATTTAGGGGCATCAGTGAGATTCTACAGACTCAACCCTAAGTACTTTGATGGCACGGAGGACGTCATTACCGTATATGCTTGGCTGTAATCCATCAAAACAATACTGACAGCGGCAAAGATTCCACCTGAGGAATAAGTTGATCAGGTCTGATTGCAACTCCAGGACCTTGCTAGAGATTGGTGGGTAGCAGAAGAAGTTGGGTTAAGACAACCTATTTCGTGGGACAACTTCAGGGTCCATTTCAGGGTTAAGTATTTTGGAGTGGTAGCATAATATGAGCTACAACAGAGGTTTATCAACCTCAAACAGTATGAAAGGACAGTGGATGGCTACGCGGTAGAGTTCTGCAGGCTTAGCAAATTTTCTCCGACGATGGTAGCAACAGAACCAGAGAGGACGACAAGGTTGCAGTATGAACTTTATCTGGAGATTCAGCAACTGGTAGATGGGCATAACTACCAGACTTTCAATGAAGTGTTGATCGCGTCTAGGCGACATGAGTTAACGTTGCAGAGGTTAGATTCAAGAACGGGAGGCCAGAAGAGGACTCATGCACAAAGTGGAGGAGGAGGACAAGTACAACGAATGCCAGCAGCATCTCCTGGCTTTCGTATTCATAACACAGGGCCAAGGAGGCCAGTAGCATCGGCAATAACAATACTAGCTCGGCCGAACCAGCCGAGGTAGCAGCAACAATAACGATTGGGAGCCCTAGTCGGATGTACTTATTATGGCAAGGGAGGCCATATTAAATATGTGTGTAGGGTAGCACAAGGATTGTGCTTGCGATGTGGCAGTCCAGATCATTGGATTGCCAATTATCCTATGATGCAGAGGATTAAAGGACCGACGTAGCGGTTAGCACTGCAAGCACCAGGGACAACCCAGTATAGGGGACCAGCACTGGCGATCAGGCCATTTGCTCAGCGTCCATTGCCGACGCAAACCCAGATGTACAATCAACAGAAGAATCAACAGTATGGACAACAGAGGCCACAACTGCGTATTCAAGGAGTACCACAAGGCCAAGGGCAAGATTTTACCCTATCTCTGGAGGAGGCCTTAGCATCAGGTGACTTGGTGGCAGGTAATATTCTTGTTATATCTTTTTCTGTCATAGCATTATTTGATTCGGGAGCATCCCATTCATTTGTATGTGCACGATTTGTGACACGTATTGGATTAGAGTTCGAGGCATTGCAAGAAAGGTTGAATATACTCACTGGTAATGGACTCGTAGGAGTCAGTAGAGTATGTATAGCGTGTCCAATCGTAGTATGAAGGCATTCATTACCTGCAAAGTTGATCGAGTTTCCTATGGGTAACTTCGACGTTATTTTAGGTATGGACTAGTTGAGAGACAGTCATGCGATGATATATTGCCGTAGGGGTAGAGTTTTGTTTAAGATCCCAGGCAAGAAAGATTTTATCTTCAACAGAACGGCGAAGGATCATCATGAAGGTATCATTGCAGCAGTAGCAGGAGTTGAAGGTCAGTTTCCCAAAATAATTGAAGAATTTCTTGATGTATTTCTGAAAGAGCTTTCCAGATTACCACCAGTAAGAGAAGTAGAGTTCTGCATAGAGTTAAAACCATGAGCAGAATCAGTTTCTAGCAAGGTCTATCAGATGTCACCGATGGAACTTAACCAATTTTATCATCACGTAGAAAAATTGAAGGCGAAGAATTTTTTTCGGGCTAGTAGATCACTATGGGGAGCACCAACGCTTCTAGTAAAGAAGAAGGATGGGTCGATACAGTTGTGTATCGACTATAGGCAGTTGAATGCCTTAACAGTAAAGAACAAGTATCCATTGCCTAGGGTTAATGATTTATTTGACCAATTGAGTGAAGCAAAAGTGTTCTCCAAGATAGACCTTCGATCAGGATATTATCAAGTGAGAGTCCAGAAGCAAGATATACTGAAGACAATATTTCGATCTCGATATGGGCATTACAAATTCTTAGTTATGCCATTCGGATTAACGAATGCACCAGCAATGTTCATGGATTTGATGAATCGTATCTTCATGCCATACCTAGATCAATTTGTAATGGTATTCATAGATGACATTCTTGTCTACTCTAACATTGAAGAAGAGCATAAAAAATATCTTTGAAAAGTGTTACAAGTTCTGAGGGAACATCAGTTATATGCTAAACTCAGTAAGTATGAGTTCTGGTTAGATCATGTGTCATTTTTTGGGCACGTCATCTTAGGAGCAGGAGTATCAGTGGACCCCAAGAAGGTTGAAGTAGTAGAGAATTGGCCAGTCCCGAAGACAGTAGCAGATGTGCAAAGTTTTTTGGGATTAACGGGATATTACTAGAGGTTCGTGACTGACTTTGTATGAATTTTAGCACCAATGACTCGTTTAACCCACAAGGATGTGAAGTTTGTTTGGACAGCAGAGTGCCAAGCATCATTTAAAAAGTTGAAAGAGAAGTTGATATCAATACCGATCCTTACACTTCCAGCAGGATCAGGATGATTCACAGTTTATTGTGACGCATCGGGAAAAGGACTTGGATATGTATTGATGCAACACGGGAGGGTAATAGCTTATGCTTCTCGGCAAATTCGAGATCATGAGAAGAATTATCTAACCCATGATTTGGAATTAGCAGCAGTAGTGTTTGCTCTCAAGTTGTGGAGACATTACCTATACGGTGATTGGGTGAAGATATTTACAGATCACAAGAGTTTGAAGTACATATTCACTCAAAATGACTTGAATATGAGACAGATGAGGTGGATAGAGTTATTTGGTGATTATGATGTGGCACTTCAGTACCATCAAGGCAAGACAAATATAGTGGCAGATGCTCTAAGTAGGAGTGACAGCGCATTCATCTTGACAACTCAGAGATACATTCTAGAAGGTCTTCAAGAGATGTGCATCGAGGTATTGTTAGCTCAAGAAATAGGAGTGTTAGTTAGTCTTCAGATACAATCAACTTTGGTGGAAAGGATCAAGGCGGCTCAAGCAGAAGATTTACAGATTCAGAAGCTTAGGGCAGAATGTGAGTCAGGTCGTAGGAAGGAATTAAGAATTCACGAAGATGGAACACTCAAATTTGGAAACCGTCTTTTTGTGCCAAGTAGAGATACCCGACAAGAAGTGATGACCGAGGCACATAGTTCCCAGTATTCAATTTATCCCGGAGACACGAAGATGTACCATGATGTCAAGCAATATTTCTGGTGGAACGGAATAAAAAAAGAATTAGCTTAGTTCGTTTCACGGTGTCTCGTGTGTCAGCAAGTGAAGGCAGAACAACAGAGACCAGCATGATTGTTACAACCCCTTTTTATTCTAGAGTGAAAGTGGAAACATATTACGATAGATTTTGTTAACGGTTTACCTAAATCCCCTACTGAACGTGATGTATTTTGGGTGGTAGTAGATTGACTCACAAAGTGGCATATTTTCTTTCCTTCCGAATAGGGCAGTCCACAGAGCAGTTAACAGAGATGTACATACGACAAATAGTGAGGCAGCACGGAGTTCCAGCGAGTATAGTATCAGATCGTGATACTTGCTTTACATCTCATTTCTGAAAATATTTGCATGAGCATTTAGGTACCAAATTGAGGTTCAGTACCGCGTATCATCCCCAGACAGATGGGCAATCAAAGAGGATGATCCAGACTTTGGAAGATATATTGCGGTCTTGTACCTTAGACTTTGGTGGGTCTTGGAAATATCATCTTTACTTAGTATAATTTTTGTACAACAACAGTTATCAGGCCAGCATACAGGTGGATCCTTTCGAGGCATTGTACGGAAGAAAGTGCCGATCACCCTTGGCATGGGATGACATTGGTGAACGGAAGATGTTGGGGCTTGAAATGATCACTCAAACGATTGAAGTAGTTAAGCAGATCAGGGAGTGGCTTCGGGTTGCACAAGATCATCATTGTCATTTGACAGATCAACATCGTAGGTCGTTAGAGTTTTCTGTCGGCGACCACGTATTTTTGCGGATTTTGCCTACTCGTAGAGTCATTAGATTCAGAGTTCGCGGGAAGCTTAGTCCACTATATGTAGGATCGTTCAATATTCTCGAGAGGATATGAGATGTCGCTTATCGTCTTGCCCTTTCGCCTTTGCTTCATGAAGTCCATGATATAATTTCATGTGTCTCAGTTGCGTACGCATGTCCCGGACCTGAGTCATGTCCTCGATCACTCTGAGGTAGTCGTTGGTACCGACTTAACTTACGAGGAATAGCCCGTGTCCATTTTAGATCAGAGAGAGAAGGTACTCAAGAATCGAACTATCTATCTTGTTCGTGTTGCTTGGGGCCACCACTCCTTGGGGGAGTCGATGTGGGAGCTCAATAAAGATATTCAATCTCGGTACCCGCACCTATTCGACTCATAAGGTATATTCCCTTAGTATGCCTTTCATCTTTCATTCCGTGATCGGCAAGCACTCATGTAAAATGATGCTGCCTCGCTTCATTATATGTGTTGTTATACTTGCTTATTTATATGTGTAGAATACTTGTAGTTAGTTTGTAGCTTGTCTTGATATCTCTAGCTAGCATTGAGTATGAATTTCGAGGATAATTTTGTTTTAGGTGGATAAAGATGTCAGCCCCCTTTTTTGGCACACTTTGGCACATGTTGTCTTTGGCACACTTTGGCGCATGTTGGTTGTTAGTCCGGCCTTTGTTTAGACCCAACATGTGAGTTGGGAGAAGAGTGGGTTTGGTTCGGTTGGTGGAATGTGTGGCTAGGATGGGTTTGAGTAATCCAACGGTCCATATCTCAAACCTAAACCTATATATGTTCCCATTTTTCTCTCTCTGCTCATTTTTCCTTCCCATTTCTCCTTCTTAGGTTTTCTCTTCCTCCGTAGGCTAGTACATCTTGCACAAGATAAGAACTATGGATTTATGCATGATTTTAATTCTTAATAATTTAAGTTTATTTATTTCTCATGTTGTTGGGACCGAGCACCCCTTCACCTTTAATACTTGTCGTTCTTGATTTTCTTAGTTGAAATTGCATGGACCAGAGTTTGAGTGTTTGGGTTTACTTCTATTTTCTTGGGGATTGATCTTCCAAAACCTTGTATTTTATAAAACTAATTAGCTCATAGAGTAGAGCACCATATTTTATATAACTTTGCTTTTGGCCGTGCTTGTTTTCGACTCCAGCTAATTTCAGTGCTGAAACTTGATACGATACGTGTATCAAATGGCTTACTGGAGAAGAAGAATAGTGCTCTGTGAAGAGTATGCAAGAGAATTTCTTTGGCGTAGAAATACGTATGTTCCACTTTGAGCGCATTGGTTTGCTTTTCCAACTCCTCATGCGTACTAATCATACTGCACTTTAGTCTCCTAGCAAAAAGTGCGTTAGTCATACTCCTTGAGTCAGTCACGCACTTTTGAGAGAAAGCCCAGTTGGCGCAGTTTGGTGCGTATTAAATCAAAGTTCATTTTGGTGCGTATTAAATCAAAGTTTTTTCGGAAAAACCAAAGAAAAGTGCGCCTTAGTCAGTCTGCACACTTTCTTCTTGCTGGCAATCTAGCAAACTTTTCTCTGTTTCGTCAACCGACGCACTTTGCTTACGTTTGGTACCTCGTGTACTTTTTCTCTCTTCGTTTCCTTAGGAACAAAGCTTTGGTTGGTTTTTCGATTTCTGTGATACTGATTTGTTTGCTCCTCGACTAACGAGTTTCTCAACTGTCGAGCTTTGACCTCGGATTGTGTGTTTTGTCTTGTAGCTAGCTTCCTCGCGCACTTTTCTTGAAAGCGCGCTTTATACTTGCTCGTGAACTTTTGTCAAGTGCGTCGTATTGGTCAAATTGACAAAGTGCGGCAACCTAGTTTTGATTGTTTCTGCGCCAACCTAGTTTTGGTCGTTTCTGCGCCAACCTAGTTTTGGTTGTTTCTGCGCTAACCTTACTTCTGTGTGTTTTGTGTGCCAACTTGTTTTGCGTGCTACTATTTTTTGCGCACGTTGAGTCCTGTAGATGTGGCCCTATATGTACTTGCTAATTTAATTGCTAACTAGATTACTTTTCCTTGATCACCTTATTATACGTTGCATTGAATAAGATGCGTAATTCAACTCGGATGATGTTCTGCAACCCCAGTTCTTGTTTGGTTTAAGAGTTTTGGATCTGATCTCGAGGGGTTCTCGCACTACTCTTATTCTCATTCATCGATATAATAAAGTGACAAATTGATGTGACCAGTATTAGACTATCCTGTCCTGAATAACTTGCTACCTGATAATTTGTCCATGATCTTGATTCTAGAACTTGTTCCTGCCCTGACTATTATATCCATGCTGATACACTTGATCGTACCAAGAATGATACTTGATATATATATAGTGAGTCGTCGTGCCACATACTCCTGGTATGTGATATATGTTATTATTTCCATGCACGGATCTGGTAGTTGGACAGTGACTTTAGCTGCGGCTAGATAGTATTGATTGTGCATCACACTTGGGTGAATCCAGATTTAACTTTCGAGTGAAAATATGGATTCGTATCAAGAGTGCCCATACTTAAGGTACGATATTTAAGAAAGAATATTTAAGTGACCACGACATGAGATTCTAACTAACCTAGGGTTAACTAGGCAACTTAATTATAGAGCATTGGGAGGGAACTGTATCTCGAGATCGAGACTGGCCACCATGGATACTGTATATCATCCGCACTAGTGGAGTGTAGTATCTAATTTAATTATAAGATCGGGCCAGTATCTTTTCTATAGAAAGCCTAGAACTGTTACTGATTATTAATTAGCTCAAGGCCCTAACAAGGGACTGGTGCATCAATTACATATATTCTTGCTTGTATATCATTGGTTCAGCCATCCCTGTTCGATTATGGCACGATCTGAGGATACTTATATATTGAATTACTGGGATAACCCAGAGATCACATATCAAGCCGTAATACATGATGGGTCATCTATTTGCTTATATAGGTGCCTAGCCAGGAAAGTGGGCTATCGTGGCATGAGGATTCAACCCATGTCCTTGTTTGGTTGTTGGATTGCGTCGTTGTGTTACGATACTCCATGGACTGAAGCTATATTATTTACCCTTATTTGTATCTCTGATTGTGTATTGTGACTTCTGTTAAGTGAAATTAGGGACACATGCTGTTGTGGCATGATAGTTCAACTCATGTCCTTGTTGGGTTATTGGGTTGCACTGTTGTGTTACGATAAACTGTGGACCAAAACTACAACGCAGAATATTTTAGCTTGACCATAATCAAGGGACGTATTCTATCTTGATATGATAGGGCACTTTCTGTCCTTGTTTGGTGAAGGGGTGTCGTATCATGTCATAAATGAGATATATGCCATTGATTGTTGACTCATGCATCTCATGCTATAGATCTGGTTTTATTTTCTTCATTTCGTGCTTTCTTTATGGTACTTGCTATTTGGGGTCTGATCCCACTGGTTTTGCATGGCCAGGTTTAGAGCCAACACCGGAGGATCAAGCTTACTTCTTCCTCATTGATTGCACACACCTGAATGATGGCTGCTACGGGTTACGAGTGAGTTTCTTGTTTTATTGCTCTTTTTTTGCAAACTATATTCTTTTGGACGTTTAGCCAACCGGCACCTGTTAGCCGATAAATCTGGACATTAGTTTCCTACATGACTGTATTTATACTCAGACTGCAGCTGACTCATTGTCATGTATATTTTTGAATGTGTATCTAGCATATCAACTTGTATTGCTAGAACTCTAGAACCTTTTGATGCGGCGTTTGGGACACCTTACAACTTATTCTGAATGTTCTATGTTATTGCTACTTGATTGAATGATTGAGATATAGAAGTTCTTGACCCTAGGAGACTTGATTGTAGTATGCACCCCCTCGTCTCTAGACAATCTTAACATATTGCGGGTTACTTTGGTATTCCTTAAGGTACGGTTGGCTGAGTCATTCTCCCGCTCTCCAGTATTCAGGATCTGGGGCATGACACTTCGGATCAAAGTTTGTGATTCACTATTGGTTATTGTAGTGGATACAACTCCGAGCAAGAGTTCTCGGGACTGGACTAGTTCTCTCAGAGGAAAACCATGGTATACATTGCGATGTTTGCTTTTGCTTTATCTTTACCCTTACTGCTTTATATATCTGTCTTGTATATACACATTATTACTGTTAGTTGTTAGCTGCCTTTACTTCAGATAATTTTTAATTGGATAGATTATTCTGCTGCACTCTATTCACCCCCCTCTAGAGTTGCCTTACGGACCTACACCATTATGTGGCAACAACAATGTCTTGCTTCACCTTGGAGATATCAGAACCACCTTTGAAGCCAATCCGTATTGTTGTCTCCAACATTAGGTCAGATCCGCACCCAACCGAATGTTTGGAGAGTGATCCTAACTCCACCTTGAGAAGAAAGCCCGTATAATTCGATTATATGCATGAACGTTTAACACAACATGTCTCAAACAAATTAGATCCACCTAAATCAGTCTCGTAACCTTGGGCTCTAATTCCACTTATTGGGAACGCGGCATGACTCGAACCGGAGTTTCCCTATGAGGTACAATATTGGAATGGGTCCATATGTCTTAAAAGAGAATTTTTATGTAAGGTCTAAACCAATCATAATTATATATCTTCTACTTGGGGGCAAAGAGTTCAGCATATTTTTATTAATCTTGTATCTTTTCTAGAGTTATATAGATTAAGATGTGTCTAGGTAATAAAGTCATCAAAAATATTATGTTTGATCTGTCTTAATGCATGTGTTATACGGTGGTTCGTTATCTTTAGGTGGGTTGGCATTGCTTCCGTATCCATGTCTGTGGCTAATATTTGGTGTCAGAGCTTTATTGGTTCTGCTGATACCAATAATTAGTATTAGAGCTCTCAGGTTCTCGAGAGGGAAGGTACAACCATATCTACGGAGCAGATGAACACACGTAAGATTGTCCTCACAAGGGGGAGCTGGGCAATTTGGAAGCCAAGGATGGAGAATCTACTCTGGTGCAAGCATTTGTATGGTCCGTTGGAGGGCAACATCGCCAAGCCATCAGACAAATCTGTTGATGACATAAAATGGTCGGATCAGAAGGCTGTTGAATTCATCCACCAAGGGATCGACGATTCAGTTTTTCATTACATGTCTATGGAGAGTTCGGGGAGAAGTTACATTCGCTGTATTAGCGGAAGACGACTGGCAACATGACTTTTTTTATTCACCAACTCATCAACTCGAAGTACATGAAGAGTGCCTCGGCAGCACAATATTTGAACGAGGTTCAAGGTATCATCAATCAACTATCGGTAATAAAGATGATGATTGATGATGAGTTTCAGTTCCTACTGCTTTTGAGTTCTCTGCCGGAAAGATGGGAACGTTGGTTGTGTCTATGAGTAACTCCGTATCAGATAAAATTATCACGATAGAGATAGTCAAAAGCATTTTATTGAGCGAGGAGATCCGGTATGTATAAGAAAATAGAACTGACGCATGAGTCCCTCTAGTTGCTTTTAACGAGAAGGGAAGACTCGGTTCACATGCGAAAACATGAGAAAGTTCTCGGGATCAATGATGTGTACTTGACAACGAAGCTTGGTGAGAATCTCGTTCTCAAGGGGTTTGTAATATACTTAGTTTGCGCTACAACTTGGTTTTGGTTGGAAAGCTCAACTGTTGGCTCGAGAAGATATATGTTATGGTATGCACAGACTCAAGTCGCTGAGATGTAGAGACAGACCGTGTATGTCAGATGGAGGCTCGAGGGATGTTCGACAGGGATTTGTGGATCATCGAAAATTTGTCGAGAAGAGTCTTTGAGATGATTTGAGGGATACGGAGAATTCAGTTCGTTAAGACAAAGCGACAAATAGAGATAAATCAAAGATTGATGGTCAGTCTATCGGTCTCATGACAGTTGGTCGGTCTCAATGTAGGGGATGTTCCGCACATCCGATTTAGTGATAGATGGTTTTTCAAAATCTAATAGAGCAACATTGGTTTCAGCATTCTAAAGCCATGTTAAGGAGATCAAGATGTGTAGCAAACTCAATCTGAGGCGAGTGCATCTCCATTTGCACAGTTCTGGGGGAGTCGTAGGTTATCGACGATGTGCATAGTGCATGATGCTCTGCTAGAGGATACATGTGTAGGTGGAGCTTCAGTGTCGGACTCGAAGGTGGGAAGGTTCATGAGCTGAAATCTTGAGGAAACTGTATCGTTCGCTTGGTTGGGCCAGCCAAGGGTGAATAAGCTCGACGGAACGGGAGCACATTCTGGTAGAAGGCGGAAGTCGAGGACATGCATCCAAGTTTTATGGTGAGGCTGATCGTCAGAGACTTCGGTCTTGGTCGAAATGATGTTAGTAAGAGATTATAGTCGTAAAGAAAATCTACGCATGGCAGCTAGCATCGATATGATGGTCAAGGAGCTGGAGATCACTAAAGAAGATGCAAAAAATTCTGGAAAATCATAGATCAATGACGAGAGGGAGCATGAATTTTGTCGCGGGATGACAGACATGGAGTTCAATTGAGAAGCTATGGGACTAACATCTCTCATCAGAGTGGAGGGCCAGGATTAGTACTGGACTTTTTAAGGATTTTTCTAAAGCATAAATTAGGTTTCTTAACCTATTTATAGAGGTTGAAAGTGGTTGACATATAGAAGCTTATACGGAAGATTCATGGTGCAAGTCCATAGAAAATCTAAGAAAAAGTTCGTGATTTGCTCTTAAGACTTGCTATTCGAGATAGTTGGGAGAGAAAATCTGTTCAGGGACTCGTCTTCTTCGTTCAAGGAGATCAGCACAGGGTTGGGTGAGTGATTTCAGTTGTATCTCTTTTTTTTTTTTTTTCTTGAATTTTGTGAGGGGTTAAAATTGGGGGCAAAGAGTTCAACAAATTTTTATCAAATCTTGTATATTTTTTTGGAGTTCTATAGATTGAGATTTATCCAGGTGACATAGTCACTGAAAATATTATGTTTGATCTGTTTGTGTTTGATTTGTCCAGCTTCATTATGTTCAGGTGGGTTGGTATTGTTTTCGCATTCGTGTCTGTGGCCAACAATTAGTAGTAGAATTTTATTGGTTCATCTGATACTAACACTATATATGTGTTCTGATTCCCAACAATATGTTGCTTCTCAACGGAAGAAAAGTTTTGTTGTGGTGGTTTGAAAATTATAGGCAGATAATTGATTAAACTCAAGAGGCGGTGCCGAGCAATAATCAGGAGATATCGGAAGGATTTCGAGACCCCTAACTCCGATCATATATAGTCGTGAGACTTGAGAAAAATTGTACTTGTAGATACTTCAGTTAATTTCTTGGTAACTTACCAATCTATAACTTTGTATCTACTACTATTGGTATCAGACCTTTTTTCTCTAACATTAGATAGAAAAAATCACTACGAACACTTCTTATGCTCTCTAATACATACATGTATTGTTGGCTAGCTTTAGCTTTCTGGTCGCGATTTGTTGTACGTTTTTGCAGGATAAATAGGTCTATAATATTGTCTATTGTTGATTTGACAGACTCGATCAATCATCCAACACATGACACATATATATATTTGATATAATATATATATATATATATATATATATATATATATATATATATATATATATATATATATATATATATATTTGATATAGTTAAATTAAAGTTTAATAAACTATTATTGTACGTACAGTAGAGTTTGTTGACAAGTCTTGAGTTTAAACTTTGATGATGCTGTTATACCTTGTATTATTGCGCCATTGTCAAAGAAATCAAGCTATAGCTTTAATTTGTATGCCACTCATTTCTGTAGCATTCCTTATCCACATATATGATATGATATGATTGATACACACATGCCATGCGTACGTATATTGAGTGTACTTGCAGGTGAGAAACCACAGTAGCAGCAGGAGCCGTACCATGATCAGACCCACACCAGCCGGTTACATATTGAAGCTAGCCAGCCTCATTGCACAAGCAAGCAAGAACAACGTGAACGCCGTTCAACAGATGCTACGTGTCACCGTTGCTACTTGGTCAACGCGAAGCTACCCAGCCAGCTAGTGAGAAAGTGATCAATTTCTTCGACCCTTTGGATTAAAAAACCCGCCCTCCCTCACATGAAGGAGAGAGGTAGTGATTTATAAAACCCTAAAAGTGATGAGAGCAAGAAAGAGAGAGAGAGAGTGAGTGAGTGAGTGAGTGAGTGGACACGTGGCCAATTAAGGAGCTAAACAATGGTCGGCACCCAATCCTTTTGACTTTCATCCCTCCCCTCCCCTCCCCTCCCCTCCCCTCCCTATATATATATATATACAACAGGCAGCAGCGCCCCCCCCACTTCCGTCCTATTAATTCAACTTCACCATCAATTTCTTCTTCTTCTTCTTCTTCAAGAACAAGTACTCGAGTATATAAGCTTCTGATAAAAGAAATGGGTCGAGCGCCGTGTTGCGACAAGAGCGGGCTGAAGAAGGGCCCTTGGACGGCCGAGGAGGACCAGAAGCTCATAGACTACATACAGAAGCACGGCCACGGAAGCTGGCGAACCTTACCCAAGAATGCTGGTATATATACAGTAATCAATTAACACTAACAGATTAATACCGCTATATATATGCGAAGAAATAATTAAAATGAATCTTTTTTCACACATATATTGTAGCTAATCAAAGTACGTATTTGTTGTGTATGCGTGCAGGGCTTGCGAGGTGTGGGAAGAGCTGCAGGCTCCGGTGGACGAACTATCTGAGGCCGGATATCAAGAGGGGGAGGTTCTCATTTGAAGAGGAGGAGACCATAATCCAATTACACAGCATCTTCGGGAACAAGTCATTATTCATTAACAATGTTCCTTTAATTATTAATTACTTGTTTCATCAAAATTCTATCTATTAGAACCAGAACAAACAATTGTCAATGACTTGTTTTCATCAATTAATGATACAATATTTGGTCCAAAGAAAATGACACTCAAAACACTTCTTCCCCATCTTCAAGGAAAAAATAATATAAATATATAGAATTTTAGTTTTTTTTTTTTTTTTTTTAGCATGGTTTGTAATGAAGTTGGTAAGTCAAAAAAGTAGAAGAAAAGGAAGACTTGATTTCATGTCTTGAGCATTTCAAAGCTTTCATATTAATTTTATCATTCTAATGTATGTGATATATAATCAGTTGCAAATGAACTACGTTTCAATTAAATTTTCCGGCCGAGTTAGTTCTAATTAATCGTGATTATTTTAATTTGTTTTGTACAATTGAAGGTGGTCTGCGATCGCAGCTCGGTTGCCAGGGAGAACCGATAATGAGATCAAGAACTACTGGAACACCCACATCCGGAAAAGGCTTCTCCGCATGGGGATCGACCCGGTGACTCACAGCCCCCGCCTCAACCTCATCTCCAATCCGAACGAGGTCTCTCAACTGCAGCTGCTGCAGCAGCAGCTCCTCGGCATCGAACCCTTGCTCAACTCAGAGGCGCTCCTACAGAGGATTGCCACCAATCTCCTATCAAACCAAAACCAAAACCAATCCCAAGAATATCACTCCAACACCCAACTCAACAACAGCTGCTTCCAATCATACCAATTAAGTGTTGGTTAATTACGTTGCTTTTTTATTCAAACATAGGAATAAGTCAATGCATGGGACCTAGTCTCAAGATGAACATCATGTGGTGATCCATGATTGTAGAGAGTAAGTTGTTATTATTTCTTCCTTATAAAAGGAACATCAGTGAATGAATAATAAAAGGGTACAACGACAGAAACACACAATCCATTGTTCCTGTTCTCTACTCTCCTTACGTGAAGTTGTAGTTAAGGTGGACAAGTGGTATCAGAGCCAAGTTTACTGTCCTTTGACGCATTGCGATGTCAGAAGCAGAGGTTAAGAACGGCGACGACACCAAGTCACCATGTGCACGGATCTCCACCGATCCAGCGGCAAGCGGCACGGGACGCGAGCTTGCGCTACCGTGGATGGTGAAGGAGCCGGTCGGGACGACAACCTACCCCACCCTGACTCGATCGAACTACGGCGATTGGGTCCTCCTGATGAGGGTCATCTTGCAGGCGAGAGGCCTGTGGCGGGCAGTCGACGTCGGCGAGGACCTCAAGGACGACGTCGGTTTTCGCAACGATCGCATGGCGCTAGAGGCCATCCTTCGCGCTGTGCCACCGGAGATGTTGGCAACTCTGGCAGTGAAACCCACCGCAAAGGATGCGTGGGAGACAATCAAGACGCTGCGCATGGGGTCGGAGCGCGTCCGCGATGCGAAGGCCCAAACGCTCAGGTCCGAGTTCGAGGAACTCAAGCACAAGCCCGGTGAGTCCATTGACGAGCTGTCTCTGCGCTTAACCGGCACTGTGAGCAAGCTCTCCATGCTCGGGGATGAGATCAAGGAGAAACATGTCATGCAGAAGTTTTTGCGCGTCGTCCCCAAGCGTTACTCCCAGATGGTTATGTCCGTCGAAAGCCTGCTCGACCTAAACACACTAACGTTGGAAGACTTGACCGGCCGGTTCAAGGCGGTCGAGGAGCGGTTCGAGGCAGAGGCGACTGACGAAGACGGCGGGGGGAAGCTTCTGTTGACAGAGGAGGAATGGCTCGCACGCATGAGGTGGCGCGAGCAGGACGGCTACTCCAACATCGGCTTCCCCAAGCACCGAAGCAAGTCCCAGGACGTACACGACGGAAGCAGCAAGACGGCGAGCTCCGACCGCGACGTCAAGAAGGACAAGTGCCGATACTGTGGTAAACCGGGGCACTGGGCTCGTGATTGCAGGAAGAAGAGGAGGGACGAGGCGTCGAACCTCACGCAAGTCGAGGAAGACGAGGAGCCTGCTCTGCTCATGGCTACAGTGACATCTCCACCTCTAGTCGCCAAGCAGGAGCAGGACACGCTGGTGCAGGCCGGCGAGCTCATCCACCTCAACGAGGAGCACGCCGAGGTCCACCTCGGGAGTGAAGGCGATGCGAAGTACGCTGTGTGGTACCTAGACACTGGTGCTTCGAATCACATGACCGGACGCGGCACGGCATTCTCCGAGCTCGACACCGGTGTTCGCGGCACGGTCAAGTTCGGGGATGGCTCCGTCGTTGAAATTCATGGCCGTGGCACCATCCTCTTCACCGCGCACGACGGCAGACACCGGATCCTTTCGAACGTCTACCACATCCCCAAGCTGCAGAGCAGTATCATTTCGCTCGGGCAGTTGGACGAGTCAGGATGTGAGGTGTTGATACACGACGGCGTCATGCAGCTACGTGACCGTCAGCGATGACTTCTGGCCAAGGTGACGCGGACGCAGAACCGGCTGTACACGGTGTCATTAAACGTCACACAACCTGTCTGCATGTCAGCAACGATCGACCAGGACGAAGCATGGCGATGGCACGCCCGCTTCGGCCACTTGAACTTCGACGCACTGCACAGGATGGCAAGGACCGGCATGGTGCGCGGCCTTCCGCACATCAAACATCTTGATCAGGTTTGCGACGGCTGCCTTGTTGGGAAGCAGAGGCGCACACCATTTGTCACGCCCCGAGGCGTCCCCCGAGTCGTGACCGCCGTGCGGGCCTGGGGTTGCGCCCGCACAAGGCTTTAATAATTTGCATAGCAAGCACATATTCAGAGTACGCAGATAAATTGAAACACAGATTTGAAACATGGAAAAGTTCTCTTTATTGATAATGAACATCTATTACAAACTCCTGAATGAGTCAGCTAATATGCCGAACGGCTTACAAAAGTGTTGACTCAAAATGAGATAGCAGTCCTGTACATTACATCCTTTTATAAACTCAAAACGATAAAGACCTCCGGGCTGGAGGACAGCTTTGCCACGGAGCTACATTTGTGTATGAAGAGTTGCAGGCTCCTGACTCCAAAATGCTTCGAGGGGCGCGGTGAAGATGCGCCAACAGCTGGACTGGATCGGAAAGATGACTTTGGCTCCTCGCTCGGTTCGCCTTAGTGGGGAGAACCTGTTTCAACGAGGGTCAGCATATCGAAACATGCTGGTGAAGGCGAGCTAGCCTGACTGTACCAATCAACACGTTGTTTTAATGAAGCATGCATATTTGTGGGTTTCTATCTTGCCTTAGTTCATTTACAAGTAAGCAGCATATAGAATTTACTGAAATGAACGTGCCACCGTTCGGTGGATTTTACCTGACCGTCTGAATTACCTGCACAATACTTACCTTGCCTTCCCTGCCACGAAGACACAAGTTAGTATGCAACAGGTTTAAATATACACGATGAACACACGATACATTGTAAGCCATATTCACACGATAAACACACGAGGCGTTGCAAGCATATACACACGAGGATCACTGGCTTGATGCCATATGGACTAGTCAAGGACAAGGATAGCATGCAACGAGAAAACATGAGAAGCTCAGAAAATATGATGCGTTGCAAGTTATCCCGTCCGCACACGATTTGACTATAAACACGAAGTCTGCCCGGATCGGATCGGTGCCAGTGCCCCAGCGACCGTCCGCAGAACTTATTATCCTTGTGCACAAGTTGTCCGTGATCGAACACACGATGTTTAGTTAAACTATTACTTCACGTAGTTGAGGCAACACGAGTAATGCATGGTTCATTTGCATAGCCTCTAGGAACAGTTTTGCGCATGCACGATATGATTCATAAATAGCACAATTTATAGAAGAAGATATATTCTAACTACAATTTATGCATATGATGAATATTTCGAACGAACAAGCATGCAAGTAAGTAACCGTTCACGAATTTGATTGACAAGCAGTATTAACCAAGTCTATTCTCTTTTATCTTGGTTTCTTTTATTATTACTTGGTATCGTTTGATCGGGGCAAAGGAGAATGCAGATTATTAGCTGTGAAGCTTGGAAGCAGGGCTAGCTAATCGGGTTGGTAGCCACTCACTTCGATGTTTGGAAGGGAGAAGGAAAGAGGCGCTTCACGACTCCGCTCGCAAGCCGCCTACTGCTCGTTCACCTGCACACGAACAGCTCGATTAATACTTCTTTCTCTCTTTCCAATCTCGGAATAGAAGTGAAAGTCGATGAACGAAAATAATGAAAACCATCGAAACCGTTCAAGGAAAACAAGCAAATCCCAAAACCAACTCAAAGCACGAAAGCAACAAGCGACATCGAAAACTGAGGCAATAAAAGATAGCAGCGGAGAGGTCCCTCCTGACTCTGCCGCTAAGCCGATCCCGGGGGCGCAGTCCACTGAATATGGGAATCGATTCCGAAGAAACAAATCCATAACGAGGACGAGTTCTTAATTCAATCTATCCCGATCGAACGATACCGCTTGTGTTTCTTAGCCGCGCTCCCCGCACCGGGGGAACGGGGCGCTACACCGTTCCCGCAAGCCGCCAAGTATCGCGTCGAGGATCGAATCGACCTAGTACACGGGAATTTGTGCGGACCCATCACACCGGCCACTCACGGCGGGAAGAGGTACTTCCTCTTGCTCGTCGACGACATGAGCCGGTACATGTGGGCGGTGCTACTCCGTTCCAAGGATGAAGCGGCGGCAGCAATCAAGAAGTTTCAGGCCGGCGTGGAAGTAGAGACGGGGAGGAAGCTGCGTGCACTTCGTACCGATCGGGGCGGCGAGTTCACCTCAGTAGAGTTTGGTGAGTACTGTGCCAACCGCGGTATGCAACGACAGCTCATGGTGCCCTATTCGCCGCAGCAAAATGGCGTCGTCGAGCGACGAAATCAGACGATCGTGTCCATGGCACGGTGCCTGCTCAAGACGAAGAAGATGCCCGGTTCGTTCTGGGGGGAGGCAGTAAGCACTGCCGTGTTCATCCTAAATTTTTCCCCGACCCAGAGCGTGTCCGGCATGACACCGTACGAGGCATGGCACGGGAGGAAGCCGACGGTACATTTTTTCAGGACTTTCGGCTGCGTCGCGCACGTTAAAGTAACGCGCCCTAATATGAAGAAACTGGATGATCGAAGCATTCCCATGGTGTTGATCGGCTACGATGTCGAGTCCAAGGCTTACCGGGTGTACGACCCGGCAAACAAACGCGTCTGTGTGACGCGCGATGCTGTTTTCGACAAGGCGGCATGCTGGGACTGGGGCGACTCCGACGCTGATCCGTCTTCGTTCACTGTGGAGTACTCACTGCCCGTCGCGACAGTGTGCGGAGGCAGCACCATGTCGACACAAGGGGGAGCGGACTCACCGCCAGCATCCGAGCCGGCCACACCATGTGCACAAACCTCTGAGCCGGACGCCGTGGAGTTTGTGTCACCACCGCCTGATGAAACACCTGCAGTTGTAATTGGCGACGATGAGGCGCCACGACGCTACCGCACCATCAGCAACGTGTACGCCACGACCAGCGAACAGGTGCTAGACCCAGAGGAGCTCCTGCTTGCGACTGGTGATGAGCCGCTGACGTTCTAGGAGGCCAAGCCGCATGCTTGTTGGCAGAAGGTGATGCTCGACGAGCTGGACTCGATCATCGATAACCACACTTGGACACTCACCGAGTTGCCTGAAGGGAAGAAGCCGATTGGGCTGAAGTGGGTCTTTAAGTTGAAGAAAAATAGCGCCGGCAAGGTGATCAAACACAAGGCCAGGCTCATGGCGAAGGGCTATGTCCAGCGCGCAGGGATCGACTTTGACGAAGTCTTTGCGCCCGTGGCTCGCCTGGATTCTGTCAGAATGCTGCTGGCGGTCGCGGCACACGCCGGCTGGGAGGTACACCACCTCGACGTCAAATCCACGTTCTTAAACGGCGACCTAGATGAAGAAGTGTACGTGCTGTAGCCGCCTGGATTCGTGCGCAACGGGCACGAACACAAAGTGCTCCGCCTACACAAAGCACTGTACGGGCTTCGTCAAGCTCCTCGTGCGTGGAACGCCAAGCTGGATGACACTCTGTTATCGCTTGGGTTTCATAAGAACGAGTCGGAGCACTCGGTGTACACTCGAGGAACCAGAGACGAGCGGCTGCTACTCGGCGTATACGTGGACGATCTCATCGTCACAGGTGCGTACACAAGGGCCATTAATCGTTTCAAGGACGAGATGAAGACTCAGTTCCAGATGAGCAACTTCGGCAAATTGAACTACTATCTCGGTATAGAAGTCCAGCAGGGCGCCGGCGAGATCACTCTGTGCCAGAGCACGTACGCGGCCAAAATACTGGAGAAGGCCGGCATGACCGAATGCAATCCAGTTCAAGTGCCGATGGAGCCACGGCTAAAACTGAGCAAAGTGAGCTCAAATTCGTCGGTGGACACAACCCTGTACCGAAGCATCGTTGGGAGTCTCCGCTACTTGGTGCACACGCGGCCGGACATCACGTTCGCCGTCGGCTATGTCAGCCGATTCATGGAGTCGCCGACCACCGAGCACTGGAGCGCCGTTAAGCACATACTTAGGTATATCGCCGGCACATTGAGCTATGGGTGTCGCTACGTCAGGGACACTGCAGAGGCCAAGCTCGTCGGGTACAGTGACGCAGACATGGCCGGTGATATCGATGACAGGAAGAGCACCACCGGCTTGGTGTTCCTTCTTGGGAGGAGCCCCGTTAGCTGGCAATCACAGAAGCAAAAGGTGGTTGCATTATCGTCATGTGAGGCAGAGTATATCGCTGCGACCTCGGCGGCATGCCAAGGCGTTTGGCTCGCACAGCTACTCGGAGATTTACTTGACAAGGAGGCGACAGTGCTACTCTACTCGTGGACAACAAATCTGCTATCCAGCTATGCAAGAATCCAGTATTCCATGACCGGAGTAAGCACATCGAGACGCGCTACCACTTCATCAGGCAGTACATCAAAGGCGGCAAGATCATCGTCGACTACATCAACACCGATGAACAGCTGGCGGACATATTGACAAAAGCACTCGGGCGGGTCAAGTTCCAGGGCCTGCGCACGAAGCTTGGAGTCGTCAACACCATAAGCAACTAGATTAAGGGGGGTTTTGTTGGTTAATTATGTTGCTTTTTTATTCAAACATAGGAATAAGTCTATGCATGGGACCTAATCTCAAGATGAACATCATGTGGTGATCCATGATTGTAGAGAGTAAGTTGTTATTATTTCTTCCTTATAAAAGAAACATCAGTGAATGAATAATAAAAGGGTACAACGACAGAAACACACAATTCATTGTTCCTGTTCTCTACTCTCCTTACGTGAAGTTGTAGTTAAGGTGGACATTAAGAACTGCTGCTTGCACTCAGTTGTTCCAACCTGGTCATGATCATCAAACAAGTATGTGGTATGATGACAATGGGACATTAATCCAGAGTAACAACTTCTCAGAGAATATTAATGTTGCGCCAGTGTCTGCCACAAATATTGGGTACGAGATTAATAATCTAGAGCAACAATTCGTTCACGATTTCGTGTCCGACGTCGACTCAAACCTCAATTTGCCAAACTTGGAGAACTACAACAATCCGTTCACAACTTCGGTTCTGTCGACGCCAGTCTCCAGCCCGACCGTGACGCAGCTGAACTCTTCGTCGACTACATACTTCAACAGCGGCGGCATTGAGGACGAGGACAGCTACTGTAGCCAGTTCCTTAAGTTCCAAGTCCCTGACTTATAGGATGTAAGTGACGTCTTCATGATGTAGAGAGAGAGAGAGAGAGAGAGAGAGATTACAACATGTGACAGAATTAAGAGGGAGGAAAAAGAGCTAGAGAAAAAACATGACAATGACATGCCTGTGTATAAATGTGAATGCATCATATGATGATGAACATGATGATGATGATGAGGAGGAGGAGGAGGAGGAGGTTTCCACAGTTGTTCTCTAGCTTGTTTCATGGTGTGAACTCAAATGGAAAATGTCTGCGCCCCTTTCTTCTCAAGTCTTTAGTTTAGTTGAAAGAGAGATTCCTTTTTCTTCTTCTTTAGTCCCAAACACCTTTGTAAAATTACAAGAATCTTTTTTTTTTTTTCAATGCACACGAATTTTTCTTCTTACGTGCAGAATTAGTTGTTGTTTTGACGTATGGAAACAATTTAGGTAATTATTAGAGTTTTTGAACTTAAACCATAGTGTAAGAAATATTGTAGAAAAGATTTGATTTATTTATTTTCAAAAAAGGGGTACATATATATATAGGAGGAGGCTAGCATTCTCCTTATTTTCTATCCGATGTGGGACTAAATAAGTCCTCCATAACTCAACACTCCCTCTAAAGATGGACGATATATAGATATCAATCATTTTCATCTTTTAACAAAAGGTATCAAACTCTCTAGGAGCTAAACCTTTAGTTAAACAATCAGCTAACTGCTCCGCTGATTTTAAATAGCTCAAAGTCAAAAAAAAATCTATTCAGCTTCTCCTTGATAAAGAACCGATCAATCTCCACATGTTTGGTACGATCATGCTGAACTGGATTGTTTGCAATATCAATTGCTGGTTTGTTGTTACACCAAAGTTGCAGGGAGTCTCCTCTAAACAAACGCATCTTAGACAACAAGTTCTTTACCTAAATTATCTCGCACATGCTAACTGCCATAGCCATGTACTCGGCCTCAATTGTAGACTTAGCCACTACATCTTGCTTCTTGCTGTGCCAAGATATAAGATTGCCGCCAACAAAAATATAATAGCCTGTAGTGGACCTGCACGATCGTCCATACGACCCGTCCAATCGGCATCACAGTAGCCTTCAACTCTCAGATGTCTAGAGTTATCGTCCATACGACCCGCCCAATCTGGTGATGTGTTGGATTTCCTTGCAGGTATCATTATATCTTTTCTCTATTACAGTTATGTACTATTTTTCATTGTGACTCTGCTATTGTAGCCTAGTGTTTATAGGCCTATATTATTCTCTTGGTCTGTTCGAACGACTATATTATTGCGTTGCAGATTAATGATGTGTATCATTCCCTCTTGTGATTTATTTACCATGGATTGAGATTTAGTTTAGTTGTTGCATGTTAGAATTAGATATTTAGCTTGATCACTTGATCGTGGACAACGTAAGTGCACTTCGTCGGGTCCATTAAATTGGAAAGCCCTACGGAGTCGTATCAGCTGGCCATTCCCATGTGTTTGGTCCCATATATTTTGGGACTAGCGCGTGACATGATTTTAGTGGTGGCCCATGCAGGTCAGAGTATATCGTTTCGGTTACGTTATGTACCGAACGAGCCTGCGACTTAAGATTAATGTTGAATAAGATCTCAATCCATAACTTATTTTAAAACTTCTCTTGTATTCGATTGTCGTCTTTGGACTTTATAATTGTATTCATTCATTTACCATCGACATCGTTATCATTATTTCTCATCTTTCTTATTTCGGAGAGATGGATGCTCGCTCACGGTAATTTCCTCCAGGAGCATATCATAGTCAAGACGGAAGAAAGTATGATTGATGCGATATTTTATGAAAAGATGGTTACCCTTAGTAGGGGAGGTTGTTATGTTCTTTCCTGATACTAGAGCTAGTATAGAGTATTGGCATAAGAATTAGACATAGAAATAGAGGCCTAGAACTAACCCTGCCTATTGTTTATGGTAGCATTGATTTGGAAGTATTAGAAGCTAGATAGAGGGTTTGATTCTAACACTCTGGAATACCTTATGGAATACATAGTTAGATGCTAGGAATTGGTTGTGACCCATGACAGTGATGCAAAGAATGGTATTATGATCTTAAGAAAATAAAACTTTATTTAGCAAGCCATAGTGGTTAATCTCTAATTGCCTTGTGACTTCCAGTATCAGACCTAGATTTTTTTTACCCTTAAGATAATGATGATTATATGACTAGGCAAAAATAGATAGGTAGATTGCTAGACATAGATTGCTAGGCCTGATGTTTGGATGATACGACAACTTGAGTACTACAGTATAGCTTTCAAATCAGATTAGATATACTTGATTTATTTCAGTTGCCAATGTCTATTAGGCTCATGGTTTCACCTTTGAAAACTTGAGTAGTTGAGCTATTATCTGAAATAGAGCAAATGGGTTGAAGGATGAGAGTTTTGATAGATGTTATAGTCTTGGGTTAGATAGTGAATTGTCTATAATGGATGGCAAATTGTAACAAGATGGAACCCATGTAGTTTGGATGAGGGTGTAAATAAATATAGAAGTCATATAGGAATAATAAACTGAATATTATGAATTTACACATTAACTGCTTAGGGCCATGGATTTAGATTTTTGACTATTAGGGTATGAGCGTGCTGGACCTAATCCATGGAAGTAGGTGATTATATGGGAACATGTTTTCAATTTACCCTAGCCGATGAATTTTTAGATTAGGGGAATAGTATTCTTATTATTATTGGTTATATTTTTATCAAGGGTATTTAGAACGATTGAATGATAATTATTACATATTTATTGCTATGTATTTGAATAGAGGCTTATTTTATACTTTATTACATGTAGTTCTTCTAGGAATTGAATTAAGTTGAGCTTCTAGACTAGGTACGACTGACGGACTAGATTAGACTTATTGATGTTAAGGGCAAATTATAAAAAGTTAAGCTAGATGATTTCATTGTGGATACCATAGGCTGATGACATTGTACCAAGGAAAGTATGAGGAGATAGTAACCGTCATAGCTACAGAATAAGGGATTTTGATACTACATAAGTGGCCTTGAGAATTTTTGCTCGTTGGATTTTAGTGCCTAACTAATGCACCCCTTTGGGAGTAAATGTATGACCTTATTTTCTTTATAGAGAGTGAAAGATTCAAATCGAGATTTTCTTGTGGCACCCTTAAGTAACCTAAGCGTATAGGTGGTAATTTTGTAGATGATGATTAACATGATAACAATGACGAGACAATTCATGATGGTGAGAAAAATTTTTGAGGACCAAATGTTTTAGATGATTAGACTGTACGTATGTGGCAGTTTTAAGGCCATGAAGTGGATAGGACTAAGTACTAAGTTGTGTTTATATATATAAGAGATACGTTGAGTTCGTTATTGGGGGGATAGATTTTAAATTTCGAGGACAAAATTTTCTAAGGTGGATAGATTGTAAACCCTCTGACCCAAAATTTAGGTATATGGATTAATCTAAAATTATTTTGGATTAATAATTTGAGTTATTATTTACCTCTTTGATTTTTGATTCAATTATTGTACCTTGCCGTTGTTTAAATATTTGGAGCACTACACCAGCTTTTTGCCTTCCAACAAAATTCACACCCTTGACCAAGGTAAGCCAATCTTCAATCATGACCTTTATGTCAGTCATAAACACACTACCTTGTGTTTTATTTTTAATCGCATAATATTCGTCATAAAATATCTAATTTTAAACCTAGACTTTGCACCCATGTCCGTTCCAATTAAAATTGGAGACACAACCTCGACCTGTTTCTTGCAACCCAATATATGACAATAATCTATTCCGAGTCTACTATGTCCATGATATATACTTGTGTCACTCCCAATTGAGAACTCATGCACTTCTAATTTATTTAAAATCACCGATGACACCATTTTTAAATTAATTTGGGGCAACCGACTCAACCTAACCCAAAACTAGACCAAACACCAATCCAAACCCACAATCCACTCCTATGGCTCATACAAAATATCATACACCAATTTTTTTTACTACAACACACCAAACATAGATTTTTCCCATATCCAATCCAATTTCTCTTCTTTGTGCAAATCCTAAACTATTAGGGGCCTTTGTGTAAACAACTAGCCATGTGTCCATCTCATATTGGTAGGGACAAATACGAAAACCTATTTTGAAATGCATGACTGGTCTTGGTACTCCCCCTCTCCCTTTTTTTGCATGGCACTACACACCAAAATACACATACACATCATCACAACCTTCCATTCAAATTTAAATCAATCACCACACCCCTCTTTCTCTCCAACAACCAATGCGCACACCCCTAGAAACCCTATGGGCAGCCGGACCTAATCCCAATGCCCCTCCCTCTTCATTAAATATATCATCTCTCTCTCATTTTCTTACACCTTCTTCCTATCCTCCTTCATAAAACCCCCACCCTTACCATCACCATTCTCCTCCCTCTACCCGACCCCTCTCCATCACCACCTCCCTCACGACAGCCATCACCACCACCATCATCTCCATGACCACCACCACCGACAACCATCACCACCACTATCTTCTCCATGACCACCACCAACGACATCCCTCACCACCACCATCACCACAGTTAACCACCACCATCACCACCATCACCTCCATTAACCACCATTATCATTACCTCTTCATCTTCTTCTCCCCACTCCATCTCCTCCTCACCCTCTGTCACGCCCCGATCTCCCGCAGGCAATCGGCCGTTCCCGCTAGGCGGGAATCACCCTCGCCAGCGCTCCCGCGGAACGATCGCTTAACCCATCCGGGCGTGATGTCGCACGAGCGTGAGCTGCGCCCGTGCAAGGCCGTGATTCATTGGCTGGAGGTAAGAGTTCTAAGCCACAGAGTCGCACAGATTGTCCGAGTGCAGCGGAGTCATGAACGCATAGGCGATCGGTAACAGGTTCACTGAGTCGACAAATATAGCGGAAGTATTGAAACACAAGTTGAAGTAAAGCAAGCTCTTTTATTGATATAAACATATGTTACAGGCGGCGTATAGCCGAGATTATAATTCGCTCAAGCCTCTCTCTCTGAAACAGTAAAAGCGTGCCAAGTGGCTACAACTGTGGAATGATTGTACATGCGATGTTCAGGCGAGTTCGGGCTATGTTCACAACATTATGTCTTGTATATGTGCTTCTGTTTCCGGACGCACCGTTGCTTCGGAGTGATCTCCACGCCTTAGCACGCACATTGGAGGCATCCGCACCGAACGAGGTTCTCCCGCACCCTGCACACAAACTGGTGGATTATCAGTACATTGAATGCACTGGTGGGGAAGCTACTCGCCCGCTCGACAAATCCAAACACGTAATACAGGTTCCGTGCACAACTATTAAGTTGTCTTTCTAGTTGCCTTAGGATCAGTTTCATGCAAATATTGAATAGCCTAACGTGTTGGGCAGTGTGCCGTACAACATGAGAGAAAACACGGCGAGACTTACCAACTTACCATCTCCTTCCCTGTCCAAGGCAAACAGTGAGGCAAACGTGTTAATTCACGTACGGGCAAGTATAAACATTCAGGGGCATAGCATATGCAAACACGAGGGTCGTTTAACATGATCGTTCAGGTGTTCAGTTGATGCGATGCAATGACTCGCACGCGGATATCCACTAAGCGAGGATGACTTATCTATATGAACAGGAGTCGCTGGCATAGCCATAAAGGACAATAGTCACTGGCGGTAATGGTATGCAGCAAAAGTACAAGGGGCGCTATATGCCATCCCGTCCAGCACAATGGACTATACAATACAGTTCAGTCACTGGAGAGAATGGTATGCAGTGAAAGAACAAGGAGCGCTGCATGCCATCTCGTACAGCACAATGGACTGTACAATAACGTGAGTTCCATCCAGATCGGATCGGTCGGAGTGCCCCGGTGACCGTCCGTGGAACTATACCTCATTTTTGAGTTGTCCATGACATACAATCGTTGGGTCTTTCAATTATCACGGAATACACGAGAACAAGAGTGCACTAGAACAAGAGAACACGAGTGCACACAAGAACACGAGTACACGGGATACTTGAATAATGATTCTGTACAGTAACTTGCCTTGATGCATTCCCCTGGCTCGGGGCTGCCTGGTGACCCAACGGTCTCGGATACTTGCAGGGTCAAACATGCACGGAACGACTACTTAGTAGTCTCCCGGAGTTGGATGAATACAAGGCAACATTCAAGCAGACAAGCATGCGTTTCTAAGGAACATAAGCAGGCACGTTGCTCGGACCCGAAGGTAAGCCGAGAGTTGAAACCGTTAAGGGACTTAGCATGCGAGGGTCTGAATATAAGCAGTATTTCAATTTCCATGTTCTAGCAAGCAATACAAGTTGGGATTATTCTCTTAGCTAGGTGCGTTGAAGTTATTAGCATGCAGGGGGTGATTCACCTAGCGACTAGCATGAATATTCCAGTTTTATGTGTGCTGGCTAAGCAAAGACAATTTCACCGTAGCCACCCACCTTAGCGATGATTCGCCTCGGTAGAGCGATACGTCAAGCGAGTCTCTGAAAGCCTAAGCTGAATCCCTGTAGGGACAAGTCTGGATATCCTTTGCTTCTCGTTTGAGGCAAAGCGGGTCGGGACAGTTGCACTATTGCCGTTTCAAACGGCAGTCCGCTTGAGCAGAACGGGGCGTTACACCCTCCTTCTTCCTACAGCCGACCTCCACCACCACTGCCCCCCTTGAGCAACAGCCTACCACTATCACCAACGCCTCCATGACTCCCTCCTTCCTCCACCTTGCTGCAACTGTTGCTGCCTCCTCCATCCGACCACCATCACCATCATCTCCAGGACCACCAGCAGCAGCTTCACCATTCCCCACAACTCCTCTCCACGTTCACGACCACTACCACCAACGACAACAACAACCCCTACGACCTCCACCATCAGCCACCTCCCTATTGTTCCTGCTTTATCTACTTGTTGTTGCTGCTGATGCCGCTATTGTATTTGATACTGCTGCTGTCGATATATCTACTATTGTGCTTCTACTTCTTTCCAAGCTCGAGCAACCCCCTCCAGGCCAACCCGAGCCCCCTTGCATTAGACCTGACCGACAGCTCCCCCCTACACCCGACAGTGCAATCAGTCCCAAACCCGAGCTTCCAAGCCCCCTTATTTGCACCTTGTTTATTAGGTAATAATCTTCTTCTTACTCTCAATCTCTTATTCTTCTTCATCATCTTGTTCTTCTTCTTAATATAATGCGTGACCACATCTTCTTGTTTTCTTTGTATATATATTGCATGCCCTTCACCATTGTGTTCATCATCTCTTGAATATCATTATTAGATGACCCATTACCATGTATATAACCCCTTAACTGTTGCTATGATTCTAACCTTCGTACTCACTTGTTTAACCCTTAATAACTCAATAACAACATTAATCTCAGAATATATTAATGTGTTAGAATAATGTTTAGTGTAGATTATTGATGCATGAGTGTTATACTACTGGTTGTGATTATTGCCTAGCTTTTTATACTAGTTGATATATATGTATAGTGATATGTTAGAGAGTGGCATTGCTATAATTAGAATTAATTCTTGTTTGTTAACTAAATAAGTGCATGCATAGAATAAGGACACAAGTTTACCATACTAGAGTGTCATGTTAGGAATAGATGTAAACTTACATATTGCTTGTGTGCACTTATTGTGCTAGAATATTGGTGATGGTATATATATATTAGAGGTTGTGATGATGGTCTCTCTCTCTCTCTCTCTCTCTCTCTCTCTCTCTATATATATATATATATATATATATATATATATATATATATATATATATATATATATATATATATATATAAGACATCCTAACCTAGTAATTAATGTACATGGTTAGAGTTACATGATATCTTGAGTTTTAGACCATTGTTAGTAGTGTAGGTAGCAACCTTGACTTATTTTGTACAAATATTAGAGGGCAATTTTATATAATTGTGCATGGAGGCCTAGAGGGATAACACTAGTAACCTTGATGGTTGGAGTGCAACTTAGCACCTACACAAATCCTAGTTATGAATTTGATTATAATATTTAAGAAGTTGTACATTTAGAGGAATTATAAATGTTAGTTGACTAGTAGACTTAGTGTATGCATACTTTATTGATCTTTGACTAGTCAACTTTAGCCAACCCACTTAGTTAGGACGCTTGTTTGGTTTAGACTCTACGTGACTCGTGACGTTGCGTATGTTGTACTCTTGTGCATACTTAGTGTAGTGTAATATAATGATTAATAATTATTGTTATATATTCATAGGCATCCAGAATGGTTCTACCTTGGCTATGGGTTTTGGAGCTTTACTTGTTTACATCGAAATTTCAGGAAAGTATATCTTGCTTTGTTGTACTATTTAAATTCAGTTATTATAGTTCACATATTTATTGCTTTAATATTATATAAGTGTGCCCGTTTGAGAATAACTCGGGTGCAGTCGACGAAGGCATTGATGTTAGGACCTGTGTTTGACCTAGTGTCTAGTAGACGCACCTAAAGTTGAGGAGTTATCATTATGACTCTCTAAGCCTTGTCACGTATCATTGCACGTCACATAGTGAGTTCATATAGGGGCACGAGTTTCATACTTGACTGGCCATCGGTGTGAGCAGCACGTGTGACAGTATTTAGCATAGTTGTATTTTTTTTTGTGACTTGTATTATAGTACGATGTGTCCACGTCGTACTCGTGACTTATACATTGGTAGGTGTATAGGACAGACATTTGGCTACCATAGTTTTAGAGTAAACTACCGGATTGTGAGCCTCAGTGTTACCTGGTTATGGGCTATGTGTTACCCGGTTATGGGCTATGTGCTACCCGGTTATAGGCGTATATACTTGTCGATACATCCGACAGAGGTTACTAGCTGCGCGCGATCATGATCGGTGATATAGTTATCATATACTTCTGGCATCCAGTTTACAGCTAATTCCAGGTACTTAGTCTCTGGCTCGACACTACGATTTATCCCTTTTTACCTACCCATACGCACTAAGGTTGTCTTCAAGTGCATTTAACTTAGCTAGTTAGTTCACCCTTATGTTCTCACAATATTACATTATGGTATATACTTTTTGTATCATGTTACGTCCCTCCGAGGACATGGTTCCCTTCCAGGTTATTTGAGCAGTTTGGATGCGGCTTGATCTGGTGGTGTATTGGACATCCTTGCAGGTATCATTATATCTTTACTCTATTATAGTTATGTACTATTTCCCATTGTGACTCTGCTATTGTAGCCTAGTGTTTGTAGGCCTATATTATTCTCTTGGTCTATTCGAACGACTGTATTATTGGGCTTCAGACAAATGATGCATACCGTTCCCTCTTGTGATTTATTTACCATAGACTGAGATTTAGTTTAGTTGTTGCATGTTAGAATTAGATATTTAGCTTGATCACTTGATCGTGGACAGTGTAAGTTCACTTTGTCGGGTCCATTAAATTGGAAAGCTCTATGGAGTCATACCAGTTAGCCATTTCTACGTGTCTGGTGTCACGCCCCAATCTCCCACAGGCTATTTTGGCCGTTCCCGCTAGACGGGAATCACCCTCGCCAGCGCTCCCGCGGAACGATCGCTTAACCTATCCGGGCGTGATGCCGCACGAGCGTGATCTACGCCCGTGCAAGGCCATGGTTCATTGGCTGGCGGCAAGAGTTCTAAGCCACAGAGTCGCACAGATTGTCCGAGTGCAGCGGATTTTAGGAACGCATAGCGATCGGTAACAGGTTCACTGAGTCGACAAATATAGCGGAAGCATTAAAACAAGTAAAGTAATCTCTTTATTGATATGAAGCATGTATTACAGGCGGCGTATAGCCGAGATTACAAGTCGCTCAAGCCTCTCTCTCTGAAATAGTAAAAGCGTGCCAAGTGGCTACAACTGTGGAATGAATGTACAGGCGATGGTCAGGCGATGTTCACAACTTATGTCTTGTATATGTGCTTCAGTCCCGGACGCGCCGTTGCAAGGCTTCAGAGGGAACTCCTGGCCTTAGCACGCACGAAGGAGGCGTCCGCACCGCACGAGGTTCTCCCGCACCCTGCATACAAACTGGTGGATTATCAGTACATTGAATGCACTGGTGGGGAAGCTACTCGCCCGCTCGACAAATCCAAACACGTAATACAGGTTTCGTGCACAACTATTAAGTTATCTTTCTAGTTGCCTTAGGATCAGTTTCATGCAAATATTGAATAGCCTAACGTGTCGGGCAGTGCGCCGTGCGATGTTAGAGGAAACACGGCGAGACTTACCAACTTACCATCTTCTTCCCTGTCCAAGGCAACCATTTAGGCAAACAGTATAAATTCGAGCAGAGGCATGTATAAACATTCAGGAGGCAAGCATATGCAAACAGGAGGGTCGTTTTAACATGATCGTTCAGGTGTTTAGTTGTTCTTGATGCGATGCAGTGACTCGCACGCGGATAGCCGCTAAGCGAGGATGACTTATCTATATGAACACGGTCGCTGCAAAGCCATTATGGACGTAGCCGGGGACAAGGATAGCTTGCTACAAGAGTACACGATGAGCTGCAAGCTACCCAGTCACGAACACGAAGACTACACACGAGCTCCATCCGGACCGGATCGGCCCCAGTGCCCCGGTGACCGTCCGTGGAACTTACCTCGGGTCCGAGTTGTCCGCGACATACAAGCATTGGGTCTTTCCAATTATCACGAGATACACGAGAACACGAGAACACGCGTGCACTAGAACAAGAGAACACGAGTGCACGGGAACACGAGTACACGAGTACACGGGATACTTGAATCAAGATTCTGTACAGTGAATATCTTGTCTTGATGCATTCCCCTGGTTCGGGGCTGCCCGGTGACCTAACGGTCCTGGATACTTGCAGGGTCAATCATACACGGAACGACTACTGAGTAGTCTCCCGGAGTTTGGATGAAAACACGGTAACTATCAAGCAGACAAGCATGCATTTCTAGGAACATAAGCAGGCACGTTGCTCGGGCCCGAAGGTAAGCCGAGAAGTGAAACCGTTAAAGGACTTAGCATGCGAGGGTCTGAATATAAGTAGTATTTCCTTTTTCCATGTTCTAGCAAGCAATATGAGTTAGGATTATTCCCTTAGCTAGGTGCGTTGTGTCACGCCCCGATCTCCCGCAGGCAATCGGCCGTTCCCGCTAGGCAGGAATCACCCTCGCCAGCGCTCCCGCGGAACGATCGCTTAACCTATCCGGGCGTGATGCCGCACGAGCGTGAGCCACGCCCGTGCAAGGCCATGGTTCATTAGCTGGCGGCAAGAGTTCTAAGCCACAGAGTCGCACAGATTGTCCGAGTGCAGCGGAGTCATGAACGCATAGGCGATCGGTAACAGGTTCACTGAGTCGACAAATATAGCGGAAGCATAGAAACACAAGTTGAAGTAAAGCAAGCTCTTTTATTGATATAAACTTGTGTTACAGGCGGCGTATAGCTGAGATTACAAGTCGCTCAAGCCTCTCTCTAAAACAGTAAAAGCGTGCCAAGTGGCTACAACTGTGGAATGAATGTACAGGCGATGGTCAGGCGATGTTCACAACTTATGTCTTGTATATGTGCTTCAGTCCCGGACGCACCGTTGTAAGGCTTCAGAGGAAACTCCTGGCCTTAGCACGCACGAAGGAGGCATCCGCACCGAACGAGGTTATCCCGCACCCTGCACACAAACTGGTGGATTATCAGTACATTGAATGCACTGGTGGGGAAGCTACTCGCCCGCTCGACAAATCCGAACACGTAATACAGGTTCCGTGCACAACTATTAAGTTGTCTTTCTAGTTGCCTTAGGATCAGTTTCATGCAAACATTGAATAGCTTATCGTGTCGGGCAGTGCGCCGTGCGATGTTTGAGGAAACACAGCAGGACTTACCATCTTACCATTTGTCCTTCCCTGTCCAAGGCAAACATTGTTAATTCGAGCACGGGCAAGCATAAACATTCAGGAGGCATAGCATATGCAAACACGAGGGTTCTTATAACATGATCGTTCAGGTGTTAAGTTATTCATTGATGCTATGCAATGACTCGCACGCGGATAGCCGCTAAGCGAGGATGACTGGTTAACTTTTGTTTCACAGGCAAGCATGCGACAGGTTAAATACACACGATAAACACACGATGCATTGCAAGCCATATTCACACGATAATTACATGAGGCATTGCAAGCATATACACACGATGATCACTGGCTGATGCCATAGTGGACTAGTCAAGGATGTGAATAACATGCAACGAGGAAAAACACGAGGAGCTCATAAAACACGATGCATTACAAGTTACCCAGTCCGCACACGATGACTATAAACACGAAGTCTGCCCGGATCGGATCGGTGCCAGTGCCCCAGCACCATCCGCAGAACTTATATCCTTGTGCACAAGTTGTCCATGATCGAACACGATTAATAATTTACACACGAGCACACGAGATTCATTTAGCTATTGGATATGCACAGTCTCCTGGGCTGCTGTAAGCCCGCACACGAGGGAGACTTGCAGGGAGATCCAAATACCTGAATGAGTCTTGCCACAGGAGCATGATTCTTTTACTTGGCATGATGCAGTCTCCTGGATCGGGAACTGCCTTGGTGACCTAACGGTCCCGAATACTTGCGGGTTCGTTCAGGCACGGAACGACTACGTAGTAGTCTCCCGGGGTTTGGATGAAAATACGGTAACAATCAAGCAGACAAGCATGCGTTTCTAGGAACATAAGCAGGCACGTTGCTCGGGCCCGAAGGTAAGCCGAGAGTTGAAACCGTTAAGGGACTTAGCATGCGAGGGTCTGAATATAAGCAGTATTTCATTTCCATGTTCTAGCAAGCAGTACAAGTTGGGATTATTCCCTTAGCTAGGTGCGTTGGATTTATTAGCATGCAGGGGTGAATCACCTAGCGACTAGCATAAATATTCCAGATTTTTATGTGTGCTGGTTAAGCAAAGACAAGTTCACCGTAGCCACCCACCTTAGCGATGATTCGCCTCGGTAGAGCGATACGTCTGAGCGAGCCTCTGAAAGTCCAAGCCGGATTCCTTTAGGGACAAGTCTGGATATCCTTTGCTTCTTGTTCGAGGTAAAGCCGGTCGGGACAGCTGCACGATTGCCGATTGAGACGGCAGTCCGCTTGAGCGGAACAGGGTATTACATCCTACCCAACTTAGAAAAAGTCTCGTCCTCGAGACTTACTAAGGACAAGCAGTAATCTAGGGTTGAGGCACTCCTAGACAAGTCGTTGTACTTGTTCGTTTGGATATTCACTTGCACAAGCGTCGATCTTAGCATATCGCTTAGACTGGATCGTGCGCACCTTTGACATGCATTTTTAGTGTGAGCACGTCAACCAGCTTAGTGATAGCGAAGTCTCAGCACTCGAGTCTCACCTTTTCTTAAGTCTTGGATGGTGCACTAGTTCAAGGCGTCCCTCGAATAGATGCATTCAACCAAACTTAGGGTTAGTGAAAATCGGATAAGCTACTAGCGATACTCTCGAAGGGTTCGCACAGGTTGGCACAAAGGCCACTCGCAGCATACAACCAGACAAGCAAGCATATCATTCAAAACGCATTTTGAAAGTATTTAAACTTATTGTTGGAACATCCCATCGAGGCATTGAGAGAGAGCATGCACATAACCCACGAACGAGCTTTCGAAACAGAGATATCAAATTGAATTCCAAAGGCGTAGAAGCCAGGCTCTGATACCAACATGTCACGCCCCAATCTCCCGCAGGCAATCGGCCGTTCCCGCTAGACAGGAATCACCCTCGCCAGCGCTCCCGCGGAACGATCGCTTAACCTATCCGGACGTGATGCCGCACGAGCGTGAGCCACGCCCGTGCAAGGCCATGGTTCATTAGCTGGCGGCAAGAGTTCTAAGCCACAGAGTCGCACAGATTGTCCGAGTACAGCGGAGTCATGAACGCATAGGCGATCGATAACAGGTTCACTGAGTCGACAAATATAGCGGAAGCATAGAAACACAAGTTGAAGTAAAGCAAGCTCTTTTATTGATATAAACTTGTGTTACAGGCGACGTATAGCTGAGATTACAAGTCGCTCAAGCCTCTCTCTGAAACAGTAAAAGCGTGCCAAGTGGCTACAACTGTGGAATGAATGTACAGGCGATGGTCAGGCGATATTCACAACTTATGTCTTGTATATGTGCTTCAGTCCCGGACGCACCGTTGTAAGGCTTCAGAGGAAACTCCTGGCCTTAGCACGCACGAAGGAGGCATCCGCACCGAACGAGGTTATCCCGCACCCTGCACACAAACTGGTGGATTATCAGTACATTGAATGCACTGGTGGGGAAGCTACTCGCCCGCTCGACAAATCCGAACACGTAATACAGGTTCCGTGCACAACTATTAAGTTGTCTTTCTAGTTGCCTTAGGATCAGTTTCATGCAAACATTGAATAGCTTATCGTGTCGGGCAGTGCGCCGTGCGATGTTTGAGGAAACACGGCGGGACTTACCATCTTACCATTTGTCCTTCCCTATCCAAGGCAAACATTGTTAATTCGAGCACGGGCAAGCATAAACATTCAGGAGGCATAGCATATGCAAACACGAGGGTTCTTATAACATGATCGTTCAGGTGTTAAGTTATTCATTGATGCTATGCAATGACTCACACGCGGATAGCCGCTAAGCGAGGATGACTGGTTAACTTTTGTTTCACAGGCAAGCATGCGACAGGTTAAATACACACGATAAACACACGATGCATTGCAAGCCATATTCACACGATAATCACACGAGGCATTGCAAGCATATACACACGATGATCACTGGCTGATGCCATAGTGGACTAGTCAAGGACGTGAATAACATGCAACGAGGAAAAACACGAGGAGCTCATAAAACACGATGCATTACAAGTTACCCAGTCCGCACACGATGACTATAAATACGAAGTCTGCCCGGATCGGATCGGTGCCAGTGCCCCAGCACCATCCGCAGAACTTATATCCTTGTGCACAAGTTGTCCATGATCGAACACGATTAATAATTTACACACGAGCACACGAGATTCATTTAGCTATTGGATATGCACAGTCTCCTGGGCTGCTGTAAGCCCGCACACGAGGGAGACTTGCAGGGAGATCCAAATACCTGAATGAGTCTTGCCACAGGAGCATGATTCTTTTACTTGGCATGATGCAGTCTCCTGGATCGGGAACTGCCTTGGTGACCTAACGGTCCCGAATACTTGCGGGTTCGTTCAGGCACGGAACGACTACGTAGTAGTCTCCCGGGGTTTGGATGAAAATACGGTAACAATCAAGCAGACAAGCATGCGTTTCTAGGAACATAAGCAGGCACGTTGCTCGGGCCCGAAGGTAAGCCGAGAGTTAAAACCGTTAAGGGACTTAGCATGCGAGGGTCTGAATATAAGCAGTATTTCATTTCCATGTTCTAGCAAGCAGTACAAGTTGGGATTATTCCCTTAGCTAGGTGCGTTGGATTTATTAGCATGCAGGGGTGAATCACCTAGCGACTAGCATAAATATTCCAGATTTTTATGTGTGCTGGCTAAGCAAAGACAAGTTCACCGTAGCCACCCACCTTAGCGATGATTCGCCTCGGTAGAGCGATACGTCTGAGCGAGCCTCTGAAAGTCCAAGCCGGATTCCTTTAGGGACAAGTCTGGATATCCTTTGCTTCTTGTTCGAGGCAAAGCCGGTCGGGACAGCTGCACGATTGCCGATTGAGACGGCAGTCCGCTTGAGCGGAACAGGGTATTACACGTTGGATTTATTAGCATGCAGGGGGTGATTCACCTAGCGACTAGCATAAACATTCTAGATTTTTATGTGTGCTGGCTAAGCAAAGACAAGTTCACCGTAGCCACCCACCTTAGCGATGATTCGCCTCGGTAGAGCGATACGTCTGAGCGAGCCTCTGAAAGACCAAGCCGGATTCCTTTAGGGACAAGTCTGGATATCCTTTGCTTCTTGATTGAGGCAAAGCGGGTCGGGACAGCTGCACGATTGCCGTTTGAGATGGCAGTCCGCTTGAGCGAAACAGGGTGTTACATCTGGTCCCATATGTTTTGGGACTATGGCGTGACAATAACCATGATGTCATGCATATCGAGAAGAATGTGTTTGACAACATAATTAATACTGTGATGTACGTAAATGAAAAGACGAAAGACAATTCCAAGGCCAGGTTGAACTTAGAAGAAATATGCAGACGCCCTACGTTGCATTTGATAAAGGAAGGGAATAAAAAGTATAAGCAGTCTAAGGCAATTTTCTCACTAGACAAGGAGGATAAAGGGAGACTTTGTAGGTGGATTCATGGGCTAAAATTTTCAGACGGGTATATGTTGAATTTGAGAAGTTGTGTTGACCCGAAGGAGAACAAACTGACGATATGAATAGCCATGACTGTCACGTATTCATGGAAAGGTTAATTAAAATTGTATTTCGGGAATTCTTACCGCAGGTAGTTTGGGATCCATTGACTGATCTTAGCATATTCTTCAGGGATCTTTGTTCTACAAAGTTGATAGTCGATCGTCTAGAAAAGCAATAGAAGGATATTACGGTAACACTATGCAAGCTGGACAGAGTGTTCCTTCCTGAATTCTTTGAATCTATAGAGCATTTACCCATTCATCTTTCTTACGAGACACTTATTGGTGGTCCTGTCGTTTATCGGTGGATGTACCCGTTCGAGTGTTAACTGAACCACCTAAAGAGAAAAGGTGAAAAATAAGGCACGGGTCGAGGTTTCAATTTGTGAAGCCTATGTTCTTGAGGAGATTACAAACTTTTGCTCATTTTATTTTAAGTCACATGTTGCTACTAATAGAACAAGAGTTCCTAGAAACAATGACAGATATCAGGAATCTAATGATGCAATACTGAAAGTATTCAATACTTTCGGTAAGCCTTCGGGCAAAATGAATAAGAGATATCTGAATGACAACGAGCTAAGGGCTGCTCAGTTATATATATTACTCAACTGTGATGAGCATAGAGTGGAGAAGCTAGAGTGGTAAGTAATTAATATGTTAACATTTAAGTCATCTTAATGTAATAGTATACGATAATATTTGTACTCTAATTGGACGATGTTTTATTATTTTTTAGCATATTTAATGATGAGATGAGGTCGATGAGATCATACATAACAAATGAAGAAGTAGAACATAAAATAAGACTTTATTTTCCTTTTTGATTGAGTATATATGTAAGGATTATTTTGTATATGTACTATGTACAATAATTAACATAACGTTGAACTTAATATCATTTCTTTGGTATTTAGGTCGATCGTCCTCAAACAATACTCGAGAATGAGTCTATTAGAACTCTATCCAATGGACCAATTTATGCTGTCAAAATTTGGCTAATCTACTGTGTGAATGGGTTTAGGTTCAAGTCAACAAAAGTTTCGATAAGAGACAGCTTCTTGGATCTCGATTCTACAAAAAATAGTTGTTTGTGTATCAGATCTTTGAGCTACAAAGATATCGATCCGTGTAATATTTTCTATAGCATCTTACGGGAGATTGTAGAGTTGACATATAATTATGGAACAGTTCTTGCTAAGATCATGTTATTCAGGTGTGATTGGTTCGATCCGATCCAAGATCAAGGTTGGAAAATAGACAAGCATGAGCTTGTAGATATAAACTACCGACGTCGATATCAAGGCTATGAACTATTTTCCTATCAATTCAGGCTTACCTCGTGTACTTCATAGTTTTCCTAAACGGGGAACAACGAGGTCGGACTGGTGGGCAGTATGCAAAACGAAAGCTAAAAATATCTTTGAAGTTAACAAAATAGCTTATCAGGAGGATGAGCTACCTATTGTAATAAATATTGTAGATGTAGACTCAACGAAAGTTTCTCATTACACGTCTAATCATGTGGATGAGGTAGAATTATCCGAAGAGGAAGATTGTAATGACCCATTCCGCTCAAGTGGACAGCCGATTCAAATGGCGAAAGTGCAACGACACAACCCATTTTACTAAGTAAGAAGACTCGTTTGAGGCAAATAATTTACATGCTAAGGTGGGTGGCTACGATAAACTTGTCTTTGCTTAGCCAGCACACTTAAAATATGGAGGATACATGCTAGTCGCTAGGTGAATCACCCCCTGCATACTAATAAAGAATACAACACACCTAGCTAAGGAAATAATCCCAACTTGTATTGCTTATGTTAGAACATGGAAAATAAAACTTGGCTTATAAATGGATCCTCGCATTCTACCTTTGCCTTGTGCAAGTAGACCCCGCTATGCCTTGAGTAGAATATTATACTCTTCGTAGTGTACTGCTTCATTTGCTACACTACACGACTCTAGATTATGTTGCTCGGTATGTCCCTTTACGGTTTTACTCCTCGCTTTACCCTTAGACCCTTGCCAAACGTGAATGCTTATATTTTATGTAAATGCCTGCTTGCCTGCTTACTTGTAGTTTGTATTTTTTGTCTCATTTCAATGCTTGTCACATAATCTATGCCATAATTAAGTAATACTGTCCGTATCGTGCATGCATCTTGTTAGCCAGGAGACTATCAAATAGTACTTTTGTGCAATATGAACCTGCAAGTATCCGGGATAGTTAGGTCGCCAAGGCAATCCCCGAACCAGGGGAATGATCAAGGCAAGTGGAATTCCGATCGAGAATCATGTCAAGTTTATATCTAAACGAAAATCATGTCAAGCAAATCAAGAATCACAGATCGTAGAGCAATGCTCGTTCAGAACAAAAATCATGGATTGTCTTGTCAAGATATGAATTTGGAATGACCTAAGACTTGCATGTCGTAGACAATTTGTGCACAAGGTCATAGTTCTGCGGACGGTCGCTGGGGTACATGCATCGATTCAATCCGGGTGAAACTCTATTGTATAGTCCATTGTACTGGTCGAGATGGCTTGTAGCGCACCTTATTCTTTCATTGCATACCATCCTCGCTGGTGACTAGTCGTCCTTTATGGCTATGCCAGCGACCTCTTGTTCATATAGATAAGTCATCCTCACTTAGCGGCAATCCGCATGCGAGTTATTGCATCGCATCTAGAAATTGGGAAATACCTGAACGATCATGAGTATAACACACTTGTATATATGGAACACTTTAATATCTTATGCAATACACCTAATAATCCGTGTAACTCGTGCACCCGAAACATAATCTCACTCACAACACTTGTGTTTGCATATGCTATTGCCCCTATATATATATATATATATATATATATATATATATATATATATATATATATATATATATATATATATATATATATATACTCATGCTTGAATTAACTTGGTTGATCTTGGACAGGGAAGGACGGATAGTAAGTTGGTAAGTCTCGTCGTGATTTCTCTTTATATCGCTTGGCACATTGCCACACGAGTTAGACTTTTTATAAATGCCATAAAACTGATCCTAAGGCAAGATTAGTAAGATAACTTAATAGATGGTGCACGTAACCTATATAACGTGTTTAAGTTTTTCGAGCAGGCGAGAAGCCTCCCCAATAGTGCATTCATGTACTGATAACCCACCAGATTGCTTGCAGGGTACGGGAGAACCTCGTTCGGTGCGGATGAATCCTTCGTACGTGCTAAGGCGTGAAGTTCACTCTGGAGCCTTGGAGCATTACGTCCAGAACTGAAGCACATATACAAGACATAATGTTAGAATATCGCCTATACATCATTTCATAAATGTAGCCACTTGGCACACTTTTACTGTTTCAGAGAGAGGCTTGAGCGACTTGTAATCTCGGCCAAGCGTCGCTTGTAACACTTGTTCAATATCAATAAAGAGTTTTCTTTACTTCTATACTTGTGTTATTCAATGCTTCCTCTATTGACAACTCTGTGAACTTGTTATCAATCGCCTATGCTTTATTATTCCACTGCACTCATACAATCTGTGCGACTCTGTGGCTTAGACCTCTTATCGCCTGCATGGACCATACCCTTGCACGGGTGCGGCATCACGCCCAGATAGGTCAAGCGATCATCCAGCGGGAGCGCTGGTATGATGATTCGTGCCTAGCGGGATGACCGATTTGTCACGTCCCAGTCCCAAAAATACGTAGGACTAGGACACGTAAGCATGCCAGCCGCATGGATATGGCAACTCCAATATATGGAAACCAAAATCTACACGTACGCTATAATATGAATATCAATCCATAAGTGGTATAAACATATGTCACAAGTCATAGGGTATAATCTAAATCTCATCCACGAAAATCAAATATAAATAAATAACCAGTGTCTATGAAACTAGATCTCAATATAAGTATCTAAGGATGATAGTTTGATGAAAACAAATCCACCACCAACTCGAATGTAAGGTACAACACAATAAACACAATATAAGAATATCAGCTAACGACCACGGGCTCGAAGAGAAGACATCCTCGAAACATATGTAACCATCCAAATCTACGCTCCTGCAAATACTCAAGAACAGATACACCTGGAAAGGTACCAGGTCCTCAGAGGGACGTAACAAGATACATAGAAGCAAGCTAATTTGAATACAGTAAACATGCATAAGGTTTAAAAATATATAAGTACGTTGTACAAGACAATCTATATGAATGCAAATGAGTACAACTTTTTAACGTATGGGCAAGGGTAGGCTACTCGATCTAAGCCTCACAACTCACACACCCGCCAGTGGACATCAGAAATTGTCATACCTCGGGGGTAGCGACCAGCACGACTCTACAGAAATCGAAATACCTCGGGGGTAGCGACCAGCGCGACACACGCCCGTAGTGTAAACTATATACTACGGTTTACCAGAGTAGTTAAAAGCCCATACGCCTAATGATTGTCCTCTCATGATACTAGGTGCCATGTGTGTGTCAACATATCTAATACATAGTAATGACTGAAGGAAAACTACACATGCAAGAACTATACAAAAATGCAATAAATATACAGAAATATACTAAGCATGCAAAATACTGTAAGCAATTTGGCAAGGTATCTTGCCTGGCAAGAAAGCTGCAAAATATAATGTCCCGATGTCAACACCAAGAGTCAGAAGCTACGGCCTCAGAATGAACGTCTTCGGATGCTGAAAAAAATATCACCAACGTTCCCGGAATAAACAAAATAGCTAGAAAGCACTTCACTTTCATCCAATTTAGACACAGGGGCAAAATAATAATTTCGGATAAAAGTGGGGTCCACGTGTGACCCACTTTGCACCGAAAAGCGTGCCAAGAGTAAAGGTCTCTAAATAGGATAAATTATAGGTCAAAAAACTCTAAATGTCAATACGAACCCAACGGTATATCCAAATGTGGATTCCGATGAGCCAAACATAATTTTGCCCAAAAAGTCAACCGTGGGGCCCGCCAATTGGCAACTTGGTCAACTATCTCCGAATTGAGTGAAAATTGGGTCACAGGACCAGCGCGTTACCATGAGTCTAGTGGCGCAAGTTTTGTCGCAATCTGACAAGCGTCCACAAAATGAGCACGACTTTCGTAAAAGTTACGATACGGGGTGTGTCCGCGGATACGGGCTAATTCTGATGCGCACACGCGTCCAAATCAGTTTTTGCGAACTCTCACGTGTCCAGTTATGCTACGCGCACCGTTCGGTACACTTGGTACACGGCGGGGCGGTCCCGTTTGGCGGGGCGCGCTCCATTTCATAACTTTTGAAAATCTGGAAAAAGTGTGTTCGCAGGTTTTTCCAACGAATTTAATTCTACCTACAGCAGTTAATAATATAGGGTTACTTAACAAAAATTAAACTAGGTCAAGTGGTCTACGCATACCAAAAAGAATCATCGAATTCGGATCTCTGTGGTGGGAGATACGAATTCGGGAATATGGATGATCACCGTAGTTTTCTGCGATCCCAGAAATTGGTCTATTTCCGCCAACTTTGACGCTATTTTTGCCTATGGTTACGCGTTGTTCGAGGTCTACTATCACATAGATATGGAAGAGGGTTAAGGGATGAGCATACCGGTGAAGACGGGGTGGTGTTTGGTTGAGCGAGGCGACGGAAAATAACTCGGGAACACATGTACCTTGCTGCGAAAATCTGCAGTGCGCGGGTGCGCGGGGTCGCGGTCGTCGGGATCGGTTTGGACGGCCTGGCGTGGTTCTTCGGCTGCGGTGGCAGCGCTCTCTAGGTCTAGATGGGAAGAGGAAGAGATTGGATGATCTAGGGTTAGGATTTTAGATGAAATAATGATATATATATATATATATATATATATATATATATATATATATATATATATATAAGAGAAGAAGGGTGGGTCGGTTAATTAGCTGCGGGGGGGGGGGGGGGGTCTTGCTGTGGTGTTATGGGTCTGTTGCTAATTTGGTTTTCTAGGGAAGTGGCTCACAAGCATGGGCGGCTGTGACTTTGCTAACGGGAGGGTATGATAGTTTGGGTTGGAGTAGTTTAGTTAATGGGTAGGGTAGTTGTTAAGTTATTAGTTAGTAGTATATATGCACGTGCTTTGCACGTATCTTGGAGTGGATGATGTTTATTTAACTTTGTTGTTTTTAATTATATAGGTTAAGAATTCAACCCTTCAAATTCCGTGGGAACATCTTAGAAGATTTAGCAAGTAGTATGAACCCTTCGATTTCCGTAATACATTAATGAATCTCTTAAATGGTTATCAGTGGAATTTATTGTAGGTATTCTTTTAATTAGTAAATATATTGAAGGGCATTTTTGGGAAGAAAACTTCCATGGTGAAGCCTACTTTGACATTATATAGTAGAATAGATTAATAGATTTTTATTTTTATTTTTCCATTTCTTTTCTTTTCTTTTCTTTTCCTTTTATAAATTCCTTTAAAATATATATGTATATATATATATATATATATATATATATATATATATATATATATATATATATATATTTATATATACGTATATACTCATAGGAAAAATTTAGAATTATATTAATACACACCATTAAGCTAGCAACTGCTCAAGGGGTCTCCTACATGAAATAAATTCAGAAAAATTCTTAATGGCCCCATAAATCCCCTAAGTGCACGAACACCTAAAATAAAAATTAATAAAAATCTATTTCTCTTAATTAGCCACTAATTACTACAATTAAATTAATAATTATAAATAAATAAAACCATATACGGTTTCTAGGAATAGGGGTTTTACATTCTACCCAACTTATAAAAATTTCGTCCTCGAAATTAAAATTAAGCCACGGTAGAAAGTCAAGGATGGTATAAGATTTGCATTGTTTAAAATGCAAGGCCAGGTTTAAAGGGGTGGGCGATGTTGCGCGTTACACATCCCAAAAAATCATGGGAAAATCCACATGAGCGAAAAATAGGTTTCTTCATATGTCATGTCCAATGGTGTGGACACCTAAATGCTCTTTTGCATAAAAGCGCCCAATAATTGGAAAATTGCACAAAGATGAGAATTGGATGATGGGCACGTCTGGGATAGGGGTGTAGAATTTGTAGGAAGGCAGTGGCTAGTGTAGTGCTCCAATTATCGGAGCACGGTAAGGTGCGCTAAGTGATATAATTATTACAAAATTAAATAAAAAAATATCGTGTTCTATCTCTAACTGGACTCAATCTAACCTTAGTCTCACTATCTCAGCCAAGTAGGTCAAATTTTGGGTGAGGGGTTCACAATCTACCGAACTTTAAAATTTATCCATCTATCACCTAAGGCTATACATCTAGAAAAACTATTCCTCAAATTATTTAATCATGTTATTCAATCCTCAAAGTTTTAACACCAAACATATTACCTATGATATGCCCTTAATCAATTATAAAAGAGAGTCACTAAGTCATGTGATTAGCCTTATGGGGTATATCTAGTACTATCAGTGTCAACTTATACCAGCACGAGGTTTCATCTTTCCGAAATAAGAGAAGACAGAGAGTAATAATAAAGAATTCAAGGTGAATGTGATAGAATACAAGTACGAGGCTCAAAGAGATTAAAGAATTTGAAAAGAGAGTTGTCAGGACAGTTGTGGATTGAAATCTTATTTTTTTTATTTTTTTTGATAATTTCCTATTTACATGCTCGTATCAGTACAGTTATGTAACCGATACGATATGTCAGACATGTCTAGGGGCAAGTATATCCGTCTACTACCATATATCTCAATCCACGTAAAGTAGTCATGCGAAGAGCGAACCAAGCGCACTAAGGTTAGCTAGACCTTAATACACCGATTCTGATTAGGCAATTATATCATTGTGTGCACCCAATAATATATATGCCATGAGCAAGCTCGATAAAAGAATAAGCTTGCAAAAACTAGGCTATAATAGCAGCATAAATCAAGGTAGTACAGAAAATATAAGTACGCTAGATTATGATGAGAGAAGTTATAAAATAATTCCAGTTCTCAAAGAAGATAAGACTCTTACAATCTCTACAGTGGTCATACTAAATCCTTGTCTAAGTCGATAGTCGACCAAATAGGGGTATGGGCTTCTAAGCTCTACAGTCTGATGAAACATTATCTTCTTATGCTAGCACACAGTTAATGTCATTCAGCTACACTTCAATAATAGGGCAAAAGACTATGTGATACTAGGTTATGAGGTATACTATCCAACTTATAACAATAAACTAATACTGTAATTGCCTTAAGGATACCGTAGAAACTCCTGTTAAGGTCTACGAGAAGGGGGTCTTGGTACTTATTAGGGTATCCTCTTTTATTACATAGGCCATGGTCGTCCTAAGTCTTAGTCTTAGTGCAAGTGTCAATAGTAAGAATGGAACAGTTATTGGCCTCAAGGGAAAGAGAATATAACTCGTATTGAGGTGGGGTACAGATTACGCAATTTAAAACTAAGGGATAAGCACCAGGTCTCAATCTACAAGAATAGCTTAAACCATCAAGTTCTAACTACTAAGCACACAATTTCAAAATTTAACATTAACAACTAGAATCCCAGCAACTATATGTCCTTAACACAGAATAAATCACCTAGCCTACAATCAGAAGTGTCAGATGGTACGAGTTAAAAGATGAAGAATAGAGGAACAAAATTTAGTCGTCGTGCAATTAGCGAACGCTAAGGTCGTAGAGGAACAATATATGAAATTAAAATAGAGGGCTCTAGATAGCATCTTGGTTTTCTAAGGAGGAGTGGTATGCTAGTTTTTATGTTTGACGTATGATCAAGAGAAATATTATATTCATTGCTCTTGGCTTCCTAAGGTACCATCTGCTACTAATAAGACAATGATCTAAGTTTATAGTTCTCCAATACTATCTAACTATGAAGGTTAGGTTCAGTCCTAATATTCAATTTTGGTTTTCTATTGGTTCCTCAATACTACGGTCAAACATTATGGTAAAACTTTTAACTAACTCTAGTAGCATCTATACTACTCTCAAGTCTTCATAATACATCAAGGGGTAATGGTAAACCAATCTATAGATAAGGAATTTTAGAATTCACTAGATATTTTAAACTTAGTGGTGTGTCAATATTCTCGTTGTATTCTTAATAGGTATGCTACCATAATTATCATCCTAATAACAGGGGTTCCTATATTCTAGCAGAAGGCTATACTCAAGGAATCATCAGAAAAGTACAGGAATCAAGCAGGATACAATTATTCAAATAGAATAGACTGGAAGGAGGGCGAATCATAGTCAATTATGGATGAGATCCTATGCTCTATCCCTACGTGCAGGCTTGTTCGGTACAATAACGTAACTGAGACGATATGCTCTCGACCTGCATGGACCACCACAAAAACATGTCATGCCCTAGTCCCAAAAATATGTAGGACTAGGACACGTAAGCATGCCAGCCGCATGGATATGGCAACTCCAATATATGGAAACCAAAATTCACACGTATGCTGTAATATGAATATCAATCCACAAGTGGTATAAACATATGTCACAAGTAACATGATATAATCTAAATCTCATCAACAAAAATCAAATATAAATAAATAACCAGTGTCTATGAAACTAGATCTCAATATAAGTATCTAAGGATGATAGTTGGATGGAAACAAATCCACTACCAACTCGAATGTAAGGTACAACACAATAAACACAATATAAGAATACCAGCTAACGACCACGGGCTCGAAGAGAAGACATCCTCGAAATATATGTAACCATCCAAATCTGCGCTCATGTAAATACTCAAGAACATATACACCTGGAAAGGGACCAGGTCCTCAGAGGGACGTAACAAGATACATAGAAGCAAGCCAATTTGAATACAGTAAACATGCATAATATTTGAAAATATATAAGTGCGCTGTACAAGACAATCTATATGAATACAAATAAGGACAACTTTTTGACGTATGGGCAAGGGTAGGCTACTCGATCTAAGCCTCACAACTCACACACCCGCCAGTGGACATCAGAAATCGTCATACCTCGGGGGTAGCGACCAGCACGACTCTACAAAAATCGATAAACCTCGGGGGTAGCGACCAGCGCGACACACGCCCATAGTACGAACTATATACTATGGTTTACCAGAGTGGTTAAAAGCCCATACGCCTAATGATTGTCCTCTCATGATACTAGCTGCCATGTGTGTGTCAACATATCTAATACATAGTAATGACTGAAGGAAAACTACACATGCAAGAACTATACAGAAATACAATAAATATACAGAAATATACTAAGCATGCAAAATACTGTAAGCAATTTGGCAAGGTATCTTGCCTGGCAAGAAAGCTGCAAAATGTAATGTCCCGATGTCAACACCAAGAGTCAGAAGCTACGGCCTCAGAATGAACGTCTCCGAATACTGAAAAAACATCACCAACATTCCCAGAATAAGAAAAATAGCTAGAAAGTACTTTCCTTTCATCCAATTTGGACACAGGGGCAAAACGGTAATTTCGAATAAAAGTGGGGTCCACGTGTGGCCCACTTTGCACCGAAAAGTATGCCAAGAATAAAGGTCTCTAAATAGGACAAATTATAGGTCAAAAAAAATCTAAATGTCAATACGAACCCAACAGTATATCCAAATATGGATTCCGATAAGTCGAACACAATTTCGCCCAAAAAGTCAACCGTAGGGCCCGCCAATTGGCGACTTGGTCAACTGTCTCAGAATTGCGTGAACATTGGGTCACAGGACTAGCGTGTTACCACGAGTCCAGTGGCATAAGTTTCGTCGCAATCTGACGAGCGTGCACAAAATGTACGCGACTTTTGCAAAAGTTACGACATGGGGTGTGTCCGCGGATACGGACTGATTCTGACGCGCACAAGCGTCCAAATCAGTTTCCGTGAACTCTCACATGTCCGGTTATACTACGCGCACCGTTCGATATATTTGGTACACAGCAGAGCGGTCCCATTTGGTGGGGCGCGCTCCGTTTCACAACTTTTAAAAATATGGAAAAAGTGTGTTCGCGGAATTTTCCAACGAATTTAATTCTACCTAGCAGTTAATAATATAGGGTTATTTAACAAAAATTAAACTAAGTCAAGTGGTCTACGCATACCAAAAAGAATCATCGAATTTGGATCTCTGTGGTGGGAGATACGAATTCGGGAACATGGGTGATCACCATAGTTTTCTGCGATCCCAGAAATTGGTCTATTTTTGCAAACTTTGGCGCTATTTTTACCTATGGTTATGCGTTGTTCGAGGTCTACTATCACACAGATATGGAAGAGGGTTAATGGGTGAGCATACTGGTGAAGACCGGGCGGCGTTTGGTTGAGCGAGGCGACAGAAAATAACTCGGGAACACAGGTACCTTGCTGCGAAAATCTATAGTGCGCGGGGTACACGGGGTCGCGGTCGTCGGGATCGGTTTGGACGGCCTGGCGGGGTTCTCCGGTTGCGGTGACGGTGCTCTCTAGGTCTAGATGGAAAGAGGAAGGGATTGGATGATCTAAGGTTAGGATTTTAGATTATATATATATATATATATATATATATATATATATATATATATATATATATAAAAGAGAAGAAGGGGGGTCGGTTAATTAGCCGCGGGGGGGGGGGGTCTTGCTGTGGTGTTATGGGTCTGTTGCTAATTTGGTTTGTGTCACGCCCCAGTCCCAAAATACGTAGGACTAGGAACACGTAAGCATGTCAGCCGCATGGATATGGCAACTCCAATATATGGAAACCAAAATCCACACATACGCTGTAATATAAAAATCAATCCACAAGTGGTATAAACATATGTCACAAGTCATAGGGTACAATCTAAATCTCATCCACAGAAAATTAATATAAATGAATAACCAGCATCTATATAACTAGATCTCAACATAAGTATCTAAGGATGATAGTTGGATGAAAACAAATCCACTACCAACTCGAATATAAGAGCAAATACAATATGAGTACAACACAATAAATGCTATATAAGAATACCAGCTATCAATCACGGGCTCGAAGAGAAGACATCCTCGAACATCCGTAACCATCCGAATCTGCGCTCCTGCGAATACTCAAGAACAGATACACATGGCAGCGGACCAGGTCCTAAGAGGGACATAACAAGATACTTAAACACATGCCAATAAAGTACTGAAATAAATATCCAAAGGGGTCGCCTAACCGTCTAAGTGAATGCAGTTAAGAACAACTTTTCCCATAAGTGAGCTATCTGGCTGAAAACCTGGGATTTGGCATGGTTCTCTATTGGAGATCCAGGGGACTACAAAGGCACGACGACTTTCGAACACCGGAGGCCCGCCTGATAATAATATAATATATAGTGGTCATCACCGCCCGTATCTTCAGCGGAGAATCCAGCCGCACAATAGAAAAAGTGTAAAGGAGCTCAAATGCGGTACTTGTTGTTCTCCCCACCCTATGCTCTAAGCATGTCACATCCATGACACAATTTGGTTCATAGCCTATTCTTAGTACCCTAGCCCAAATCCTGCAACCAAACAAGGACAAGGATGGGGCCACCGTACTACAATAAGCTATGTCCCTGGACCTCTAATAACTGCCAAGTCTACTAGCATACAAAGTTTCTAACAGCAGTTATTCTTAACGCACGACCCACACGTACCGATGATCAGTCAATACGTACGTCCGTGATCAATATGAGACTCACAACTCGTGTAAAAATATGTGTCACAGTCAAATGAAACCTAATGGTGCTACATGATAATGGGGTAGTCTCATAAACAAGGTCAATGCAATTACATAAATAAAAATATACCGCGACGACACCATCGCGCACATTTTATATAACAGTTAAAACATATGAACTAAAGATAGAAAATAAAGATGCATACAACATATGAAATATAAATAACAGAACTAAAGACAGAAAATAAAGATGCATGCAACATATGGAATATAAATAAAAGTACAATGGCAAGGTATACTTGCCTGGCAAAGAAGCTGTAATGTACCAATAACCTGCTCCAGAAATTGCGCAGAATAAATCCAATATCCTATGTACACATAAATATAATACAATAGGATCATTAGTCTTTACACTAGCACATACACAACCACATTTACACTGGACTCAGGGGGTATACTAGGGGTAACACTAGTCATCTAACACGGTCAATTATGCGTTGAATTACGCGGGTGTCGCATCTTCAAGTACTGTACGAAATCAGTCAGTCAACTGACAAGTATCTTTGCCAGTACGTTTAATGTACGCAAGGCAGACAAATTCACAAGTTCTTAGGGTCAACATGGTCAAGGTAAGTATGGGATAGTCCACGGTGTCCTAGGGTCGTATAGTCTGAATATTTAGTCATAATTATCAATTTGCATTTACTTGCATATATATTCATATTTATATAATAATATAACTAGAAATTTATTTACATAATTATTGGAATACATATAGTAATTACGTACATAAATATATATACCAAACTGAATAATATTTGCGTAAATATAAATGTACGAACGCGCGTTGGGTTCTCCAACTCAGGGTCTGATGTAAACTAACCGTGGTGGCTAAATACTACGTCCTACTGGAACACTGTCAGAGAATGTACTCGTCTGGGGTCCTGCTGCTGGTATGAATCAGAGTCCAAGTCACAGTCCAAATAGCCTATGTATTACAAATTTATCACGTCAAAAGATAATTTATTTTAATTTATTTAATTCTGGAATAATTACTCTAAAATCATATTTTAATCTTATTATTCTAATTTTTTGTTAATTCCTAAATTTTGTCCAAAGAAACTAAATTTTATCAACTCGAGACTCATGGCACGCAAATCGAGGTGATCTGTTGACCGAAAAGTCAACAGACACAAACTCAACTTTTATGCATGATTTTCTGTAGATTTCAGTGTCAAAAATATGCTAGATTTCAGTGTTAAAAATAAGCATAAAAATCTGGAAAAATTACAAAAAATATATTTTGAATTTAAAAACTCTAAAAAAAATATTTGGGATAATTTTATATTCATAGATTTCCTACTATAATTAGGAGAAGCTCTAAACATTAGTTTTCCCCATATAACTAAAAATAAATACTAAAGATATTCCAAAAATTCTGAAATAATTCCAGAAAATATATAATAATATTATAAACCCTAAAAAATAACGTGGGTCTATTATATATTTCTGGGATTGCACAATAAATTCTACAAGTCCTAAAAATTAGTTATTAGCCTAATTACTCCCAATAAATACTAAAAATACTCAGAAAATTCTACAAAATATATTTTATTATTTAGAACCTATAATGGAAGTTATTGATATTTTTAATTAAGTTTTAACATAAAATAAATTCTTCAAAGTCCTAGAAAATTAGTGTTACTAGTTTTTAATTAACTAAAAATTATGGAAAAATCCCAATAATCTAAAATAGCCTAAAAATAATTCTAAATAAATATTTATATAAGTAAATATACTAAATTTTTTTTATTTTCTAATTAACTAATAGAATACTCTAAATAAATTCAATATCTATAATAAATATAACAATATAAAATATACACAAAATACTTATTTTGGGTGAAAGAGTTTACAATCTACCCAACTTAAAATAATTTCGTCCTCGAAATTAAAATAAGGCATAATTTGTTAAATCCTTCACATTCGTACATAAGGTACGTCAATCGCAATCTCTTTCTGTCATGCCCCAGTCCCAAAAATACGTAGGACTAGGACACGTAAGCATGCCAGCCGCATGGATATGGCAACTCCAATATATGGAAACCAAATCCATACGTACGCTGTAATATGAAAATCAATCCACAAGTGGTATAAACATATGTCACAAGTCATAGGGTACAATCTAAATCTCATCCACAGAAAATCAATATAAATGACTAACCATCATCTATATAACTAGATCTCAACATAAGTATCTAAGGATGATAGTTGGATGGAAATAAATCCACTACCAACTCGAATGTAAGAGCAAATATTAAAGTAAGTACAACACAACAACACCATATAAGAACACCATCTAGCAATCACGGGCTCGAAGAGAGGACATCCGCGAAACATATATAGCCATCCGATCTGTGCTCCTGCAAATACTCAAGAATAGATACACCTGGCAGAGGACCAGGTCCTCAGAGGGACGTAACAAGATACAGAAAATACGAGCCAACTTGAATACAGTAAACATGCATATAATTTGAAAATAAATAAGTACGCTGTACAAGACAATCTATATGAATGCAAATGAGGACAACTTTTCGACGTATGGGCAAGGGTAGTCTACTCGATCTAAGTCTCACAACTCATGCACTCGTCCATGAACATCATCAGCCGGCATACCTCGGGGGTAGCGACCCTCGGACTCCATCAATCGACATACCTCGGGGGTAGCGACCATCGGACATGACCCACCATAGTGCGTGCTAGTGACTACGGTGTTACCAGAGTGGTTAAAGCCCATACGCCTAATGATTGTCCTCTATGATACTAAGTGTCAAGTGTGTGTCAACATATCTAATATATAGTAATGACTGAAAGAAAACTACACATGCAAGAATAAACAGAAATGTAATAAATATAAAGAAATATAAATAGTATGCAAAAGTACTGTAACAATTTGGCAAGGTATCTTGCCTAGTAAGAAAGCTGCAAGGTGTACTGTCCAGAAGTCAAACGCACAGGATCAAAAGCTATGGCTACAGAACAAATATCTCTGGATGCTGAAATAAATATCACCAACATTTCTAGAATGAGCAAAATAGCTAAAAAGCTGTCACGCCCCAGTCCCAAAATACGTAGGACTAGGACACGTAAGCATGCGAGCCGCATGGATATGGCAACTCCAATATATGGAAACCCTATCCACACGTACGCTGTAATATGAATATCAAGTCCACAAGTGGTATAAAATGTATCACAATTCATAGGGTATAATCTAAATCTTATCCGCAAAAATCAGATATAAATAATAACCAGCATCTATATAACTAGATCTCAACATAAATATCTAAGGATGATAGTTAGATGGAAACAAATCCACTACCAACTCGAATGGTAAAGTACAACACAACAAATACAATATAGGAATACCAGCTAACGACCATGGGCTCGAAGAGAAGACATCCTCGTAACACAAGTAATTATCCAAATCTGCGCTCCTGCAATTACTCAAGAACAGATACACCTGGTAGAGGACCAGGTCCTCAGAGGGACGTAACAAGATACAGAAAATACGATCCAATTTGAATACAGTAAACATGTATATTATTTGAAAATAAATAAGTACGCTGTACAAGATATCTATATGAATGCAAATGAGGACAACTTTTCGACGTATGGGCAAGGGTAGGCTACTCGATCTACCTCACAACTCACACACACGTCAATGGACATCAGAAATCGACATACCGCGGGGGTAGCGACCAGCGAGACTCCAGAAATCGACATACCGCGGGGGTAGCGACCAGCGTGACACACGCCCGTAGTGCGAACTATATACTACGGTTTACCAGAGTGGTTAAATGTAAAACCCCCTTCCTAGAAAATCATATATACCTCTTTATTTATTAATTATTAATTAAATTGTAGTAATTAGGTCTAAATAGGAGAAATAGATTTTTTTAATAATTTTTATATTAGGTGTTCGGGCCCTTAGAGGACTTATGGGACCTTCAGGATTTTTTTCAGAATTTATTCCATGTAGGAGACCCCTTGAGCAGTTGCTAGCCTAACGATGTGCAATACCCTAATCTATAAATTTTCTTATGAGTATATATATATATATATATATATATATATATATATATATGTATATACAAATATATATATATGTATATATATTTTATAAAGAAAGAAAGGAAAGAAAAGAAAAGAAAATAAGTATATAATAATAATACTAATAATAATAACAATAATAATAATATATTAATAGTTCACTACTTATATTACTTAAGTTCTTAGGAATTTTGATTTCAGCAACTGCTTATCTCCTTAGTAACTACTATGTATCCCTTAGCTAATCTACAGAGACCGCAGCAACTTAGATATACTAATACCCGAACCCCCTCTTCACCGCGAAAATCCGTTCCTCCCCCTCTCTCTCTCTTAATATATAATATATATATATATATATAGTTAGCTTCCAAAAACCCTAACCTAATAATTCCAGACCTCCTCTTCCCATCTAGAGCCGTCACCGCAGCCAGAGAAGCCTCCCCAAGCCATCCAACCATCCCGTCGACGCCGACATCGCGAACTGCAGTTTCCCACTCGAGGCACCTTCGCTCCGGCGTGATTTCCCGTCGACTCGCTCGACCAAACGCTGTTCCGTTTTCATAGGTATGATCATCCCTTAACCCTCTCCAATATTTGTTTTATAGTCAACCTCGGAAAATGTGTGCCCCTAGGTAAAAAACAGCGTCCAAGTCAGCGCGAACAGACAGAATTCTGCAATCGCAGAATTCCAGAATGACCACCCATATTGCCGAGTTCGTATCTCCCACCACAGAGATCCGAATTTGGTGATTCTTTTTGATACCTGTAGATTACATGACCTAGTTTATTTTCTGTATAATAACCCTGTGCTATTAGTTGCTGTGGACAGAATTATATTCGTCACAAAACTGCGTGCACCCACTTTTTTTGGTTTTCCAAAAGTTGGAGATCGGAGCGCGCCCCGCCAATCGGGACCGCCCCGCCGTGTGCCAAGTGTACCGAATGGTGCACACAGCATAATCGGACCCGTGAACATTCGTGGAGACTGATTCGGACGCGTGTGCGTGCCGGAATCAGGCCGTATCCGCGGACACATTTCGTGTCGCCACTTTTGTGGAACTCGCGAGTATTTTGTGCACGCTTGTCAGATTGTGACAAAACTTGCACCACTAGACTCGTGGTAACGCGCTGGTCCTGTGACCCAATTTTCACGTATTTCTGAGACGGTTGACCAGATCGCCAATTGGCGGGCCCCACAGTTGACTTTTTGGACCAAATTCTGTTCGGCCCATCGGAATCCATATTTGGACATACCGTTGGGTTCGTATTGACATCTAGAGTTGTTTGACCCATAGTTTGTCCCATTTAGAGACTGTTACCCTCGGCACGCTTTTCGGTGCAAAGTGGGCCACACGTGGACCCCACTTTTGCCCAAAATTACCGTTTTGCCCCTGTGTCCAAATTGGACGAAAGGGATGTGCTTTTTAGCTATTTTGCTCATTCCGAAAACGTTGATAATATTTATTTCAGCATCCGAAGATATTTGTTCTGTGGCCATAGCTTCTGGTCCTGTGTATTGGACATCTGGACATGACATTTTGCAGTTTCTTGCCAGGCAAGTATACCTTGCCATTTTACTGTTATTTATATTCCATATGTTGCATGCATCTTTATTTTTTATCTTTTGTTCATATATTTTAATTGTTATATAAAATGCACGCGGCGGTGACGTCGCGATAGGTTTTTATTTATGTATAGCATTGACCTTGTTCATGAGACTATCCCATTATCATGTAGCACCATTAGATTTCATTTGACTGTGACACATATTTTTACACGAGTTGTGAGTCTCATATAGATCACGGACGCACGTATTGACTGATCATCGGTATGTGTGGGACGTGCGTTAGGAATAACTGCTGTTAGAAACTTTGCATACTAGTGGACTTGGCAGTTATTAGAGGTCCATGGACATAGCCTATTGTAGTACGGTGGTCCCATCCTTGTCCTTGTTTGGTTGCAGGATTGGGCTAGGGTACTAAGAATAGGCTATGGACCAAATCGTGTCATGGATGTGACATGCTTAGAGCATGGGGTGGGAAGAACAACAAGTACCGCATTTGAGCTCCTTTGCACTTTTTCTGTGACGCCCTGATTCTCCGCTGGAGATACGGGTGGTGATGACCCTTATATATTATGTACTATCAGGCGGGCCGCCGGCGTTCAAAAGACGACGTGCCTTTTAGGCCCCTGGCTCTTCAAAAGAGAACCATGCCAAATCCCAGTTTTCAGCCAGATAGCTTACTTGTGGGGAAAGGTGTTCTTAACTGCATTCACATAGATGGTTAGGCGACCCCAATGGATGTTTATTTTCAGTACTTTATTGGCATGTGTTTAAGTATACTTGTTATGTCCCTCTGAGGACCTGGTCCGCTGCCAGGTGTACCTGTTCTTGAGTATTTGCAGGAGCGCAGATTTGGAAGGATATAGATGCTCCGTGGATGTCTTCTCTTCGAGCCGTGATTGGTAGCTGGTACTTATTGTTTGAGTGAGTTGTACTTATATTGTATTTACTTCTCCATTTGAGTTGGTAGTGGATTTGTTTTCACCCAACTATCATCTTTAGATACTTCTTGTTGAGATCTAGTTTCATAGATACTGGTTATTTATTTCTATATAATTTTGGTGGATGAGATTTAGATTTTACCCTGTGACTTGTATTATATTTTATACCACTCGTGGATTTGATATTCATATTACAGCGTACGTGTGGATTTGGTTTCCATATATTGGAGTTGCCATATCCATGCGACTGGCATGCTTACGTGTCCTAGTCCTACGTATTTTTGGGACTGGGGCGTGACATATTTTTGTGGTGGCCCATGCAGGTCAAGAGCATATTGTCTCGGTTACGTTACTGTACCGAACAAGCATGCACCTAGGACTAGAGTATAGGATCTCATCCACATTGACTATGATTCATCTTCTTCCTCTCTGTTCTATTTTGAACAAATGCATCCTGCTTGATTCTTGTGCTTCCCTAATAGTTCTTTAAGTATAGCCTTCTCCTAGAATATAGAAGTTCCTGTTGTTAGATGATAATTATGGTAGCACACCTATTTAGAATACAACGAGATTGTAGATACACCACTAAGTTTAGAATATCTAGCGAACCCTAGAATCCCTTATCCCTATAATTGGTTTACCATTACCCGGATGTATTATGAGGACTTGAGAGTAGTATAGATACTACTAGAGTTAGTTAGAAGCTTACCATAATGTTTGACCCTAGTATGGAGGAACCAATAGAAAACCAAAACTTAATGTTGGACTGAACCTAACCTTCATAGTTAGATGTTATTAGAACTATAAACTTATATCATTGTCTTGTTATTAGTAGACAGCACCCTAGGGAGCCTAGAGGAATGTAATCAACACTTCTCCCTTGATCATACCCCGAACATAGCAACTAATACCCCACTCCCCTTAGAGAACCATGATGCTATCTAGAGCCCTCTATCTTTATTTTTATATTGTTTCCCTGCGACCATAGCGCTCGCTATTTTGCGACGGCTAATTACGTCTCTTCTCTTCATCTTTCAACTCGTGCCATCTGACACTTCGGATAGTAGGCCAAGTAAATTTATTCTTTGTTAAGGGCTCATAGTTGCTAGGATTATATTTGTAGCCTTGAGTGTGATTTTTATGCTTAGTAGTTAGAACTTGATAAGTTTAAGTTATTTTGTAGAGTGTGACCAAATGATTAACCCTTAGCTTTTAAATCGCGTAATTTGTACCCTCACCTCGATACAAGATAGACCCTTCCTCCTTAACGGCCAGTAACTCTTCTATCCTTACCATTGACACTTGCTTGTAAGTGCTATGACTAAGACTTAGGATGACCATTACCTACATAAAAAGGATACCCTAATCAATACTAAGATTTTTTTTTCTCCTCATATACCCTAATAAAGAGTTTCTGTTTTATTTACATGTGCAAGATTATTTGGTAGGACCCTCTTAAGACTGTCACCATATTAGTTTAATTCTTATAAGTTGGGTAGTATACCTCACCACCTAGTATCATATAGCCCTTGTGATCCATTGATGAAGTGTAACTGAATGGCATTAATTGTATGCTAATATAAGATGATAGTATTTATTCAAACTATAGAACTTAGAGGCTCACACCCCTACTTTGTTGACTATCGACTTAGACATGAAATTAATATGATAACTGTAGAGATTGTAGAGCCTTTTATTATTGTTGCTTATTTTATTTTGTTGTTGTGAACTTGAATTATTTTGTAACATCTCTCATCATAATCCAGCGTATCTATAATCTCTGTACTACCTTGACTTATGCTGCTATTATAGCCTAGTTTTTGCAAGCTTATTCTTTTATCGAGCTTGCTCATGGCATATGTATTATTGGGTGCACACAATGATACAATTGCCTAATCAGAATCGGAGTATTAAGGTCTAGCTAACCTTAGTGCGCTTGGTTCGCCCTTCGCATGACTACTTTACGTGGATTGAGATATATGGTAGTAGACAGATATACTTGCCCCTAGATATGTCTGACACATCGTATCGGTTACATAACTGTACTGATACGAGCATGTAAATAGGAAATTACCAAAAATAGGATTTCAATCCACAACTGTCCTGACAACTCTCTTTTCGATTCTTTAATCTCTTTGAACCTCGTACTTGTATTCTGACACCTTCACCTTGAGTTCCTTATTATTTCTCTCCGTCTTCCCCTATTTCGGAAAGACGAAACCTCGTGCTGGGTATAAAGTTTGATACACAGAGAGTACTAGATATACCCCATAGGCCGATCACATACTTGAGGATTATTCTTTCGTAATTAAGGACATCATATGTGATATGATCGGCGTTGAAGTTTCGAGGATTGAACGACATGAGTAAATAAATTAAGGGATACTTTCTTAAGGTATATAGCTTTAGGTGATAGGTGGATAAATTATAAGTTGGGTAGTAGTGCATTGTCACTTGAGAGGAATTTCTTTTAGATCGTGATCAAGTAAGATTAGATTGGGAGATTCAAGTCATTGTAATTTTGAGAAATTTAGAAGGATGACTAAGATGATGAGGATCAATGAATTGATATTGAGGACCCAATATTTATACCTTAAGTGCATGAGTTAATTTTTGAACAATGAAGGTAGAATCACCAATTTGAATTTAGAGGATAAATATAGAATTTCAGACTTGAATATTGGTGGGCTGCATTTAAATTATTTTTCAATTTGGTGATTTGAATTAAGAATTAAAATTTTGGTTGGACGACCTATTTGAAATAATGAGGATGTCAATAGAATTTAAAGAGATGAGGCATACAAAATTTTGTAAGTGAAAATGGAAATATATTGGACTCAAACCACTTCTAAAGGAGATTATGATAGTTAGAGATCGTGAGGAAAAAGTTATATGCGTATGTAAATCTTGGAGATGTTATGTGGATATGGATAATTTGAAACAAGAAAGAAGAGATAACCATGGGTTAAATTTTGATTGGAGCAGTGGTCATCTTAACCTAGAAGTGATTGCAATGGATATGATTAGGATTTTAGTTACCGCAAGAAGATTGCGACTGACTTGCCTTATTGTACATAAAGGATTAACCGATTCTGCCTTATTTTAATTTTGAGGACGACCTTGTTTTAAGTTCGACAGATTGTGAAACCCCCTCACCTAAGAATTTGACCTACTCGGCTTAGATAGTGAGACTGAGGCTAGCACGAATCCACTTAGAAATAGAACACGGTATTTTGTTAGTTTTACAACAGGGTATCACTTGACACGCCTTACCGTGCTCCGATAATTGGAGCACTACACTAGCCACTGCCTTCCTACAAATTCTACACCCTTATCCTAGACATGCCCATCATCCAATTCTCATCTTTGTGCAATTTTCCAATTGTTGGACGCTTTTATGCAAAAGAGCATTTATGTGTCCACACCATTGGACATGACACATGAAGAAACATATTTTTCGCTCATATGGATTTTTCCATATTTTTTTTTCGGGATGTGCAACGTGCAACGTGCAACATCGCCCACCCCTTTAAACCTAGCCTTGCATTTTAAACAATGCAAATCTTATACCATCATTGCATTCTATCGTGGCTTAATTTTAATTTCGAGGACGAAATTTTTATAAGTTGGGTAGAATGTAAAACCCCCTTCCTAGAAAATCATATATACCTCTTTATTTATTAATTATTAATTAAATTGTAGTAATTAGATCTAAATAGGAGAAATAGATTTTTTTAATAATTTTTATATTAGGTGTTCGGGCCCTTAGAGGACTTATGGGACCTTCAGGATTTTTTTCGGAATTTATTCCATGTAGGAGACCCCTTGAGCAGTTGCTAGCCTAACGATGTGCAATACCCTAATCTATAAATTTTCTTATGAGTATATATATATATATATATATATATATATATATATATATATATATATATATGTATATACAAATATATATATGTATATATATTTTATAAAGAAAGAAAGGAAAGAAAAGAAAAGAAAATAAGTATATAATAATAATAACAATAATAATAATATATTAATAGTTCACTACTTATATTACTTAAGTTCTTAGGAATTTTGATTTCAGCAACTGCTTATCTCCTTAGTAACTACTATGTATCCCTTAGCTAATCTACAGAGACCGCAGCAACTTAGATATACTAATACCCGAACCCCCTCTTCACCGCGGAAACCCGTTCCTCCCCCTCTCTCTCTCTTAATATATAATATATATATATATATATATATATATATATATATATATATATATATATATATATATAGTTAGCTTCCAAAAACCCTAACCTAATAATTCCAGACCTCCTCTTCCCATCTAGAGCCGTCACCGCAGCCAGAGAAGCCTCCCCAAGCCATCCAACCATCCCGTCGACGCCGACATCGCGAACTGCAGTTTCCCACTCGAGGCACCTTCGCTCCGGCGTGATTTCCTGTCGACTCGCTCGACCAAACGCTGTTCCATTTTCATAGGTATGATCATCCCTTAACCCTCTCCAATATTTGTTTTATAGTCAACCTCGGAAAACGTGTGCCCCTAGGTGAAAAACAGCGCCCAAGTCAGCGCGAACAGACAGAATTCTGCAATCGCAGAATTCCAGAATGACCACCCATATTGCCGAGTTCGTATCTCCCACCACAGAGATCCGAATTCGGTGATTCTTTTTGATACCTGTAGATTACATGACCTAGTTTATTTTCTGTATAATAACCCTGTGCTATTAGTTGCTGTGGACAGAATTATATTCGTCACAAAACTGCGTGCACCCACTTTTTCCGGTTTTCCAAAAGTTGGAGATCGGAGCGCGCCCCGCCAATCGGGACCGCCCCGCCGTGTGCCAAGTATACCGAATGGTGCACACAGCATAATCGGATACGTGAACATTCGTGGAGACTGATTCGGACGCGTGTGTGCGCCGGAATCAGGCCGTATCCGCGGACACATTTCGTGTCGCCACTTTTGTGGAACTCGCGAGTATTTTGTGCACGCTTGTCAGATTGCGACGAAACTTGCGCCACTGGACTCGTGGTAACGCGCTGGTCCTGTGACCCAATTTTCACGCATTTCTGAGATGGTTGACCAGATCGCCAATTGGCGGGCCCTACAGTTGACTTTTTGGACCAAATTCTGTTCGGCCCATCGGAATCCACATTTGGACATACCGTTGGGTTCGTATTGACATCTAGAGTTGTTTGACCCATAGTTTGTCCCATTTAAAGACTGTTACCCTCGGTACGCTTTTCGGTACAAAGTGGGCCACACGTGGACTCCACTTTTGCCCGAAATTACCGTTTTGCCCCTGTGTCCAAATTGGACGAAAGGGATGTGCTTTTTAGCTATTTTGCTCATTCCGAAAACGTTGATGATATTTATTTCAGCATCCAGAAATATTTGTTCTGTGGCCATAGCTTCTGGTCCTGTGTATTGGACATCTGGACATGACATTTTGCAGTTTCTTGCCAGGCAAGTATACCTTGCCATTTTACTGTTATTTATATTCCATATATTGCATGCATCTTTAATTTCTGTCTTTATTTCATATATTTTAATTGTTATATAAAATGCACACGACGGTGACGTCGCGATAGGTTTTTATTTATGTATAGCATTGACCTTGTTCATGAGACTATCCAATTATCATGTAGCACCATTAGATTTCATTTGACTGTGACACATATTTTTACACGAGTTGTGAGTCTCATATAGATCACGGACGCACGTATTGACTGATCATCGGTATGTGTGGGACGTGCGTTAGGAATAACTGCTGTTAGAAACTTTGCATACTAGTGGACTTGGCAGTTATTAGAGGTCCATGGACATAGCCTATTGTAGTACGGTGGTCCCATCCTTGTCCTTGTTTGGTTGCAGGATTGGGCTAGGGTACTAAGAATAGGCTATGGACCAAATCGTGTCATGGATGTGACATGCTTAGAGCATGGGGTGGGGAGAACAACAAGTACCGCATTTGAGCTCCTTTGTACTTTTTCTGTGACGCCCAGATTCTCCGCTGGAGATACGGGTGGTGATGACCCTTATATATTATGTACTATCAGGCGGGCCACCGGCGTTCAAAAGACGACGTGCCTTTTAGGCCCCTGGCTCTTCAAAAGAGAACCATGCCAAATTCCAGTTTTCAGCCAGATAGCTCACTTGTGGGGAAAGGTGTTCTTAACTGCATTCACATAGATGGTTAGGCGACCCCAATGGATGTTTATTTTCAGTACTTTATTGGCATGTGTTTAAGTATACTTGTTATGTCCCTCTGAGGACCTGGTCCGCTGCCAGGTGTACCTATTCTTGAGTATTTGCAGGAGCGCAGATTTGGAAGGATATAGATGCTCCGTGGATGTCTTCTCTTCGAGCCGTGATTGGTAGCTGATACTTATTGTTTGAGTGAGTTGTACTTATATTGTATTTACTTCTCCATTTGAGTTGGTAGTGGATTTGTTTCCACCCAACTATCATCTTTAGATACTTCTTGTTGAGATCTAGTTTCATAGATACTGGTTATTTATTTCTATATGATTTTGGTGGATGAGATTTAGATTTTACCCTGTGACTTGTATTATATTTTATACCACTCGTGGATTTGATATTCATATTACAGCGTACGTGTGGATTTGGTTTCCATATATTGGAGTTGCCATATCCATGCGGCTGGCATGCTTACGTTTCCTAGTCCTACGTATTTTTGGGACTGGGGCGTGACATTAAAAGCCCATACGCCTAATAATTGTCCTCTCATGATACTAGGTGTCAAGTGTGTGTCAACATATCTAATATATAGTAATGACTGAAAGAGAACTACACATGCAAGAAATATACAGAAATGCAATGAATATACAGAAATATAAATAGCATGTAAAAGTACTGTAAATAATTTGGCAAGGTATCTTGCCTGGGGTCCTGCTGCTGGTATGAATCAGAGTCCAAGTCACAGTCCAAATAGCCTATGTATTACAAATTTATCACGTCAAAAGATAATTTATTTTAATTTATTTAATTCTAGAATAATTATTCTAAAATCCTATTTTAATCTTATTATTCTAATTTTTATGTTAATTCCTAAATTTTATCCAAAGAAACTGAATTTTATCAACTCGAGACTCATGGCACGCAAATCGAGGCAATCTGTTGACCGAAAAGTCAACCGACACAAACTCAACTTTCATGCATGATTTCCTGTAGATTTCAGCGTCAAAAATATGCTGGAATTTATGGCTCGTCCGAATTCAAATTCGTTTGGAAATTATGGCACATACAAATTTTGTATTGTGCACCGATGGTTCAATTCTAACCTAGAAGTTCTATAGAATTAACAGTATGTAAATACTTCAAATTAAATTCTGGAAAACATATATGTCGATTATCTTGATATTAGCTTTCCGAAACTTTAAACAGTTCATGATTCTGATTCCGTGTTCTTTCGAAATTACGAAAACATCGAAATACGTCTATTTTCGGACATGCTGTGCTCTACGAATTTTACAAAATTTAATACTAATAATTTCGAAAAAAATTATATAATCAGAAATCTAACCTCAATATCTTTCTAACACAAGAAACTAGGCCTCGTTTGGAGTCCGAAACTATGCGCAATGGCTTCTGGAAGATGAAGGAACCCTAGATGGCAATTCTCCAAAATCTCTCTCTCTAAAATAATGAGATAATTAGGGTTATCATATTATATATATATAGAGATGTACCTGCGGCTGAATGGATATCTATAGGCTGACACGTGTCAGAATCTGATTGGATGGTTTTATTTATATTATTTATTTTTGATTTGCCTTTATCAAAATATTATTTAAGTCATTTTAAATCTAAATAACTCCAAATAAATATTAAAAATAATCATAAAAATCTGGAAAAATTACAGAAAATATATTTTGAATCCAGAAACCCTAGAAAAATACTTGGAATAATTTTATGTTCATAGGTTTTCTACTATAATTAGGAGAAGTCCTAAACATTAGTTTTACCCATATAACTAAAAATAAATACTAAAATCATTTCAAAAATTATGAAATAATTCCAGAAAATATATAATAATATTATAAACCCTAGAAAATAATGTGGGTCCATTCTATATTCCTGGGATTGCACAATAAATTTTACAAATCCTAAAAATTAGTTATTAGCCTAATTACTCCCAATAAATACTAAAAATACTCAGAAAATTCTCAAACAATTCTAGAAAATATATGTGACTATTTAGAATCTAAAATAAAATTTTGGAATATTTTTAGTTAAGTTTGAACATAAAATAAATTCTTCAAAGTCCTAAAAAATTAGTGTTACTAGTTTTTAATTAACTAAAAATTATGAAAAAATCCCAATAATCTAAAATAGCCTAAAAATAATTCTAAATACATATTTATATAAGTTAATATACTAAAAATTTTATTTTCTAATTAACTAAGAGAATACTTTAAATAAATTTAACATCTATAATAAATAAAATAAATAAAATATACACAAAATACCTATTTTGGGTGAGGGAGTTTACAATCTACCCAACTTAAAATAATTTCGTCCTCGAAATTAAAATAAGGCATAATTTGTTAAATCCTTCACATTCGTACATAAGGTACGCCAATCGCAATCTCTTTCAAAAATTTAAATAACAAAATCTATTCAAATCTATCACAATCATTTCAAAATTAAGATAATCATTGTTCAAATCAAAATTCAACCTATTGTAATATCTTCTCACTTTTCCAAATCATCAATATCCAAATTTAAATTGAATCCATATAATATCTTCAAGATTTAAATAACTCATATCAAATTTTATCTCACGATCTCCAACTATCATAATCTCCTCTAGAAGTAATTCGAGTCCAATATTATTCCTATTTTCACTTATAATTTTTTTTTGTATTCTTCAACTTTTTAAATTCCATTCACATCCTCAATATTTCAAATAGGTAGTCCAACCATCAAATTTTAATTCTTAATTTAAATCATCAAATTGAAAAATAATTTAAATGCAGTCCACCAATGTTCAAGTCTGAAATTATATATTTATCCTTCAAATTCAAATTGATGATTTTACCTTCAATACTCAAAAATTTAAATTATGTACTTAAGGTATAAATATTGGGTCCTCAATATCAAGATTTTTAAAATTCATTAATCCTCATCATCTTAGTCATTCTTCTAAAATTCTCAAAATTAAATGGCTTGAACCTCTCCCAATCTAATCTTACTCGATCACAATCTAAAAGAAATTCCTCTCGAGTTGCCAATGCACTGCTACCCAACTTAGAATTTACCCATCTATCACAGAAGGCTATATACTTTAAGAAAAATATTCCTTAATTTATTTACTCATGTCATTCAATCCTCAAAACTTCAACGCCGATTATATCATATATGATATGTCCTTAATTATGAAAGAATAATCCTCAAGTATGTGATCGGCCTATGGGGTATATCTAGTACTCTCTGTGTATCAAACTTATACCAAGCATGAGGTTTCGTCTTTCCGAAATAAGGGAAGACGGAGATCAATAATAAAGAGTTCAAAGGCGAGGTAATAGAATAGAAGTATCGGGATCAAGGCGTTTAAAGAATTCAAATAGGAATTGTCAAAGCAGTTGTGGATTGAAGTCCTATTTTGGTAATTCCTATCCACATGCTCGCATCGGTACAGTTATGTAACAGATACGATATGCTTAGACATATCTAGAGGGAAAGTTCATTCATCTACTAATCACTAGATATCTCAATCCACGTAAAGTAGTTATACGAAGGGCGAACCACGCGCACTATGGTTGATCAGACCGTAGTACACTGATTCTGAAATGTATTAATGTATGCATCCACTAATACATATATAGTGAACAAGCTTGATGAAAGAATAAGCTTGCAAAACTAGGCTATAATAGCGGCATAAGTCAAGGTGGTACAACAATTATAGGTACGCTAGATGATGATTAAAGGAGGTACAAGTCAATTCAAGTTCACAAAAACAAAACAAAAAAATAGACTAAGCAATAATAATAAAGACTCTGCAAATCTCTTTAGTTATCATACAACCTCCTTGTCTATGTCGTTAGTCGACCAAATGGGGGCAAGGACCTCTAAATTCTATTGTCTGAATAAACATTGTCGTCTTATGCTAGCATACAATTAATGTCATTCAGCTACACTTCAATAATAGGGCAAAAGACTATGTGATACTAGGTTGTGAGGTATGCTACCCAACTTATAACAATTAACTAATACTGTAATTGCCTTAAGGATATCGTAGAACTCCTATTAAGGTCTACAGGAAGGGGTCTTGGTATTTATTAGGGTATCCTCTTTCATTACATAGGTCATGGTCGTCCTAAGTCTTAATCATAGCGCTCATGGAGCAAGTGTCAATAGTAAGGATAGAAGAGTTACTGGCCGTCAAGGGGAAAGGATCTAACTCGTATTAAGGTGGGGGTACATGTTACACAATTTAAAACTAAGGGATAAGCGCCAGGTCTCAATCTACAAGAATAGCTTAAACCATCAAGTTCTAACTACTAAGCACACAATTTCAAAATTCAAGAGTAACCACCAAAATCCTAGCAAGCTATATATATCCTAACATAGAATAAATTCACTTGGTCTATAATCAGCAGTGTCAGATGGCACGAATTGAAAGATGAAGAATAGAGGAACAAAATTTGGTCGTCGCACAATTAGCGAACGCTAAGGTCACAGAGAAACAATATATGAAATTAAAATAGGGGGCTCTATATAGCATCGTAGTTTTCTAAGGGAAAGTGGTATGCTAGTTGCTATGTTCGAGGTATGATCAAGAGAAACGTTATATTCATTGCTCTTGCCTTCCTAAGGTACTGTCTGCTACTAATAAGACAATGATCTAAGTTTATAGTTCTAATATTATCTCACCATGAGTGTTAGGTCCAGCCCTAATATTTAATCGTGGATTTCTATTGGTTCCTCAATACTAGGGTCAAACACTATGGTCAAACTTCTAACTAACTCTAGTAGTATCTATACTACTCTCAAGTCTTCATATTACATCAAGGGATAATGGTAAACCAATTCTAGAGATAAGGAATTCTAGGGTTCACTAGATATTCTAAACTTAGTGGCGTGTCTATATTCTCGTTATATTCTTAATAGGTGTGCTACCATAATTATCATCCTAATAACAGGGGTTCCTATATTCTAGCAGAAGGCTATACTCAAAGAACTATTAGGGAAGTACAGGAATCAAGCATGATGCAATTATTCAGATAGAACAGATAGGAGGAAGATAAATAATAGTCAATTATAGATGAGATCCTATACTCTATTCCTAGGTGCAGGCTTGTTCGGTACAATAACGTAACCGAGATAATATGCTCTCGACCTGCATGGGCCACCACAAAAACATGTCACGCCCCAGTCCCAAAATACGTAGGACTAGGACACGTAAGCATGCCAGCCGCATGGATATGGCAACTCCAATATATGGAAACCAAATCCACACGTACGCTGTAATATGAATATCAAGTCCACAAGTGGTATAAAATGTATCACAATTCACAGGGTATAATCTAAATCTCATCTGCAAAAATCAGATATAAATAATAACCAGCATCTATATAACTAGATCTTAACATAAATATCTAAGGATGATAGTTGGATGGAAACAAATCCACTACCAACTCGAATGGTAAAGTACAACACAACAAATACAATATAGGAATACCAGCTAACGACCATGGGCTCGAAGAGAAGACATCCTCGCAACACAAGTAATCATCCAAATCTGCGCTCCTGCAATTACTCAAGAACAGATACACCTGACAGAGGACCAGGTCCTCAGAGGGACGTAACAAGATACAGAAAATACGAGCCAATTTGAATACAATAAACATGTATATTATTTGAAAATAAATAAGTACGCTGTACAAGATATCTATATGAATGCAAATGAGGACAACTTTTTGACGTATGGACAAGGGTAGGCTACTCGATCTATATCACAACTCACACACACGTCAATGGACATCAGAAATCGACATACCGCGGGGGTAGCGACCAGCGAGACTCCAGAAATCGACATACCTCGAGGGTAGCGACCAGCGCGACACACGCCCGTAGTGCGAACTATATACTATGGTTTACCAGAGTGGTTAAAAGCCCATACGCCTAATGATTGTCCTCTCATGATACTAGGTGTCAAGTGTGTGTCAACATATCTAATATATAGTAATGACTGAAAGAGAACTACACATGCAAGAAATATACAGAAATGCAATGAATATATAGAAATATAAATAGCATGTAAAAGTACTCTAAACAATTTGGCAAGGTATCTTGCCTGGGGTCCTGCTGCTGGTATGAATCAGAGTCCAAGTCACAGTCCAAATAGCCTATGTATTACAAATTTATCACGTCAAAAGATAATTTATTTTAATTTATTTAATTCTAGAATAATTACTCTAAAATTCTATTTTAATCTTATTATTCTAATTTTTATGTTAATTCCTAAATTTTATCCAAAGAAACTGAATTTTATCAACTCGAGACTCATGGCATGCAAATCGAGGCGATCTGTTGACCGAAAAGTCAACCGACACAAACTCAACTTTCATGCATGATTTTTTGTAGATTTCAGCATCAAAAATATGATGGAATTTACGGCTCGTCCGAATTCAAACTCGTTTGGGAATTATGGCACATACAAATTTTGTATTGTGCACCTATGGTTCAATTCTAACCTAGAAGTTCTATAGAATTAACAGTATGTAAATACTTTGAATTAAATTCTGAAAAAAATATATGTCGATTATCTCGACATTAGCTTTTTGAAACTTTAAACGGTTCGTGATTCTGATTCTGGGTTCTCTCAAAATTATGAAAACATCGAAACACGTCTATTTTTGGACATGCTGTGCTCTACGAATTTTCCAAAATTTAATACTAATAATTTCGAATTTTTTTTTATCTAATCAGAAATCTAACCTCAATATCTTTCTAACACAAGAAACTAGGCCTCGTTTGGAGTCCGAAACTATGCGCAATGGCTTCTAGAAGATGAAGGAACCCTAGATGGCAATTCTCCAAAATCTCTCTCTCTAAAATAATGGGATAATTAGGGTTATCATATTATATATATATAGAGATGTACCTGCGGCTGAATGGATATCTATAGGCTGACACGTGTCAGAATCTGATTGGATGGTTTTATTTATATTATTTATTTTTGAATTGCCTTTATCAAAATATTATTTAAGTCGTTTTAAATCTAAATAACTCCAAATAAATATTAAAAATAATCATAAAAATCTAGAAAAATTACAGAAAATATATTTTGAATCAAGAAACCCTAGAAAAATACTTGGGATAATTTTATGTTCATAGGTTTTCTACTATAATTAGGAAAAGTCCTAAACAATAGTTTTACCATATAACTAAAAATAAATACTAAAATCATTTCAAAAATTATAAAATAATTCCAGAAAATATATAATAATATTATAAACCCTAAAAACTAATGTGGGTCCATTCTATATTCCTGGGATTGCACAATAAATTCTACAAGTCCTAAAAATTAGTTATTAGCCTAATTACTCCCAATAAATACTAAAAATACTCAGAAAATTCTCAAACAATTCTAGAAAATATATGTGACTATTTAGAATCTAAAATAAAATTTTGGAATATTTTTAGTTAAGTTTGAACATAAAATAAATTCTTCAAAGTCCTAAAAAATTAGTGTTACTAGTTTTTAATTAACTAAAAATTATGAAAAAATCCCAATAATCTAAAATAGCCTAAAAATAATTCTAAATACATATTTATATAAGTTAATATACTAAAAATTTTATTTTCTAATTAACTAAGAGAATACTCTAAATAAATTCAACATCTATAATAAATAAAATAAATAAAATATACACAAAATACCTATTTTGGGTGAGGGAGCTTACAAAAGTACTTCCCTTTCGTCCAATTTGGACACAGGGGCAAAACGGTAATTTTGGGTAAAAGTGGGATCCACATGTGGCCCACTTTGCACCGAAAAGCGTGCCAAGGGTAACAGTCTCTAAATGGGACAAACTATAGGTCAAACAACTCTAAATGTCAACACGAACCCAACGGTATGTCCAAATGTGGATTCCGATGAGTCGTACACAATTTTATCCAAAAAGTCAACTATGGGCCCGCCAATTGGCGATCTGGTCAACCGTCTCAGAAATGCGTGAAAATTGGGTCAGAGGGCCAGCGCGTTACCACGAGTCCAGTGGCACAAGTTTCGTCGTAATCTGACAAACGTGCATAAAATACGCGTGAGTTCCACAAAAGTTGCGACACGAAATGTGTCCGCGGATACGGCCTGATTCCGGCGCGCACACGCGCCCGAATCAGTCTCCACAAATTTTTACGTGTCCGGTTACGCTGCGTGCACCATTCGGTACACTTGTTACATGGCGGGGCGGTCCCGTTTGGCGGGGCGCGCTCCGTTTTCCAATTTTTGGAAATCTGAAAAAGTGGGTGCGCGCAGTTTTATGACGAATATAATTTTGTCCACAGCAACTAATAGCATAGGGTTATTAAACAGAAAATAAACTAGGTCAAGTATTCTACAAGTATCAAAAAGAATCACCGAATTCGGATCTCTGTGGTGAGAGATACGAACTCGGCAATATGGGTGGTCACCGTAGTTTTCTGCGATCCCAGAATTGGTCTGCTCTCGTCCACTTTGGACGCTATTTTTCGTCTAGGGGTACATGTTTTCCGAGGTTGGCTATAAAATAATTATGGAAGAGGGTTAAGGGATGATCATACCGGTAAAGACGGAACAGCGTTTGGTTGAGCGAGTCGACGGAAAATCACTCCGGAGCGAAGGTGCCTCGAGGGGGATTCTGCAGCGCGCGAGGTCGGAGTCGACGGGATGGTTGGATGGCTTGGCGGGGCTTCTCTGGCTGCGGTGACGGCTCTTAGATGGGAAGAGGAGGTCTGAAAATTTAGGTTAGGGTTTTTGAGAGATAAATATATATATATATATTTAATAGGAAGAGAGAGGGTTGGAAGTGGTTCGGCCAAAGGGTCTGGAACAAGTTATAAAAAGTGGTCGGGTTTGTCTACACACAGTTGCTGAATGGGGGGGGGGGGGGGGCGTTCCCTGGGAGAAATTTGCTGAAGAGGGAATAGCAATTTGTTAAGGGAATGGTTTGTATGTTATTATTATTACTTTTATTATTATTAAACTTTAGTAAATTCTTATTTAATACTTTCTTTTACTTTCTTTCTTTTTTAAATATGTATATACACACATATACAAATATATATATATATATATATATATATATATATATATATATATATTCACACATAAGAAAATTTATAGATTAGGGTAATGCACATCGTTAGGCTAGCAACTGCTCAAGGGGTCTCCTACATGGGATAAATTCCAAAAAATTCCTGATGGTCCCATAAGTCATCTAAGTGCCCGAACACCTAAAATAAAAATTATTAAAAATCTATTTCTCCTATTTAGCCCCTAATTACTATAATTTAATTAATAATTAATAAATAAAAGGTATATACAATTTTCTAGGAAGGGGGTTTTACATTCTACCCAACTTATAAAAATTTCGTCCTCGAAATTAAAATTAAGTCACGATAGAATGTCAAGAATGGTATAAGATTTGCATTGTTTAAAATGCAAGGCTAGGTTTAAAGGGGTGGGCGATGTTGCGCGTTGCACATCCATATTTTTTTTCTTTTTTTTTGGAAAAAAACCACATGAGCGAAAAATAGGTTTCTTCATGTGTCATATCCAATAGTGTGGACACCTAAATTCTCTTTTGCGTAAAAGCACCCAACAATTGGAAAATTGCACAAAGATGAGAATTAGATGATGGGCATGTCTAGGATGAGGGTGTAGAATTTGTAGGAAGGCAGTGGCTAGTGTAGTGCTCCAATTATCGAAGCACGATAAGGGGCACTAAGTGATACAATATTGCAAAATTAATTAAAATACTGTGTTCTACTTCTAACTGGATTCAAGCTAACCTTAGTCTCACTAACTCAGCCAAGTAGGTCAAATTTTTGGGTGAGTGGTTCACAATCTGCCGAACTTAAAATTTTCCCTCTACCACCTAAGGCCATACATCTAGAAAAAAAACTATTGCTCAAATTATTTAATCATGATTTTTAATCCTCAAAGGTTTAACGCCAAACATATCACCTATGATATGCCCTTAACCAATTATAAAAGAGAGTCACTAAGTCATGTGTTTAGCCTTATGGGGTATAGCTAGTACTATCAGTGTCAACTTATACCAGCACGAGGTTTCGTCTTTCCGAAATAGGGGAAGACGGAGAGAAATAATAAAGAACTCAAGGTGAAGGTGACAGAACACAAGTACGAGGTTCAAAGAGATTAAAGAATCGAAAAGAGAGTTGTCAGGACAGTTGTGGATTAAAATCCTATTTTTGGTAATTTCCTATTTACATGCTCGTATCAGTACAGTTATGTAACCGATACGATGTGTCAGACATATCTAGGGGCAAGTATATCTGTCTACTACCATATATCTCAATCCACGTAAAGTAGTAATACGAAGAGCGAACCAAGCGCACTAAGGTTAGCTAGACCTTAATACACCGATTCTGATTAGAAAATTGTATCATTGTGTGCACCCAATAATACATATGCCATGAGCAAGCTCGATGAAAGAATAAGCTTGCAAAAACTAGACTATAATAGCAGCATAAATTAAGGTAGTACAACAAACATAAATACGCTGGATTATGATGAAAGAAGGTACAAATTAATTCAAGTTCGCAGAAGCAAAAATAACATAAGCAATAATAATAAAAGACTCTACAATCTCTACAGTTATCATACTAATTCCTTGTCTAGGTCGATATTTGACAAAGTAGGGGTATGGCTTCTAAGCTCTACAGCCTGAGAAAAAAAATAATGTCGTCCTAAGCTTGCATACAGTTAAATGTCATTCATTCACACTTCAATAATAATAAGGCAAAAGACTATGTGATACTATGTTGTGAGGTATACTACCCAACTTATAACAATAAACTAGTACTGTAATTGTCTTAAGGATACCGTAAAAGCTCCTGTTAAGGTCTATGAGAAGGGGTCTTGGTACTTTATTGGGGTATCCTCTTCTATTACATAGGTTATGGTCATCTTACATCTTAGTCATAGTGCTTATAGAACAAGTGTCAATAGTAAGGATAGAAGAGTTACTGGCCGTTTAAGGGGAAAAGGGATCTCGCTTGTGAGGGTACAGATTACATGATTTAAAACTAAGGATTAATCATCGGTCACAATCTACAAAACAACTTAAACTTATCAAGTTCTAACTACCAAGCATAAAAAATTTCATAATCAAGGCTACAACTATAATCCTAGCAAGCTATGAGCCCTTAACAAAGAATAAAATTACTTGGCCTACTATCCGAAGTGGCAGATGGCACGAGTTGAAAGATGAAGAGAAGAAACGTAATTAGCCGTCGCAAAATAGCGAGCGCTATGGTCGCAGGGAAACAATATATAAAATAAAGATAGAGGGCTCTAGATAGCATCATGGTTCTCTAAGGGGGGTGGGGTGTTAGTTGCTATGTTCGGGGTATGATCAAGGGAGAAGTGTTGATTACATTCCTCTAGGCTTCCTAGGGCGCTGTGTACTAATAACAAGACAATGATATAAGTTTACAGTTCTCCAATACTTTCTAACTATGAAGATTAGGTTCAGTCCTAATATTCAAATTTTTGGTTTTCTATTGGTTCCTCAATACTAGGGTCAAACATTATGGTTAAATTTCTAACATACTCTAATAGTGTTTATACTACTCTCAAGTCTTCATAATACATCAAGGGGTAATGGTAAACTAATCTATAGATAAGGAATTCTAGGGTTCACTAGATATTCTAAACTTAGTGGTGTGTCAACACTCTAGTTGTACTCTAAATAGGAAGGTTACCCTACTTATCATCTAATGACAGGGACTTCTATATTCTAGGAGGGGGTTATACTCAAGGAACTATTAGGGAAGTAAGGAATCAAGCAGGATACAATTATTCATATAGAATGGATTGGAAGGAGAGCGAATCATAGTCAATTGTGGATGAGATCCTATACTATATTCCTAGGTGCAGGCTTGCTCGGTACAGTAACGTAACCGAGACAATATGCTCTCGACCTGCATGGGCCACCACAAAAATATGTCATGCCCCAGTCCCAAAAATACGTAGGACTAGGACACGTAAGCATGCCAGCCGCATGGATATGGCAACTCCAATATATGGAAACCAAATCCACACGTACGCTGTAATATGAAAATCAATCCACAAGTGGTATAAATATACGTCACAAGTCATAGGGTACAATCTAAATCTTATCCACAGAAAATTAATATAAATGACTAACCAGCATCTATATAACTAGATCTCAACATAAGTATCTAAGGATGATAGTTGGATGAAAACAAATCCACTACCAACTCGAATGTAAGAGCAAATATTAAAGTAAGTACAACACAACAACACCATATAAGAACACCATCTAGCAATCACGGGCTCGAAGAGAGGACATCCACGAAATATATATAGCCATCCGATCTGTGCTCCTGCAAATACTCAAGAATAGATACACCTGGCAGAGGACCAGGTCCTCAGAGGGACGTAATAAGATACAAAAAATACGAGCCAACTTGAATACAGTAAACATGCATATAATTTGAAAATAAATAAGTACGCTGTACAAGACAATCTATATGAATGCAAATGAGGACAACTTTTCGACGTATGGGCAAGGATAGTCTACTCGATCTAAGCCTCACAACTCATGCACTCGTCCATGAACATCATCAGCCGGCATACCTCGGGGGTCGCGACCCTCGGACTCCATCAATCGACATACCTCGGGGGTAGTGACCATCGGACACGACCCACCATAGTGCGTGCTAGTGACTACGGTATTACCAGAGTGGTTAAAGCCCATACGCCTAATGATTGTCCTCTATGATACTAAGTGTCAAGTGTGTGTCAACATATCTAATATATAGTAATGACTGAAAAAAAACTACACATGCAAGAATAAAGAGAAATACAATAAATATAAAGAAATATAAATAGCATGCAAAAGTACTGTAACAATTTGGCAAGGTATCTTGCCTGGTAAGAAAGCTGCAAGGTGTACTGTCCAGAAGTCAAACGCACAGGATCAAAAGCTATGGCTACAGAACAAATGTCTCCGGATGCTGAAATAAATATCACCAACATTTCTAGAATGAGCAAAATAGCTAAAAAGCACTTCCCTTTCGTCCAATTTGGACACAGGGGCAAAACAGTAATTTTGGGTAAAAGTGGGGTCCACATGTGGCCCACTTTGCACCGAAAAGAGTGCCAAGGGTAACAGTCTCTAAATAGGACAAACTATAGGTCAAACAACTCTAAATGTCAATACGAACCCAACGGTATGTCCAAATATGGATTCCGATGAGTCGTACACAATTTTATCCAAAAAGTCAACTGTGGGCCCGCCAATTGGCGATCTGGTCAACCTTCTCAGAAATGCATAAAAATTGGGTCACAGGGCCAGCGCGTTACCACGAGTCCAGTGGCATAAGTTTCGTCGTAATCTGACAAACATGCACAAAATACGCGTGAGTTCCACAAAAGTTGCGACACGAAATATGTCCGCGGATACGGCCTGATTCCGGCGCGCACACGCGCCCGAATTAGTCCCCACGAATTTTCACGTGTCCGGTTACACTGCGTGCACAATTTGGTACACTTGGTACATGGCGGGGCGGTCCCATTTGGCGGGGCGTGCTCCGTTTTCCAATTTTTGGAAATCTGAAAAAGTGGGTGCGCACAGTTTTGTGACGAATATAATTTTGTCCACAGCAACTAATAGCATAGGGTTATTAAACAGAAAATAAACTAGGTCAAGTATTCTACAAGTATCAAAAAGAATCACCAAATTCGGATCTCTGTGGTGGGAGATACGAACTCGGCAATATGGGTGGTCACCGTAGTTTTCTGCGATCCCAGAATTGGTCTGCTCTCGTCCACTTTGGACGCTATTTTTCGCCTAGGGGTACACATTTTCCGAGGTTGGCTATAAAAAAATTATGGAAGAGGGTTAAGGGGCGATCATACCGGTGAAGACGGAACAGCGTTTGGTTGAGCGAGTCGACGGAAAATCACTCCGCAGCGAAGGTGCCTCAAGTGGGATTCTACAGGGCGCGAGGTCGGAGTCGACGGGATGGTTGGATGGCTTGGCGGGGCTTCTCTGGCTGCGGTGACGGCTCTTAGATGGGAAGAGGAGGTCTGGAAATTTAGGTTAGGGTTTTTGAGAGATAAATATATATATATATATATATATATATATATATATATATATATATATATATATATATTTAATAGGAAGAGAGAGGGTTGGAAGTGGTTCGGCCAAAGGGTCTGGAACAAGTTATAAAAAGTGGTCGGGTTTGTCTACACACAGTTGCTGAATGGGGGGGGGGCGTTCCCTGGGAGAAATTTGCTGAAGAGGGAATAGAAATTTGTTAAGGGAATGGTTTGTATGTTATTATTATTACTTTTATTATTATTAAACTTTAGTAAATTCTTATTTAATACTTTCTTTTACTTTCTTTCTTTTTTAAATATGTATATACACATACAGACACACACACACATATATATATATATATATATATATATATATATATATATATATATATTCACACATAAGAAAATTTATAGATTAGGGTAATGCACATCGTTAGGCTAGCAACTGCTTAAGGGGTCTCCTACATGGGATAAATTCCGAAAAATTTCTGATGGTCCCATAAGTCATCTAAGTGCCCGAACACCTAAAATAAAAATTATTAAAAATCTATTTCTCCTATTTAGCCCCTAATTACTATAATTTAATTAATAATTAATAAATAAAAGGTATATACAATTTTCTAGGAAGGAGGTTTTACACTTCCAAAAATTTAAATAACAAAATCTATTCAAATCTATCGCGATCATTTCAAAATTAAGATAATCATTGTTCAAATCAAAATTCAACCTATTGTAATCTCTTCTCACTTTTTCAAATCATCAATATCCAAATTTAAATTGAATCCATATAATATCTTCAAAATTTAAATAACCCATATCAAATTTTAGCTCACGATCTCCAACTATCATAATCTCCTCTAGAAGTAATTCGAGTCCAATATTATTCCTATTTTTACTTATAAATTTTTGTATTCTTCAACTTTTTAAATTTCATTCACATCCTCAATATTTTAAATAGGTAGTCCAACCATGAAATTTTTAATTCTTAATTTAAATCATCAAATTAAAAAATAATTTAAATGCAGTCCACCAATGTTCAAGTCTAAAATTCTATATTTATCCTCCAAATTCAAATTGATGATTCTACCTTCATTGTTCAAAATTTAAATCATGTACTTAAGGTGTAAATATTGGGTCCTCGATATCAAGATTTTAAAATTCATTAATCTACATCATCTTAGTCATTCTTCTAAATTTCTCCAAATTAAAATGGCTTAAACCTCTCCCAATCTAATCTTACTCTATCACAATCTAAAAGAAATTCCTCTCGAGTTGCCAATGCACTGCTATCCAACTTAGAATTTACCCATCTATCACAGAAGGCTATATACTTTAAGAAAAATATTCCTTAATTTATTTACTCATGTCATTAAATCCTCAAAACTTCAACGCCGATTATATCATATATGATATGTCCTTAATTATGAAAGAATAATCCTCAAGTATGTGATCGACCTATGGGATATATCTAGTACTCTTTGTGTATCAAACTTATACCAAGCACGAGGTTTCGTCTTTCCGAAATAAGGGAAGACGAAGATCAATAATAAAGAGTTCAAGGGTGAGGTAATAGAATAGAAGTATCGGATCAAGACGTTTAAAGAAGTCAAATGGGAATTGTCAAAGTAGTTGTGGACTAAAATCCTATTTTGGTAATTTTTCGTTCGCATGCTCGTATTAGTACAGCTGTGCAACCGACACGATATGTCAGACATGTCTAGGGCAAGTATATTCGTCTACTAATCACTACATATCTCGATCCACATGAAGTAGTTATACGAAGGGCGAATCAAGCGCACTAAGGTTAGCTAGACCTTAATACACTGATTCTGAAATATATTAGTGTGTATACCCAATAATACATATGTCATGAACAAGCTTGATAAAGAATAAGCTTGCAAAAACTAAGCTATAATAGCAGCATAATTCGAGGTAGCACAGAAAATATAATGCTGGATTATGATGAGAGAAGTTACAAAATAATTCAAGTTTGCAAAAATAAAAACAACATAAGCAATAATAACAAAAGACTCTACAATCTCTACAATTATCATACAACCTCCTTGTCTAAGTCGCTAGTCGACCAAATATGGCATGGACCTCTAATTTCTATCGTCTGAATAAATGCTGTCGTCTAATGCTAGCATACAATTAATGTCATTCAGTTACACTACCTTGATGGGTCAAGTGGACTATGTGATACTAGGTTGTGAGGCATACCACCCAACTTAAAACAATAAACTAATACTGTAATCGACTTAAGGATACCGTGGAACTCTTGTTAAGGTCTACGAGAAGGGGTCTTGGTACTTATTAGGGTGTCCTTCTTCTATTACATAGGTCATGGTTGTCTTGAGTCTTAATCATAGTGCTCATAGAGCAAGTGTCAATAGTAAGGATAGAAGAGTTACTGGCCGTCAAGGGGAAAGGGATCTAACTTGTATCGAGGTGAGGGTACAAATTATGTGATTTAATACTAAGGAATAATTATCGGGTCACAATCTACAAGATCAACTCACACTTATCAAACTCTAACTACCAAGCACAAAATTTTCAAATTCAAGGCTACAGCTATAATCCTAGCAAACTATGGGTCCTTAACAAAGAATAAAATTACTTGGCCTACTATCAGTAGTGTCAGGTGGCACGAATTGAAAGACGAAGAAAAGAGGAACATATTTTAGTCGTTGTGCATTAGCGAACGTTAAGGTCGCAGAGGAACAACATATAAAATTAAAATATGGGGCTCTAGATAGCATCATAGTTTTCTAAGGGGGAGTGGTATGCTAGTTGCTATGTTCGAGGTATGATCAAGTAAAAAATGTTAATTACATTCCTCTAGGCTTCCTAAGGTGCTGTCTACTAATAATAAGACAATGATCTAAGTTTTATAGTTCTCCAATACTATCCAATTATGAAGGTTAGGTTCAGTCCTAATGTTCAATATTGGTTCTCCATTGGTTCCGCAATACTAGGGTCAAACATTATGGTAAAACTTTTAACTATCTCTAGTAGTGTCTATACTACTCTCAAGTCTTCTTAATACATCAAGGGGTAATGGTATACCAATCTAAAGATAAGGAATTCTAGGGTTCACTAGATATTCTAAACTTAGTGGTGTGTCTATATTCTTGTTGTATTCTTAATAGGTGTGCTACCCTAATTATCATCCTAATAATAGGGGTTCCTATATTCTAGCAGAAGGCGATACTTAAAGAACAATTAAGGAAGTACATGAATCAAGCATGATACAATTGTTCAAATAGAACAGATAGGAGGAAGATGAATCATAGTCAATTGTGAATGAGATCCGATACTCTAGTCCTAGGTGCAGGCTTGTTCGGTACAGTAACGTAACCGAGACAATATGCTCTTGACCTGCATGGGCCACCACAAAAATATGTCATGCCCCAGTCCCAAAATACGTAGGACTAGGAACACGTAAGCATGCCAGCCGCATGGATATGGAAACTCCAATATATGGAAACCAAAATCCACACGTACGCTGTAATATAAAAATTAATCCACAAGTGGTATAAACATATGTCACAAGTCATAGGGTACAATCTAAATCTCATTTACAGAAAATTAATATAAATGAATAACCAGCATTTATATAACTATATCTCAACATAAGTATCTAAGGATGATAGTTGGATGGAACCAAATCCACTACCAACTCGAATATAAGAGCAAATATAATATGAGTACAACACAATAAACGCTATATAAGAATACCAGCTATCAATCACGGGCTCGAAGAGAAGACATCCTCAAACATCCGTAACCATCCGAATCTGCGCTCCTGCGAATACTCAAGAACAGATACACCTGGCAGCGGACCAGGTCCTCAGAGGGACATAACAAGATACTTAAACATATACCAATAAAGTACTAAAATAAATATCCAAAGGGGTCGCCTAACCGTCTAAGTGAATGCAGTTAAGAACAACTTTCCCCACAAGTGAGCTATCTGGCTGAAAACCTGAGATTTGGCATGGTTCTCTATTGGAGATCCAGGGGCCTACAAAGACACGACGACTTTCGAACGCCGGAGGTCCGCCTGATAATAATATAATATATAGTGGTCATCATCGCCCGTATCTCCGGCGGAGAATCCGGCCGCACAATAGAAAAAGTGTAAAGGAGCTCAAATACTGTACTTGTTGTTCTCCCCACCCCATGCTCTAAGCATGTGACATCCATGACACAATTTGGTTCATAGCCTATTCTTAGTACCCTAGCCCAAATTCTACAACCAAACAAGGACAAGGATGGGGCCACCGTACTACAGTAAGCTATGTCCCTGGACCTCTAATAACTGCCAAGTCTACTAGCATACAAAGTTTCTAACAACAGTTATTCCTAACGCACGGCCCACACGTACCGATGATCAGTCAATATGTACGTCCGTGATCTATATGAGACTCACAACTCGTGTAAAAATATGTGTCACAGTCAAATGAAACCTAATGGTGCTACATGATAATGGGGTAGTCTCATAAACAAGGTCAATGCAATTACATAAATTAAAACATACCGCGACGACACCATCGCGCACATTTTATATAACAGTTAAAACATATGAACTAAAGACAGAAAATAAAGATGCATGCAACATATGAAATATAAATAACAGAACTAAAGACAGAAAATAAAGATGCATGCAACATATGGAATATAAATAACAGTACAATGGCAATGTATACTTGCCTGGCAAGGAAGCTGCAATATACCAATAACCTGCTCCAGAAATTGCGCAGAATAAATCCAATATCCTATGTACACATAAATATAATACAATAGGATCATTAGTCTTTAAACTAGCACATACACAACCACATTTACACTGGACTCAGGGGGTATACTAGGGGTAACACTAGTCATCTAACACGGTCAATTATGCGTTGAATTACGCGGGTATCGCGTCTTCAAGTACTGTACAAAATTAGTCAGTCAACTGACAAGTGTCTATGCCAGTACGTTTAATGTACGCAAGGCAGACAAATTCATAAGTTCTTAGGGTCAACATGGTCAAGGTAAGTATGGGATAGTCCACGGTGTCCTAGGGTCATATAGTCTGAATATTTAGTCATAATTATCAATTTGCATTTACTTATATATATATATTCATATTTATATAATAATATAACTAAAATTTATTTACATAATTATTGGAATACATATAGTAATTACGTACATAATTATATATACCAAACTGAATAATATTTGCGTACATATAAATGTACGAACGCGCGTTGGGTTCTCCGACTCAGGGTCTGATGTAAACTAACCGTGGTGGCTAAATACTACGTCCTACTGGAACACTGTTAGAGAATGTACTCGGCTGAGGTCCTGCTGCTGGTATGAATCAGAGTCCAAGTCACAGTCCAAATAGCCTATGTATTACAAATTTATCACGTCAAAAGATAATTTATTTTAATTTATTTAGTTCTGGAATAATTACTCTAAAATCCTATTTAAATCTTATTTTTCTGATTTTTATGTTAATTTCTAAATTTTGTCCAAGAAAACTGAATTTTATCAACTCGAGACTCATGGCACGCAAATCGAGGCGATCTGTTGACCAAAAAGTCAACCGACACAAACTCGACTTTCATGCATGATTTCCTGTAGATTTCAACATCAAAAACATACTGAAATTTATGGCTCGTCCGAATTCAAATTCGTTTGGGAATTATGCCATATACAAATTTTGTATTGTGCACCGATGGTTAAATTCTAACCTAGAAGTTCTATAGAATTAACAGTATATAAATACTTCGAATTAAATTCTAGGAAAAATATATGTTGATTATCTCAACATTAGCTTTCCGAAAATTTAAACGGTTCATGATTCTGATTCCGGGTTCTCCCGAAATTGCGAAAACATCGAAATACGTCTATTTTTGGACATACTGTGCTCTACGAATTTTCCAGAATTTAATACTAATAATTTCGAATTTTTTTTTATATAATCAGAAATCTAACCTCAATATCTTTTTAACGCAAGAAACTAGACCTCGTTTGGAGTCCGGAGCTATGCGCAATGGCTTCTGGAAGATGAAGGAACCCTAGATGGCAATTCTACAAAATCTCTCTCTCTAAAAATAATGGGATAATTAAGGTTATTATATTATATATATATAGGGATTGAGCGGCTGAATGAAAGTTGATAGGAGGGTGACACATGTCATAATTTGATTGGATGGTTTTGGTTATATTATTTGATTTTGATTTGCCTTTATCAAAATATTATTTAAGTCGTTTTAAATCTAAATAACTCAAAATAAATATTAAAAATAAGCATAAAAATCTGGGAAAATTACAAAAAATATATTTTAAATTTAAAAACTCTAAAAATATATTTGGGACAATTTTATATTCATAGATTTCCTACTATAATTAGGAGAAGCTCTAAATATTAGTTTTCCCCATATAACTAAAAATAAATACTAAAATTATTCCAAAAATTCTGAAATAATTCCAAAAAATATATAATAATATTATAAACCCTAGAAAATAATGTGGGTCTATTATATATTTCTGAGATTGCACAATAAATTCTACAAGTCCTAAAAATTAGTTATTAGCCTAATTACTCCCAATAAATACTAAAAATACTCAAAAAATTCTCAGAAAATTCTAAAAAATATATTTTATTATTTAGAACCTAAAATAAAAGTTATTGATATTTTTAGTTAAGTTTTAACATAAAATAAATTCTTCAAAGTCCTAGAAAATTAGTGTTACTAGTTTTTAATTAACTAAAAATTATAGAAAAATTCCAATAATCTAAAATAGCCTAAAAATAATTCTAAATAAATATTTATATAAGTAAATATACTAAAAAATTTTATTTTCTAATTAACTAACAGAATACTCTAAATAAATTTAACATCTATAATAAATATAATAATATAAAATATACACAAAATACCTATTTTGGGTGAGGGAGTTTACAGTTTGCTAGGGAAGTGGCTCACAAGCATGGGCGGCTGTGACTTTGCTAACGGGTGGGTAGGATAGTTTGGGTTGGGGTAGTTTAGTTAATGGGTTGGGTAGTTGTTAAGTTATTAGTTATTAATAGAATTTTCTTTTTCCATTTCTTTTCTTTTCTTTTCTTTTCCTTTTATAAATTCCTTTAATATATATATATATATATATATATATATATATATATATATATATATATATATATATATATATATATATATATATATATATATATATATATATATATATATATATATTTATATATACGTATATACTCATAGAAAAAATCTAGAATTATATTAATATACACCATTAAGCTAGCAACTGCTCAAGGGGTCTCCTACATGAAATAAATTCGGAAAAATTCCTAATGGCCCCATAAATCCCTTAAGTGCACGAACACCTAAAATAAAAATTAATAAAAATCTATTTCTCTTAATTAGCCACTAATTACTACAATTAAATTAATAATTATAAAAAAAATATATACGGTTTCTAGGAATAGGGGTTTTACACGATTGCCTGTGGGCGATTGGGACGTGACATATTGGTATCAGAGCATGGCTATACGCCTTTGGACTTTGTTTCAATTTTCTCTAGTTTCGAAATCTTGTTCGTGGGTTATATGCATATGCTCTTTCTCAATGTACCATTAGGATGTTCCAAACAATAAGTCTAAATACTTTCAAAAGTGCATGTGAATGGTATGATTGCTTGTATGAAATTGTGATACGAAGGCCTTTATGCCGGCCTGTGCTAGACCCTTTGGGATTAGACTCGTGCTAGAATTTGCAAGATATGTGTGAACCTGAATGCCTATACGTGCTTACCAACTTGTTTGTGTACGAAATAGAATATCGCCTAAACGGTTAGCTATACACACAACCTTTCGGCTAAGTTTTGTTGAGTATCGCTCGCCAAGACCCTTTGGTGCAAGATAAGTGCAAACGAGATTAGAATATCGTTCAGATAAGAGAATTCAGACTTAGAATGACAACCGATAGAAACATTATCAGATTATCGCTTAGGCGAATATAGAGAATCGTGCTTGGATTTTGGGAAATAGCTCGAACAGTATTTCATGTCAGAAGATACAAATCGAATATGGTTTACTTGAATGACTATAAATGGTATATATATATATATATAGACAATGCTAAGTACCAGGCAGGAATTCTTAGGAACGACTCGGTGAATATACTAGCGATTGATACGAACATCAATTGAGGATTTGATTGGGTGACTCAATTCTGAGTGGTATATAGATCATTTGGAAATGTCTAATCGGACTCATAGGTCTCGTGCGATAGTTGAATTGAACGATTGGAGAATATCTTGAATAAATGATAAGGCTTATATCGATTAGGATTCATGAAAATAGAAATCGATATCTTGGTTAAGAAAACTTGTTAGAAACTTGGACTATCGTGCGAGCAATTTTAGATTAAAACAAATAAATTGAACTTGAATATAATATCGCTCGAATAGAAGGGTAAGCAATAACGAATTTGGCTTCGAGTTTGGAAGAACGATCTTAAAATTTAGTTCGAAAAGATAACCTTCGAAATCAGTCCCAACGAGAACGATTATCCTACGGGAGCACTGGCGTGATAATTTTACGTACGACGGGGATGATCAAACTCATGGGAACATATTCCATGATTATTCCAAATAAACTCGATGATTAGAATGTATCAAAAATGGTATAACTTTGGCTTGAATATTTGAACTTAGTTATTTGAGGAATGCCAGAAGTAAACTATGGATTTACCGATCGGTAACATTGAAGTTGCATGAACGGACTTGACTTGGTGGATAAATATATATAACTTGGATGAAGCAAAATGAAATGATAAGGTATCTCAATCATTTCGATAAAAACCATAATGGTCGACGTTCTTGTCTTGTGCGAGCGTAACTCTATGCTCGTACATGCGTCATGCCCGGATTAGGATGATTATCCAGCGAAAGTGTTGGCGTGGTGATCTCACGTCCAACGAGGGTCATCGAACTTACGGAAGACCGGAGCGTGACAACTGATGGATCGTCTTGACTTTTGGTTCAACACGATAAGACGAATTTGGAAATACAAGTGAATCAAAAGTGTTTCAGGGATAAGTTAGCCTAGAACCTGGAATAAATCACGCTTGATGGTTTTATGAACGGATACATAAATTTTGTTGGACGACTTGGAGTTATAAACAAAGGTTTAGAATTGAATCTTGGCTTGGTGGTCTAGACTTGGTATGGATAGGGATTCTATAAAAATATGTTTGGAGAGATAGACTATGCAAATCACTAGGCTTGTCCTACAACTTGGATATCGTAGATTTTACTAAACAGACTCAAACCATGTGCAAACAAATGTGCTAATGAGAATATGATGATTTGTGCTTGATGTTTAGAAATATGAGTAAAATGAGCTTGGGTAGAATACCCCGTGCAAATGAATAATGGTTTGACCCTAGAAATTTGGGCGAGCATCGTGCGACAAAATTGTACGATGAATCGTGTGCTTAAACTTGTACCTATGACCTACTGAGCTGACCTAATAACTAGTCAGATGACCCTGTACCGAGTGAAAGAACCTATATGACCGAATATAATATATTGTTTGAATAAACCACAAAACTGGGAAGCAAGACTTAGAGTTAGACTGAGAATGGTAACGTGTGCTATATTTGACCCGAATGAATGGAAGTTAGTCGGTTAAATTGGATAGATCGTGCTTAACAGTAGTGCAAAAACTTGAATTGAGTTAAAATAGAAATGACTTTAATTTTATCGACCCTGTTGGAAGTATCATCGTGATTCATAAAAATAAGAACCCTTAATATTTTCACAAGCAGCTTGCCGATTTCACTATCTCTAAGTTTGGTTCAATGCATATGTTTGAGGGACGTCTTGAACGTGTGCACGATCCAAGACTCAATGATATGTGAAACTCGAGTGCTAAGACTTCGCTATCGCCAAGTTGGTGACATGCATATGTTTGAAGGATGCTTTGAATATGTGCACGATCCAGACTCGCGATATGCTGATCTCGAATGCTAGTGCAAGTGAATATTCGTATGAACAACTATAACGACTTGTATAAGTTTGCCTCAGCCTTAGATTATTATTCATGATAGATTGTAACTTATCCTGCGTTAAGAAATATATGTTCCACGCTAAGGCGTAATTGAGACCGATTCAGAACTTGGATTGGATGATAGAGTCATTAAATAAGATCAACCCAGCATATACACAACACGGTATAAGGTATGAGTAAGAGATTGTGTTCGAATAAATTTAGTGGTAATGATTGATATGCTTGGGATAGATTTGATAGTGCGATAGAATGGCCTATGCTCAGGAAGTCTCAGGAACGAGACTTTTTCTGAGTGGTGTATAATGTAACGACCCATTCCGATCAAGCGGACAGCCAATTCAAACGATATAAAAGTGTAATGATCCGACCTACTTTACTCAGTGAGAAGACTCGTTTGAGGCAAAGGATTTATAGACTTGGCCCTTCAGGAGTTCCGGCTTAGACTTCCAGAGGCTCGCTCGGAGTATCGCTCGACCAAGACGAATCATCGCTAAGGTGGGTGGCCACGATTATCATGCTCCAGTCCCAAAATACGTAGGACTAGGACACGTAAGCATGCCAGCCGCATGTATATGGCGACTCCAATATATAAAAACCATAACACATGCGTACGCTGTATAATGAACAATAATTCATAAGTGGTAAATATGTCACAAGTCATAGGGTATAATCTAAATCTCATCCACAGAAAATTAAATATAAATAAATAACCAATATCTACATAATTAGATCTCAATATGAAGTATCTAAAGATGATAGTTGGATGGAAATAAATTTACTACCAAACTAGAATATATAAGTGCAACACAACAAATACAATATAAGAATATCAACTAACAACCACTGAGACTCGAAGAGAAGAGCTCCTTGAAATATATGTAGCAAGTCTGGATCTGCGCGCCTGCGAATACTCATGAACATCTACACCTGGAAAGGGCCAGGTCCTCAGAGGGACATAACAAGATACATAGAAGCATGCCAATAAAGTACTAAAATAAATATCCAATGGGTCGCCTAACCGTCTAAGTGAATGCAGTTTGAGAACAACTTTCTAACAAGTGGGCTATCTGGCCATAAATGGGATTGGCGTGACTCTCTCGGAGAATCAGGGGCCTACAAAGCATGTCGTCTTTTGAACGACAGAGGCCGCCTGATAATATATAATATATAGGGTCATCATCGCCCGTATCTCCAGCGGAGCTTCCAGGTTACGAAAGGAAAAGTGCAAAGGAGCCCAAATGCGGTACTTGTTGTTCTTCCTACCCCATGCTCTAAGCATGTCACATCCATGACACGATTTGGTTCATAACCTATCTTTAGTACAATAGTCCAACATGCAAACAAACAAGGACAATGATTGGACCACCGTACTACAATAGGCTATGTCCATGGACTACTAATAAATGCTAAGTCTTCTAGCATGCAAAGTTTCTATCAGTAGTTATCCCTAACGCACGGCCCATACGTACAGGAGGCCAGACCTGTCACGCAGTCCGTGATCTATATGAGACTCACACTCGTGTAACAGCTATGTCATGGCCAATGAAACCTAATGATGCTTCATGATAATGGGGCAGTCTCATAAACAAGGTCAATGCATATACATAATAAAAATATATCATGACGACACCGTCGTTGCACCCAAGTTTCCTTGGATGCACATTTTATATAGTAGTTAAAATATATGAACTAATGACAGAAAATAAAGATATATGCAACATATAAAATAAGAATAATAGTACAATGGCAAGGTATACTTGCATGCTCTGAAAAAGGATGAAGTCATAACTCAAGGCATCGTCCGATCTACCCGTCACATAAATTAAACAAGTTAGGTTACAAAAGTGGGTGAATAGGTTCCTCCATTTTAATTAATTTTTAATTCTGAATAAATAACCTAACATAGTATTTTAATCTTATTATAATCTGGTATTATTGTTAAACCCTAATTTTGGTCCAAAGAAAATCAATTTTACGGATTTGTGATCCATGGCACGCAAATCGAGGCAATCCGTTGACCAAAAAGTCAACCAACTCAAATCCTGGATTTGTATATGGAATCCTATAGATTTCAATACTACATGAACACCATAATCGACGGTTTTATAAAATCATAAGTCGGTAAAGAGTTATGTCCACAAGGGCGTACAGATGATAGTTTTTGGTGGTTTTCTATTTACGTCTACGTTGCACAAATTTTACAGTAGAATAAAATTATATTTTAAATTCTATAAAAATACTTTTCTGGAATTTAATCATGTCAGCTTTCCGAAACTTCGAATGGTTCATAATTCTGAGTTCGGGATCTCCCAAAATCTTGAAAATACCAAAATGCGTCTGATTTCGGACAGCTGGCACTTTTAGAATTTTTTGGAAAAATAGATTTTGAAATTATTAAAATAATTTATATATTCAGAAAACTAACCTTGATATGATTCTAACAAAAAAACTAGAGTGAGTTTGGAGTCCGAATCTAGGAGATATCGTCTTTTTAAGTCGTCATAACTACTAGAAAATGAGGCTGAATTTATGATAAATTTTGACTATTTTTGGACGAAAAAGAGAGGAGTTTGGGGATGAAAAATATGACAGATGAGTTTATTCCATAAGTCTAATAGTTATTTATAATGGTGAAGAATTTTTAATTGAATAAGACTAGGATTGGCTAATTTGGATATGATTAGGATCAGTTTAAATAAGGATATGATATGCATGAAGTTGCTTTCCTAGTAGGCTCAGTATTTGAATTAATTTAAATAGAGTTTGAGTTTATCTTAATAATTTATAATCTTAAATAGAATTAAAGATAATATAAATAATTTATATATAATCTTATTAATATCTATTAACACTAAATTATCATCTATCTAATATTAAGACTTTATATATCCAAATAAATCCTCAATAATTCCAAAAATCCAATAATTCATTAAAATTCTAAATAAATTACAGAAAAATATATTTAAATATTTTAACTCTAAAATAAATTTTTGGTAGTAACAACATTCAAGTATGGTCTTATAGTAAATCATGGAAGTCCTAAAAATTTATGTTTCCTAAGTTTTATTTACCAAAAATTCTAGAAAAATCTTCAAAAATCTAAAATAACATAAGATAATTCTAAATAAATATTTATATAAGTAAATATATCAAGAAATTCATTTTCTAATTAACTAAGAGAATACTCTAAAGAAATTCAACACTATAATAAATATAATAATATAAAATACACACAAAATATCTATTTTGGGTGAGGGGGTTAACAACGATAAACTTGTCTTTGCTTAGCCAGCACACTTAAAATATGGACGATACATGCTAGTCGCTAGGTGAATCTCTCCCTGCATGCTAATAAATAATATAATACACCTAGCTAAGGGAATAATCCCAACTTACATTTTTTGTGTTAGAACATGGAAAATAAAACTTGGCTTATAAATGAACCCTCGCATGCTACCTTTGCCTTGTGCAAGTAGACCCCGCTATGCCTCGAGTAGAATATTATACTCTTCGTAGTGCATTGCTTCATTTGCTACACTGCACGACTCTAGATTATGTTTCTCGGTATATCCCTCTACGGTTTTACTCCTCGCTTTACCCTTAGACCCATGCCAAACGTGAATGCTTATGTTCTATGTAAATGCATGCTTGCCTGCTTACTTGTAGTTTGTATTCATTGTCTCATTTCAATGCTTGTCACATAATCTATGCCATAATAAAGTAATACTATCCGTATTATGCATGCATCTTGTTAGCCAGGAGACTATCAAATAGTCCTTTTGTGCAATATGAACCTGCAAGTATCCGGGACCATTAGGTCGCCAAGGCAATCCTCGAACCAGGGGAATGCATCAAGGCAAGTGGAATACCGATCGAGAATGATGTCAAGTTTATATCTGAATGAGAATCATGTCAAACAAATCAAGAATAACAGCTCGTGGAGCAATGCTCGTTCAGAACAAAAATTATGGATTGTCTTGTCAAGGTATGAATTTGGAATCACCCAAGACTTGCATGTCATGGACAACTTGTGCACAAGGTCATAGTTCTGCGGACGGTCGTTGGGGCAATGGCACCGATCTTATCTGGGTGGAACTCTATTGTATAGTCCATTGTACTGGTCGAGATGGCTTATAGCGCACCTTGTTCTTTCGTTGCATACCATCCTCGCCGGTGACTAGTCGTTCTTTATGGCTATGCCAGCAACCTCTTGTTCATATAGATAAGCCATCCTCACTTAGCGATAATCTGCGTGCGAGTTATTGTATAACAATCATAAGTATAACATACTTGTATATATGGAATACTTCAATATCTTATGCAATACACCTGATAATCCATGTAACTCGTGCACCTGAAAAATAATCTCGCTCACAACACTTGTGTTTGCATATGCTATTGCCCCTGGATTCATATATATATATATATATATATATATATATATATATATATATACGCGTGCTTAAATTAAATTGGTTTGCCTTAGACAGGGAATGACGGATGGTAAGTTGGTAAGTCTCACCGTGTTTTCTCTTTATATCGTACGGTGCACTGCCACACGAGTTAGGCTTTTCATAAATGTCATAAAACTGATTCTAAGGCAAGATTAGAAAGATAAATTAATAGTGCACATAACCTATATAACGTGTTTGGATTTGCCGAACGTACGAGAAGCCTCCCCACCAGTGCATTCATGTACTGATAATCCACCAGATTGCTTGCAAGGTGCGGGAGAACCTCGTTCGGTGCAGATGCCTCCTTCGTACTTGCTAAGACGTAAAGTTTACTCTGGATCCTTGGAGCGTTACGTCCGGAACTGAAGCACATATACAAGACATAATATTGGAATATCGCCTATGTATTATTCCATAAATATTGCCACTTAGCATACTTTTAGTATTCAGAGAGAGGCTTGAGTGACTTGTAATCTCGGCTTAGCACCGCTTGTAACACTTGTTCAATATCAATAAAGAGTTTGCTTTACTTCTATACTTGTGTTATTCAATGCTTCTGCTATTGACGACTCTGTAAACTTGTTACCAATCGCCTATGCGTTTATTATTTTGCTGCACTCGGACAATATGTGCTACTCTGTGGCTTAGACCTCTTACCGCCTGTATGGACCACGGCCTTGCACGGGGGCGGCTTATGCTCGTGCGGCATCACGCCCAGATGGGTCAAGCGATCGTCCTGCGAGAGCGCTAGCACGGCGATTCGTGTCTAGCAGGGACGACCGATTGCATACAGAAGATCGGGACGTGACAAAGATGAAGTAGATGAAAGTGAAGATGAGCAGGAAGAGGAAGATGAGGACGAGTAAAAAGAAGATGATAAATTTTTAGAAGGGGATTAAAAATAAAATAAAATCCATTTAGAACTTTAGCCATGTACTGTATTTTTAATGTGGAATATAACATCTATTTTAACTATATATATATACTTTTATATTGTACTTATTGTGTGACTGTGATAATTTTATTTTCTGTTTATTATGTGACTGTTATATTTCATATACTGTTATAAGTCTGTGTATTTGTTTTATCATCGTATGTTATTTTTATGAAATATTATAAGTCTGTGTATTTGTTTTATTATCAGGTATGACAGGGCGACGAGGATCATACAGAGGTAGATCCTCTAGATAGAGTACTCCTCTGGTACCGTTTACTTGTTTCGGATCCTCGTCGTGTAGTACTCTAGTGTACCGGCCAATCACATCTCCGACTCCGTCGACGGTACCTGGGACCAGCAGTTTTATGCCTTAGACTACTCCTTCGTCCAGCCTCCTTCCCGCTGACGGCACCATTGAGACAGAGGAGCAGATGGAGGAGGTCGAGCTGACTCCGTATGCGCATGATTAGAGCGATCCTCCATGCCCGCCTCCGGGCCAGACGAGGATGGAGATTTGGTGGGACCGGCATAGCAAGTAAGTAAAATAGTTAACATTTTCTAAATAATTATATCTATATATTCTTGAATTTAATTATCATTGTATAGATATCGTCCCTCGGCGGTATAGAGAGCACTGAGATATTTTCTGAGACAGAACTATGGTGGACCTTGGATCAACTACTCAGATGCTCCTGAAGATAGAAAAGTATTTTGGTTTGCCTACTTCAAGGTAAAAATAATTTTACTTTTAATATCAATAATCATTTATGCATATTATGTAACTCTTTATTTTACTTCTTGTAGAAAATCTATAAAAATCCACCACAGCGGGCTCAGAAGATCGAGGAGCAGTTTTCTGCCATCGCCACCAAGCTGATCCGTGATACGATCAACGACTAGAAGGATCATAGTCGCTATGAAAAATCGATCCATGGTTGGATTATGCCTGAGCAGTGAAATGCGATGACGGCGAGAGTCGAGGAACCCAAGTACAAGAAACGGTCGGAGAAGGCAAAGGCAGCTAGGTCGAAGGCAGGAAAGTGGTGTGGTGGCTCGATTCCCATGATAGAATATTTTCGTCATCTGGTATATATTCTATTGAATATATATTATTTTAATACAAGTAGGATAAGATGTAGAATTTTAATAAAAAATAATATAATTTTTAACATGTACATAGGGGTGAGGACACCAACATGGTGACAGTCTTCCTGGCCACCCATCGTAAGGGCGAAAAGCTCATCGATGACAAGGCCACGCAGAGCTATGTACGTTTTACGACCCTGTGTTAGTTTTAATGTAACTTAGAAAATATACAAATAGATATCTACATAGTTAGTAACTTAGACGTTCACAACCACTTTTCTATGACGAGTATCTTAAACTACGTGAGCGGGCGATAACTAGTGCACCTACAAAGGGAGGGGCTGATACTTTCTCGCAGCCCTCTATAGCTCCATCGACGGACGAGCTCTGATGACCGTCGTTGGTGGTCTTCAGAGGGGTACGTACTAATAATTAGATTTTTTAGGACAAAAATATTTTAAGGGGGGTAGTTTGTAGCATTCGCTATCCAAAATACCATATAAGAATACACTAATATTTTGTGAATTTTTTATTTTAAAATACTAAGAGTAGTTTTATGATGATAATAGTGTAACATTAGGCTTCATGTGGCTTATAGAGACTCGTACTAATAATTAGAATTTAGAATAATGTTTAGGCTATTTTAGAATTTTAAGAATTGTTCTAGAATTTTTAGGTTATTAAAACCTAAGAATATTATTTTCTATATTTTGTAGAAATTACTGTAGAACCATACATGCCTATTTTGCTACTGAACATTTATTTTAGGGTTAAGAGGGTTAAATATATTTTCAATAATTTATTGGAATTTTTCTGCAATTATTTAGGATTTATTGAGAGTTTTCTGGAATTATTCAATATTTATTTGAATTTATTTGGATATATATATATATATATATATATATATATATATATATATATATATATATATATATATATATATATATATATATATATATATATATATATATATATATATATACTCTTAATATTGGATATATGTTGATTTAGTATTAATAGAATAAATAGGATTAGATATAAATTGTTGGTATTTTTTTTAATTCTATTTAAGATTATAAATTATTTAGATAAATCCAAACTATATTTTAAATTAATCATAATCCTAAGTCTACTAGAAAAATAACTTTATTTATATCCTATCCTTATTTGAACTGATCATAATCCTATCCAAATTAGGCAATCTTGGTCGTATTCAAATTAAATAGTCTCCACCCATTATATATACCTACTAAACTTATGAAAAAAATTTATCTTTCATATTTTTCTTCCCCAAACTCTTCCATTTTTCGACAAAAAACTTTCAAAATTCGTCATAAATTCATCCTCATTTTCTAGTAGTTATGACAACTTAAAAAGACCATATCTCATAGCTCCAGACTCCAAACGTGTACCCATTTCTTGCGTTATAACTGTCTTGAGGTTAGATTTCGAATATCAAATTTTTTTTCATTAATTCTGAACCTACATTTCTGGAAAATTCGTAGAGTGTCGGATGTCCGTAATCTGATGTGTTGCGGTATTTTTAAGATTTCGGGAGATTCCAAAATAGGAATCATGATTTATTTGAAGTTTCGAAAAGCTGACACGATAAATTTCAAACATATATTTTTTCCAGAATTTAATAGATTAATTTATTATTATGTTTAATTCATTGAACATATAATTCACTAGTAAACCGCCAAAATTGTGATCTATGTGCCATATCAGCAATAACTTGTAATCGATTTGAGATTCGAGGAAACTATCGATTACAGTATTCTTTTAGTGCTAAAATATAGAGGATTTCACACACAAATCATGGATTGAAGTTGGTTGACTTTTTTGTCAACAAAATATCTCGATGTGTGTGCTACGGCTCCCAAATTTGTAAACTAGATTTCTTTTTGCCAAAAATTTAGGTTTAACCTTAAAATTAAATTATAATAGGATTAAAAAGTATTTTGGGTTATTTTATGCAGAATTAAAATAGACTAATTAGGAAAAACCTAGTTAGGCACTTTTCATGGCTTGAAGTCTAATGTTAATTCATGCAACGGGGTTCGTGGGATGATGTCATGGTTGGATAGCTGATAAAACACCTTGTCTTCAACTTGTTATATTGACACATCTGAAAAGTCAGGCAAGTACTTGTTAATGCTTTCATTTGCATTTACTTTATATTGTTGTAATTCATCTAATTATGTTACCTATTCGTGTTATAATTGTTCACACAAATGAGAGATGTAGTTCTTGTATTCATATTTCTTGTACATCATGTTATTGTCTTGTTGTTCTTATAAAATATTTTATGTTTCTCGTATATCATCTTGTTGTTCTTGTGAGAGATAGGGATATGGGGGAAGTACAGTCAGTAGGCATATGGATCATCTATATCTCGTGATGTTCTCTCACTTTTCGGGAGACACCCTTTCAATTGTTATTTTAAAAGTATGTCTCGGTCTGCATGTTAAAAGTTGTACTTCTAAAGACACATGAGTACACACACGGTTTATCTTAAGTTCTACCAGTTTCTCTTGCCACTTGATATTGATATTATTATTTTACCAAGTCACCTTATTTACTTGCGCGCTCTATCTATATTTCTACTAATCATTGGTTTCTCATATTTAGTATTTTACTGCTTTATGTTGTATTTGTATTCTGTTGGCTTAGACTTGTACTTTGTTCCAATCCTGACTGGATATGTTGACAATTTTAGGTGACGATATTTGTCCGAAGATCTATGGTGAGTACGTTGGCGATGCAGAGATCACCGATGTACCAAATTCATTCTTTGATGCGGAGTAGCATATTTTTCTTTCTTATGCATTTTCGTATTGTTTTTAGCTAGTAGGCTTAGTGGACATTAGTTTTAGTTTTACTTATTTTATTCTACCGGGTTTGTTCCCGAGTACATCTTGAGTTGTAGTGAATATTTTTTTAAGTAAATTATTGAGACTATTAAGTATATTCCTTATTATGACTTAGTTTGTGGATGATATGTATATCTTGTTACTTGTTATGGATCATTGATAATCATAGACATTGTACTATCGCCGATGCTGCAGCGTAGGCTTGACTTGGCCACGTACTCGTATCCTAAAAGTGAGAGCGAATCTTGACATATTTTTATGGTGGCCCATGCAGGTTAGGCTTCACATATAATACAATATTATAGTTAGTAATTCAACTTAGTAGTACTAGATGTGAGCCTGCGAATAGGATTTTGTTCAAGAATTGAAGTAGAACTTAGAGAAGATACATCATCCACAGTTAGGATTCGCACCCAATCAATCTAACACCATCTCTAGTCATAGAATTACTTATGTGCATCTTGCTTGATTCCGTCCATGATTTCTTCGATATATTTGCATCTACCATTCTAACCATGTCCCTTCGTTCCCTTCTATGAGACATGTCACACTATTTTAGTATTATTGTATTTTATCTGGTATATGTGTATTTTAGCTGCATATGGCTTTCCGTGTAATTTATGAATTTTTTTGGCTACTTTCATGTAATTTCTAGAATTGTGAATAATGCTAGTCACCCTTTGATATATATTTATATATGTAGCCTTCCCTTTCTCTCTCCTCCTCATTCTTCTTCATTTTCTTTTCTTTCTTTATTTTCTTCTCCCTCTTCTCTCCTTGGCCGAACCCTAGCCCCAGCCGTGAGCTTGCCTTGGGTAGTAGTGGTAGTAGTTTAGTAGTAGGTTTAGGCAAGTACATCTTGCCAATGAGAAAGAACTTGCTATATTATATTTATTTAGCTTTCTTGTATTTTATTGATCTATATTGTTCTCTATGAGTTTCTCTACTTGTTTACTTCTTGTTATTTTTGGTTTTGATGCCTTGGTAGGAGTAGATCTGAATTCTAAGTTTTTGGATGTTCATGAGTTTACTTAGTTTTGATCTCTTAAAACTTGATGTTTTTAAAACTAATAGTTCTATGTTGATAAGCACTTATTTTTATACGATTTTGAAGTTTACTTTGCTGGATTCGAACTTGAAATAAGGATTTCATAAAAAAAATAAGTTTTCAGACTTGAAGCTTTTCCATGGTTGAAACTTGTTGTCTTAGGATGAAGAAGTTCCATGCGCCCCTCTTGGTATGAGGCTTGGACTTCTCGCTCCAAGTCAGCATGCGACCATCTTGTTGGATGCATGACTGAATCTGCACTTGCGTCCCTTGGCAAATATATAGAACTTGAATTAATGAAAGTTCTCTAAGTTCAAAAGATTTTATAAAGCCAAATGCGTATGCGGCCAAGAGGAGCATGCGACTGAGTCATCCATGCGGCCCGGATGTCACGCCCTAGTCCCAAATATGTAGGACTAGGAATACGTAATATGCCGGCCATATGTATACAAACTCCAATATATGGAAACCATATACACACGTACGCTTTACATGAATGTCCAATCCACCAGTGGTAATAAACTATCTCAACAAGTCACACGCAATCTATATCTCATCCACAGCACAAATAAAGAAATAAATAGGAAATAAATAACTAAATATCAAAGATGAAGTATCAAAGTATGATAGTCGGATGGAAATAAATCTACTAAAAATTGACTATACTAAAAGCTACTAAAAGAGATAAGAGAATCAAACTCTAACATAAGATAAATGTCTCTAAAAGAAATAGCAACTAAAATCTCTAACAGCTGCAATGAATCAAAGATACTCCGAAGGTAAGACCTCTTCAATCTGATAAGAAGTGTCAGGTCCAGGTCCATACTCCTGTGGATACTCCTGTACGTCTATATCTGAAAAGGGACCAGGTCCTCAGAGGGACGTAACAAGATACATAATAACATGCCAATAAAGTACTAAAAAGTAAACATCCAATGGGGTCGCCTAACCGTCTATGTGAATGCAGTTTGAGAATAACTTTCCAACACGTGGGCTATCTGGCCATAAATGGGATTGTCATGGTTCTTTTGGAGATCCAGGGGCCTAAAAAGCATGTCGTCTTTTGAACAGCAGAGGCTGCCTGTAATATATGGGGTCATCACCACCCGTCGCTCCGGCGGAGCGTCCGGGCGAACAAAAAGGAAAGTGCAAAGGAGCCCAAATGCCTTACTTATTGTTCTCTCCATCCCATGCTCTAAGCAATACACATCTATGATACGATAATACGTCTAATAACTGCCAGGTCTACTAGCATACAAAGTTTCTATCGGCAGTTATCCCTATACGTCGCACGTCCTATACGTACCAGTGGCCAGCCGAATACGCAAGTCTGTGTCCTACATGTGACTCACACTCATGTAAGATTAGTGTCATGTCCAATAAAACATAAGAATGTCTCATGATAATGGGGTGGTCTCATAAAGTAGGTCCAATACATATACATAAATAAAAACAGAATACGACGACACCGTCGTTGCACCCAAGTTTTCTTGGACGCGCAGTTTATATAGCAGTTAAAATAAATAAACTAAAATAAACAAAAATAAAATATGCATGCATCATATGGAATGTAAGCACAGTACAATGGCAAGGTATACTTGCCTGGCAAGAAATCTGTATTGTGTAATCGTCTAGATGTTAAGGACACGGGATCAGGAACTAAGACCTCCGAATAAACGTCTCCGAATGCTAAAATAGACATCACCAACATTTTTGGAATCAGCGAGATAGCTAGAAATCACTATCCTTTTGTCAATTTGGACACAGGGGCAAAACGGTAATTTTGGGTCAAAGTGGGGTCTACGTGTTGCCCACTTTTTACCGAAAAGCGTGCAAGGGATAAAGGTCTCTAAATAGGACAAATTATAGGTCAAACAAACTCTAAATGTCAGTACAATATGTCCAATTTTGGATTCCGGTGAGCCGAACATAATTTTGTCCAAAAAGTCAACTATGGGGCCCACAAATAGGCAACTTGGTCAACTGTCTCAGAATTGCATGAAAATTGGGTCACAAGACCGGCGCGATACCATTAGTCTAGTGGTGCAAGTTTTGTCGCATTCTGACGAGCGTACAGTAAATGGCGTAGGGTTTTACGAAAGTCCCAATACGGAGAATTTTTGCGGATACAGGCTGATTCTGATGCGCACATGCGTCCAAATTAGTTTTCGCGAAAGCCCACATGTCTGGGTATACCGTGAGCATCTTTTTGTGTACTTGGTATATGACGGGACGGTCCCGTTTGGCGGGGCGCACTCAGTATCACAAATTCTGGAAGATTGGAAAATAGGTTATTTTCGGGATTTTAAATCTGATTTACTTCTACATATAATAATAATTAAAATATTGTAATTGACAGAAATCAATCTCGGTTAGATGGTCTTCGCATACCAAAAAGAAAAAGCAAATTCGGATCTCTGTGGTGGGAGATACGTGTCCTTAAATATGGGTAGTTACCGCAGTTTTCTGTGATCCAATAGTTGTCATTTTTAGCCAACTTGGTCGCTATTTTCGCCTAGGGTTACGCGCTGTTCGAGGAAAACTAATTCACAGTATTGGAAGAGGGATAGGTTATGAACATATCAGTGAAGACGGGGTCGAGTTTGGTCGAACAATGGCGTAGAAAACTAGTCCTGAACAGGACTAAGTCGCTAACTACTCGTTGTCGCGGCGCGTTGACGCGGACGTGGTGGTTTTGGCGGCGGGCGGCGCTGGGTCTCCGGCGAAAGACTGCGGTGCTCAGGGTTGGCGACGTCGGGTCAGAGGAAGATGAGAGTAGGGTTAGGGTTTATGAGTGTCATATGATATATATATAACGAGGGGGTTGGGTGTTTTGTCCGCGCGGGGGGGGGGGAGGGTATCGTTTGGGCCGCGGGGTGGTTTGTAGCTGCTGCTACTGATTGTAACGCGGGTAGGTTTATTAGCGGGTGGGGTTTAAGTGGGTTAGGGTTCATTATAGTTAACAGGTAGGGTAGAGTTTAGGATATTTCTAACTCTTTTTTTTCTTTTTTCTTTTTCTTTTCTTTTCTTTTCTATTTTCTTTTCTTTCTTCTATTATTCTTTTTAATAAACCTTATATATATATATATATATATATATATATATATATATATATATATATATATATATATATATATATATATATAAAATTTTAGAAATTATTTTATAGCATATAATAAATCTATCAACTGTCTACTAGGCCTCCTACATGTAAATAATTAAGGAAAAATTAATAATTGCTCCATAAATCCCTAAATGCACAAATACCTAGAAATAAAAATCCAATAAATTCTATTTCTTCTAATTAGCTAATAAATACTATAAATCAATTAAATAATTAATTAAGTAATTAATAAGGTTTAAAAAAAATTAGGGGTTTTATATTCTACCCAACTTATAAAATTTATATATATATATATATATATATATATATATATATATATATATATATATATATATATAATTTTAGAAATTATTTTATAGCATATAATAAATCTATCAACTGTCTACTAGGCCTCCTACATGTAAATAATTAAGGAAAAATTAATAATTGCTCCATAAATCCCTAAATGCACAAATACCTAGAAATAAAAATCCAATAAATTCTATTTCTTCTAATTAGCTAATAAATACTATAAATCAATTAAATAATTAGTTAAGTAATTAATAAGGTTTAAAAAAAATTAGGGGTTTTATATTCTACCCAACTTATAAAAATTTTGTCCTCAAAATTAAAACTAAACCACGATAGAAAGTCAAGGATGGTATAAGATAAAAATTTACAAAGTAAATTCATACCTTGGTCTACGAATAGGTTTAAAAAATGTTTGCGCATGTCTTCCTCACGCTCCTAAGTGGATTCTCCTGGCGCGCCATGCTTCCATGCTTCCATGCCACGCGAACCAAGGAAATAGACTGGTTCCTCAACACTTTCTCTCGATGATCAATGATTCCCACAGGTTGCTCTTGATATGACAAGATCGACCCAATGGTGATCTCAGAATGGTCGAGAATATGACTCATGTCTGCCATATATCACCTGAGCTGCGACACATAGAATACATCATGTACTCCCTCGAGTGAAGGTGGTAGCGCAAGTCGATATGCCACTTCTTCCACTCTCTCTAGCACGTCAAATGGTCCAATATACCTTGGACTCAACTTGCCACGCCCTCCAAATCGAATGGTGCCTCTGGTAGGTGATATCCTCAAGATGACATGATCGCCCACTTTAAACTCTAAGGGACGACGATGAAGGTCTGCCCACTGCTTCTGCATGTCTTGCGCTGCTCGCAAGTGTCCTTGTATCTTCTTAACTGTCTCAACGGTGTTGACTACCAACTCTGGTCCCAGAATTTGATGTTCTCCTACGTCACTCCAACATATGAGAGACCTACACTTTCTTCCATACAATGCTTCAAACGGAGCCATCTGAATGCTCGATTGATAGCCATTGTTGTAAAAAAACTCCACAAGATGTAGGTGGTCCTCCCATGATCCTCCAAAGTCTAACATACAAGCCCTCAACATATCCTCCAGTGTCTGAATAGTATGCTCGGACTGCCCATCTGTCTGCGGGTGATAAGATGTACTGAACTTCAGACGAGTTCCAAGACTCTCTTGCATGCTTCTCCAAAAGTGCGATGTAAAACACGAATCCCTGTCTGACATAATGCTGACTGGTATACCGTACAATCTTACGATTTGCCTCATGTATAAGTCAGCTAAAGCTTCTGTAGACTGACCCAATCTAAAAGGCAAGAAATGGGCTGACTTGGTGAGTCGATCTACTATTACCCATACTGCATCTCTCCCACTTAGACTCTTAGGAAAACCCGTGATGAAGTCCATAGTGATGTGCTCCTACTTCCACTCTGGAATCGAAAGTGGTTGCAATAATCCTGCTATCCTCTGATGCTCTGCCTTTACTTGCTGACATACTAGACATTTAGCTACAAAGCGAGCTATCTCTCTTTTCATTCCATACCACCAAAAATTTTGCCGTAAGTCGTGGTACATCTTGGTGCCTCCAGGATGAATAGAATATATCGAACTATGAGCTTCTGCTATCAGCTCCTATCGAATCTCTCCATTGGAAATATAAAGACGATCACCACATCGTAATGTCCCATCATCATGAATGTGCAATCCCGTCTGCTCTCTGGCCTCTGTCCTTTCTTTTAATCTCCTGAATCTGGCATCTGTAGGCAAAGCTGCCTTGATCCTCTCTACTAGTGATGTCTGTACTTGCAAGTTGGCTAATGTCCCATCTGCTCCGGGTAATACCACTTCTATGCCAAGCTCTTGCAAGTCCTCCAATAATTTTCTCTACGTTGTCAAGAAATAAGCCGCTGGTTTCCGGCTTAATGCGTCTGCTACAACATTAGCCTTGCCTGGGTGATAATGTAGCTCTATCTCGAAATCTTTCATCAACTCAAGCCATTGACGTTGCCTCATATTTAACTCCTTCTGCGTGAAGACATACTTAAGGCTTTTGTGGTCTGTATAGATCTCCACTCGTTCTCCATATAAGTAATGTCTCCATAGCTTCAGAGCAAATTCAAGGGCTGCAAGTTACAACTGTCTAGATGCATATGCAATCACCTTGCCATGCTGTATCAATACGCATCCCAAGCCTTTCCCTGATGCGTCACTGTAAATCACATAACCTCCTGATCCTGATGGAATAGTCAATACTGGTGCTGTGGTCAGTCGCTTCTTCAACTCCTCGAAAGTGACTTAACACTCGTCGGTCCATATGAATTCTTGATCCTTGTATGTCAACTGAGTCATAGGTTCTGCTGTCCTTGAGAAGTTCTCCACGAACCGTCGGTAATATCCCGCAAGTCTAAGGAAACTTCTCACATTTGATGCTGATTTAGGAACGGGCCATGTCTCGACTGCCGAGATTTTCTCTGGATCAACAGAAATACCATCTCCTGTAACGACATGCCCAAGAAATGAGGCTCTGTCCAAGAAAAACTCACATTTACTGAGCTTTGCATATAACTTCTCTCTCCTCAATGTCTCTAGAATAATCCGCAGGTGCTTCTCGTGCTCCTCGTGGCTCTTCGAATAGACAAGTATGTAATCTATGAAGACGACCATGAACTGGTCCAAATACTGATGGAATACTCGATTCATTAAGTCCATAAAGATAGCCGGAGCATTGGTCAACCCAAATGGCATGACCAGAAACTCGTAGTGTCCATATCTTATCCTGAATGCGGTCTTCGGGATGTTCTTCTTCCGTACCTTCACTTGGTGGTATCCCGATCTCAAGTCTATCTTCGAGAATACCTTAGCTCCACTAAGCTAATCAATAAGTCATCAATGCGTGGCAATGGGTATTTATTCTTCACGGTCACTGCATTCAAGGCTCTGTAGTCAATACACATCCGCCCTAACCCATACTTTTTTGTTACAAACAACACTGGTGCTCCCCAGGGTGATGCACTTGGTCGGATGAAACCTTTCTTTTCTAGTTCTTTCAACTGTGTCTTCAGCTCATCCATCTCCTTCTTCGCCAATATATAAACATGCAACGCTATGGGTGCTGCTCCTGGTGTCAATTCAATCAAAAACTTTATGTCTCTATCTGGGGGTAGGCCTAGCAATTCTTCTGGAAAAATGTCTCGAAACTCTGAAATAATGGGGTGATAAACAACATCGTCCATTGCAAGCTGCACACCATCAAGGGCTTCGGTGGATCCTCGTGCAAACTCAAGTTCAGGCTGGCCTGGTATCTTAAAAAGAATGCTTCCTCTAAAATAATCGAAGAAAGTGTGGTACTTGCTTAGCCAGTCCATTCCAAGCACAACATCAAAAGTTGGCATAGGAAGGACTAAGAGTCGGGCGTTCATCTCTCTGCCACGAATTACTACAGGATACGATCTACAAATTCAACTAACATGTACAACTCCTCCTCTTGTAAGAATTCTAACACAACTAGGTAAAGATGTACTTGCAAAATTGTGTTTGGCAATAAAACTAGAAGATATGAACGAGTGGGTGGCTTCCGTATCAAATAATGTCACAGCAGGAAAAGTAAAAGCAAGAGTAATACCTGCTATAACATCAACCTCATGATCCAAGTCATCCATTTCTAATGCAAAAGCTTGCCCATTCCTCTGTGGTTGTCCCTGTCTGGCCCTCGTGAACTGATCCTCCTGTGTAGGTAGCGATGGTCCTCGCTGAAATTCTCCTACTGCTGGAGGTCGAGGTGCTCCTGGTCTAGTCATCTGCTGAGCCGGCTTTGGTGTTGGAAGTGCTAGCCTCTGTACTGGTAGTGGAAGTATCAATGTCTGTTGCATTGGACAGTCTCTCGCCAAATGTTGTCCGAAACCACACCTTATACATTATCCTAAGCGAACCCGACAGTCTCTTACAATATGTCTGTGTCTCCCACAATGATTACATTGGAGCTTCTCTGGAATCTGGTACGGCCCCGCTCTGTGCTGATACTGTTGTTGCTGTGCCAAAGGACGTCTGATAAGCCCTCTTTGTTGTGTCCTTGCTGGTCCTGGTTGTGTCCTCAGTTGACCTTTTTTTCCTCTGCTGATGGTCTCTTGCAATCTAGCTTATGTTAATAACTCGGCATAAGAGATCCGGGACTGTGAGCTAGTGTAGTGTTGGAGCTCCTGAGTCAGTCTGCGATGAAACCTCTTAGCCTTCACCAAATTATTTGGTATCAGGGTAGCGCCATATTTACTAAGGTGACTAAACTCGGCATCATACTAGTCAAATGTTCTGTTCCCCTACCTAGGTAAAGAAACTGATCGTACAATGCATCCCTTACGGTGTCCAGAAAGTACTTCCTCTCAAAGCACTCCAAGAATTGCTCCCAAGTCTGATATGTACCCAACTGACGCTCCATTGATTCCCACCAGTGATGGGCGTTACCATCTAGAAGCGTCCTTACACCTGTCATCCATAGGTCTGTAGGTAACTGCGATGCTTCCAATAGCTTCTGAGTGTGAGTAATCCAGTTGGTAGTCTCCTCTGGGCTCTCAGTGCCTTTGTACGGTTTCGGACCCATCTGAATAAAGTCCTTGACTGAACCAACTCTAGCTCGAGGTACTGGAACTAGTGCTTGAGCTGGTACAGTAGCCTGTACAGCCATTCTCTCAAGCACTGCTCGAAATTCTTGCCTCTGCTCTGCTGTTTGCTGCCTTTGCTCTGCAGCTAGTGTGGCTGCCTGTTGTGTCACGCCCCAGTCCCAAAAATACGTAGGACTAGGACACGTAAGCATGCCAGCCTCATGGATATTAAAACTCCAATATTTGGAAACCAAATCCATACGTACGCTGTATTATGAATATCAATCCACAAGGGGTATAACATATGTCATAAGTCACATGATATAATCTAAATCTCATCCACCAAAATCATATAGAAATAAATAACCAGTATCTATGAAACTAGAACTCAATAAGAAGTATCTAAGGATGCTAGTTGGATAGAAACAAATCCACTACCAACTCAAATATAAGAGCAAATACTATATAAGTACAACACAATCAAACACAATATAAGTGTACCAGCTAGCAATCACGGCTCGAAGAGAAGACATCCTCGAAACATAGATAACCATCCGAATCTGCGCTCCTGCGAATACTCAAGAACAAATACACCTGGCAGGGGACCAGGTCCTCAGAGGGACATAACAAGATACTTAAACACATGCCAATAAAGTACTGAAATAAATATCCAATGGATCGCCTAACTGTCTAAGTGAATACAGTTAAGAACAACTTTCCCCACAAGTGAGCTATCTGGCTGAAAACCTGGGATTTGGCATGGTTCTCTATTGGAGATCCAGGGGCCTAAAAGGCACGTCGTCTTTTGAACGCTGGTGGCCCGCCTGATAGTACATAATATATAGTGGTCATCACCACCCGTATCTTCGGCGGAGAATCCGGGCGCACAATAAAAAAAGTGTAAAGGAGCTCAAATACGGTACTTGTTGTTCTCCCCACCCCATGCTCTAAGCATGTCACATCCATGAAACAATAACACCTCTAATAACTGCCAAGTCTACTAGCATGCATAGTTTCTAACAGCAGTTATTCCTAACGCACGACCCATACGTACAGGAGGTCAGACCTGTCACACAGTCCGTGATCTCTATATGAGACTCACACTCGTGTAACAACTGTGTCACGGCCAATGAACCTAATGATGATACATGATAATGGGGTAGTCTCGTGAACAAGGTCAATGCAATACATAAATAAAAATATATCGCGACGATACCGTCACGCGCATTTTATATAACAGTTTAAAATATATGAACTAAAGACAGAAAATAAAGATGCATGCAACATATGGAATATAAATAACAGTACAATAGCAAGGTATACTTGCCTGGCAAGGAAGCTGCAATGTACCAATAATCTGCTCCAGAAATTGCGCAGAACAAATCCAATATCCTATGTACACATAAATATAATACAATAGAATCATTAGTCTTTACACTAGCACATACACAACCACATTTACACTGGACTCAGGGGGTATACTAGGGGTAACACTAGTCATCTAACACGGTCAATTACGCGTTGAATTACGCGGGTGTCGCGTCTTCAAGTACTGTACGAAATCAGTCAGTCAACTGACAGGTGTCTATGCCAGTACGTTAATGTACGCAAGGCAGACAAATTCACAAGTTCTTAGGGTCAACATGGTCAAGGTAAGTATGGGATAGTCCACGGTGTCCTAGGGTCGTACAGTCTGAATATTTAGTCATAATTATCAATTAGCATTTACTTATATATATATTCATATAACTATATAATATTATGACCATCAATTTATTTTTATAACTATTGGAATATATATAGTAATTACGTACAATAATATATATACCAAACTGAATAATATTTGCGTACATGTAAATGTACGAACGCGCGTTGGGTTCTCCGACTCAGGGTCTGATGTAAACTAACCGTGGTGGCTAAATACTAATGTCCTACTGGAACACTGTCAGGGAATGTACTCGTCTGGAGTCCAGCTGCTGGTATGAATCAGAGTCCAAGTCACAATCCAAATAGCCTATGTATTACAAATTTATCACGTCAAAAGATAATTTATTTTAATTTATTTAATTCTGGAATAATTACTCTAAAATCCTATTTTAATCTTATTATTCTGATTTTTATGTTAATTCCTAAATTTTGTCCAAAGAAACTGAATTTTATCAACTCGAGACTCATGGCACGCAAATCGAGGCGATCTATTGACCGAAAAGTCAACCGACACAAATTCAACTTTTATGCATGATTTCCTGTAGATTTCAGTGTCAAAAATATGCTGGAATTTACGGCTCATCCGAATTCAAGTTCGATTGAGAATTATGGCACATACAAATTTTGTATTGTGCACCGATGGTTAAATTCTAACCTAGAAGTTATACAGAATTAAAAGTATGTAAATACTTCGAATTAAGTTCTGGGAAAAATATATGTCGATGATCTCGACATTAGCTTTCCGAAACTTTAAACGGTTCGTGATTCTGATTCCTGGTTCTCCCGGATTCGTGAAAATATCGAAACACGTCTATTTTCAGAAATACTGTGCTCTACGAATTTTCCAGAATTTAATACTCATAATTTCGTAAAAAAATTTATATAATCAGAAAGCTAACCTCAATATCTTTCTAACGCAAGAAACTAGGCCTCGTTTGGAGTCCGGAGCTATGCGCAAAGGCTTGTGGAAGATGAAGGAACCCTAGATGACAATTCTCCAAAAATCGGCTGAAGAAAAACCCTAGAAATTAATATCTAAACTATTATATATAGAGAGGAGAGAGAGAGTGCAGCCGCGGCTCACAGCACGCCATGTGGTAGCAATCCAGGGATGCCCGCTCAGATCGGATGGTCAGGCACTGACGCGGCTCGGCTCAGCTGAGTCCGAGTCGAACTCTGACTCGGCTCGGCTCGAGATCGGCTCGGCTCAGCTCGGCTCGCACCCACTCAGCGGTCACTGACAGGCGGGCCCGACACTGTTCACTGCTGGAGGCTGACAGGTGGCCCCCCCTGTTTGCTGACTGGGCAGAATTAATTACTTTTTGGGTTTTCTTTTTCAGAAATTAGTTTTTAATTCCATTTTTCATAATTTAAATGCTAAAAATAATCAGAAAATTCTCAAAAAATTCTAGAAAATATATTTTATTATTTAGAACCTAAAATAAAAGTTTGGGATATTTTTAATTAAGTTTGAATATAAAATAAATTCTTCAAAGTCCTAGAAAATTAGTGTTACTAGTTTTTAATTAACTAAAACTTATGGAAAAAATCCCAAAAATCTAAAATAGCATAAAACTAATTCTAAGTAAATATTTATATAAGTAAATATACTAAAAAAATTTATTTTCTAATTAACTAAAAGAATACTCTAAATAAATTCAACATTTATAATAAATATAATAATATAAAATATACACAAAATACCTATTTTGGGTGAGGGAGTTTACAATCTACCCAACTTAAAACAATTTCGTCCTCGAAATTAAAATAAGGCATAATTTGTTAAATCCTTCACATTCGTACATAAGGTACGTCAATCGCAATCTCTTCCAAAAATTTAAATAACAAAATCTATTCAAATCTATCGCGATCATTTCAAAATTAAGATAATCATTGTTCAAATCAAAATTCAACCTATTGTAATCTCTTCTCACTTTTCCAAATCATCAATATCCAAATTTAAATTGAATCCATATAAATCTTCAAGATTTAAATAACCCATATCAAATTTTACCTCACGATCTCCAACTATCATAATCTCCTCTAGAAGTAATTCGAGTCCAATATTATTCCTATTTTCACTTATAAATTTTTGTATTCTTCAACTTTTGAAATTCCATTCACATCCTCAATATTTCAAATAGGTAGTCCAACCATCAAATTTTAATTCTTAATTTAAATCATCAAATTAAAAAATAATTTAAATGCAGTCCACCAATGTTCAAGTCTGAAATTATATATTTATCCTTCAAATTCAAATTGATGATTTTACCTTCAATACTCAAAAATTTAAATTATGTACTTAAGGTATAAATATTGGGTCCTCAATATCAAGATTTTTAAAATTCATTAATCCTCATCATCTTAGTCATTCTTCTAAAATTCTCAAAATTAAAATGGCTTGAACCTCTCCCAATCTAATCTTACTCGATCACAATCTAAAAGAAATTCCTCTCGAGTTGCCAATGCACTGCTACCCAACTTAGAATTTATCCATCTATCACAGAAGGCTATATACTTTAAGAAAAATATTCCTTAATTTATTTACTCATGTCATTCAATCCTCAAAACTTCAACGCCGATTATATCATATATGATATGTCCTTAATTACGAAAGAATAATCCTCAAGTATGTGATCGACCTATGGGGTATATCTAGTACTCTCTGTGTATCAAACTTATACCAAGCACGAGGTTTCATTTTTCCGAAATAAGGGAAGACGAAGATCAATAATAAAGGGTTCAAGGGTGAGTTAATAGAATAGAAGTATTAGGATCAAGGCATTTAAAGAAGTCAAATAGGAATTGTCAAAGCAGTTGTGGATTGAAATCCTATGCTCGTATTAGTACAGTTATGTAGCTGATACGATACGCTCAGACATGTCTAGAGGGCGAGTACATTCGTCTACTAATCACTATATTTCTCAATCCACGCAAAGTAGTTATGCGAAGGGCGAACCAAGCGCACTAAGGTTAGCTAGAGCTTAATACACTGATTCTGAAATATATTAGTGTGTATACCCAATAATACATATGTCATGAACAAGCTCAATAAAGAATAAGCTTGCAAAAACTAGGCTATAATAGCAGCATAATTCGAGGTAGCACAAAAAATATAACGCTGGATTATGATGAGAGAAGTTACAAATAATTCAAGTTTGCAAAAACAAAAATAACATAAGCAATAATAACAAAAGACTCTACAATCTCTTCAGTTATCATACAAGCTCCTTGTCTAAGTCGCTAGTCGACCAAATAGGGGCAAGGACCTCTAAATTTTACCGTCTGAATAAACACTGTCGTCTAATGCTAGCATACAATTAATGTCATTCAGTTACACTACCTCGATGGGTCAAGTGGACTATGTGATACTAGGTTGTGAGGCATACTACCCAACTTAAAAGAATTAAACTAATACTGTGACAGTCTTAAGAGGATCCTACAAAATAATCTTGCACATGTAAATAAAACAGAAACTCTTTATTAGGGTATATGAGAAAAGATCTTGGTACTTATTAGGGTCTCCTATTACATTATATAGGTAAGGGCCACCTTAAGTCTTAATCATAGTGCTCATAGAACATGTGTCAATCGTAGGGATAGAAGAGTTACTAGCCGTTTAAGGAGAAAGGGATCTAACTTGTATCGAGGTGGGGGTACAAATTACGGGGTATATAACTAGGGGTAATCATCACAATCTAATTGAATAACTCAACTATCAGGTTCTAGCTACAAGGTACACAATTCAAAATTCAAGATTATAACTATGACTATAGGAAACTATATATCCTATCGTAGAGTATAATCACTTGGTCTATGATCAGAGGTGGCAGGTGGCACGAGTTAAAAGATGAAGAAGAGAAAATATGATTAGTCATCGCACAAATAACGAGCGCTAGGGTTTCAGAGGAACAAATATATAAAATTAAAATAGAGAGGCTATAGATAATGTCATGGTTTCCTAAGGGGAGATGCTAAGCTACTCTCTGTGTTTGCGGTATGATCAAGAAAATACTATATTCATTGCTCTTGGCTTTCTAAGGTGCTGTCTACTAATAATAAAGACAATGATCTAAGTTTATAGTTCTAATATTATCTAACTATGAAGGTTAGGTTCAGTCATAATGTTCAATATTGGTTCTCCATTGGTTCCTCAATACTAGGATCAACATTATGGTAAAACTTCTAACTATCTCTAGTAGTGTCTATACAACTCAAGTCTTCTTAATACATCAAGGGGTAATGGTATACCAATCTAAAGATAAGGAGTTCTAGGGTTCACTAGATATTCTAAACTTAGTGGTGTGTCTATATTCTCGTTGTATTCTTAATAGGTGTGCTACTCTAATTATCATCAAAATAACAGGGGTTCCTATATTCTAGCGGAAGGCTATATATACTCAAGGAACTTATTAGGAAAGTACAGGAATCAAGCAGGATATAATTGTTCGAATAGAGCAGAGAGGAGGAAGATGAATCATAGTCAATTGTGGATGAGATCCTATACTCTAGTCCTAGGTGCAGGCTTGTTCGATACAGTAACGTAACCGAGACAATATGCTCTCGACCTGTATGGGCCACCACTAAAAACATGTCACGCTCCAGTCCCAAAAATACGTAGGACTAGGACACGTAAGCATGCCAGCCGCATGGATATGGCAACTCCAATATATGGAAACCAAATCCATACGTATGCTATATTATGAATATCAATCCACAAGTGGTATAACATATGTCACAAGTCACAGGATATAATCTAAATCTCATCCACCAAAATCATATAGAAATAAATAACCAGTATCTATGAAACTAGAACTCAATAAGAAGTATCTAAGGATGCTAGTTGGATGGAAAGAAATCCACTACCAACTCAAATATAAGAGAAAATACTATATAAGTACAACACAATCAAACACAATATAAGTGTACCAGCTAGCAATCTCGGCTCGAAGAGAAGACATTCTCAAAACATAGGTAACCATCCGAATTTGCGCTCCTGCGAATACTCAAGAACAAATACACCTGGCAGGGGACCAGGTCCTCAGAGGGACATAACAAGATACTTAAACATATGCCAATAAAGTACTGAAATAAATATCCAATGAGTCGCCTAACCGTTTAAGTGAATGCAGTTAAGAACAACCTTCCCCACAAGTGAGCTATCTGGCTGAAAACCTGGGATTTGGCATGGTTCTCTATTGGAGATCCAGGGGCCTAAAAGGCACGTCGTCTTTTGAACGCCGGTGGCCCGCCTGATAGTACATAATATATAGTAGTCATCACCACCCGTATCTTCGACGGAGAATCCAGGCGCACAATAAAAAAAGTGTAAAGGAGCCCAAATGCGGTACTTGTTGTTCTCCCCACCCCATGCTCTAAGCATGTCACATCCATGAAACAATAACACCTCTAATAACTGCCAAGTCTACTAGCATGTATAGTTTCTAACAGCAGTTATTCCTAACGCACGGCCCATACGTACAGGAGGCCAGACCTGTCACACAGTCCGTGATCTCTATATGAGACTCACACTCGTGTAACAACTGTGTCACGGCCAATGAACCTAATGATGATACATGATAATGGGGTAGTCTCGTGAACAAGGTCAATGCAATACATAAATAAAAATATATCGCGACGATACCGTCACGCGCATTTTATATAACAGTTTAAAATATATGAACTAAAGACAGAAAATAAAGATGCATGCAACATATGGAATATAAATAACAGTATAATGGCAAGGTATACTTGCCTGGCAAGGAAGCTGCAATGTACCAATAATCTGCTCCAGAAATTGCGCAGAACAAATCCAATATCCTATGTACACATAAATATAATACAATAGAATCATTAGTCTTACACTAGCACATACAAAACCATATTTACACTGGACTCAGGGGGTATACTAGGGGTAACACTAGTCATCTAACACGGTCAATTACGCGTTGAATTACGCGGGTATTGCATCTTCAAGTACTGTACGAAATCAGTCAGTCAACTGACAGGTGTCTATGCCAGTACGTTAATGTACGCAAGGCAGACAAATTCACAAGTTCTTAGGGTCAACATGGTCAAGGTAAGTATGGGATAGTCCACGGTGTCCTAGGGTCGTACAGTCTGAATATTTAGTCATAATTATCAATTAGCATTTACTTACATATATATTCATATAACTATATAATATTATAACCATCAATTTATTTTTATAACTATTGGAATACATATAGTAATTACGTACATTAATATATATACCAAACTGAATAATATTTGCGTACATGTAAATGTACGAACGCGCGTTGGGTTCTCCGACTTAGGGTCTGATGTAAACTAATCGTGGTGGCTAAATACTAATGTCCTACTGGAACACTGTCAGGGAATATACTCGTCTGGGGTCCAGCTGCTGGTATGAATCAGAGTCCAAGTCACAGTCCAAATAGCCTATGTATTACAAATTTATCACGTCAAAAGATAATTTGTTTTAATTTATTTAATTCTGGAATAATTACTCTAAAATCTTATTTTAATCTTATTATTCTTATTTTTATGTTAATTCCTAAATTTTGTCCAAAGAAACTGAATTTTATCAACTCGAGACTCATGGCACGCAAATCGAGGCGATCTGTTGACCGAAAAGTCAACCTACACAAACTCAACTTTTATGCATGATTTCCTGTAGATTTCAGTGTCAAAAATATGCTGGAATTTACGGCTCGTCCGAATTCAAATTCGATTGGGAATTATGGCACATACAAATTTTGTATTGTGCACCGATGGTTAAATTCTAACCTAGAAGTTATACAGAATTAAAAGTACGTAAATACTTCGAATTAAGTTCTGGGAAAAATATATGTCGATGATCTCGACATTAGCTTTCCGAAACTTTAAACGGTTCATGATTCTGATTCCTGGTTCTCCCGAATTCATGAAAATATCGAAACACGTCTATTTTCAGACATGCTGTGCTCTACGAATTTTCCAGAATTTAATACTCATAATTTCATAAAAAAATTTATATAATCAGAAAGCTAACCTCAATATCTTTCTAACGCAAGAAACTAGGCCTCGTTTGGAGTCCGAAGCTATGCGCAAAGGCTTGTGGAAGATGAAGGAACCCTAGATGATAATTCTCCAAAAATCGGCTGAAGAAAAACCCTAGAAATTAATATCTAAACTATTATATATATAGAGGAGAGAGAGAGTGCAGCCGCGGCTCACAGCGCGCCATGTGGCAGTAATCCAGGGATGCCCGCTCAGATCGGATGGTCAGGCACTGACGCGGCTCGGCTCAGCTGAGTCCGAGTCGAACTCTGAATCGGCTCGGCTCGAGGTCGGCTCGGCTCAGCTCGGCTCGCACCCACTCAGCGGTCACTGACAGGCGGGCCCGACACTGTTCACTGCTGGAGGCTGACAGGTGGCCCCCCCTGTTTGCTGACTGGGCAGAATTAATTACTTTTTGGGTTTTTTTTTTCAGAAATTAGTTTTTAATTCCATTTTTCATAATTTAAATGCTAAAAATAATCAAAAAATTCTTAAAAAATTCTAGAAAATATATTTTATTATTTAGAACCTAAAATAAAAGTTTGGGATATTTTTAATTAAGTTTGAATATAAAATAAATTCTTCAAAGTCCTAGAAAATTAGTGTTACTAGTTTTTAATTAACTAAAACTTATGAAAAAAATCCCAATAATCTAAAATAGCATAAAACTAATTTTAAGTAAATATTTATATAAGTAAATATACTAAAAAAATTTTATTTTCTAATTAACTAAGAGAATACTCTAAATAAATTCAACATTTATAATAAATATAATAATATAAAATATACACAAAATACCTATTTTGGGTGAGGGAGTTTACAATCTACCCAACTTAAAACAATTTCGTCCTCGAAATTAAAATAAGGCATAATTTGTTAAATCCTTCACATTCGTACATAAGGTACGTCAATCGCAATCTCTTCCAAAAATTTAAATAACAAAATCTATTCAAATCTATCGCGATCATTTCAAAATTAAGATAATCATTGTTCAAATCAAAATTCAACCTATTGTAATCTCTTCTCACTTTTCCAAATCATCAATATCCAAATTTAAATTGAATCCATATAAATCTTCAAGATTTAAATAACCCATATCAAATTTTACCTCACGATCTCCAACTATCATAATCTCCTCTAGAAGTAATTCGAGTCCAATATTATTCCTATTTTCACTTATAAATTTTTGTATTCTTCAACTTTTGAAATTCCATTCACATCCTCAATATTTCAAATAGGTAGTCCAACCATCAAATTTTAATTCTTAATTTAAATCATCAAATTGAAAAATAATTTAAATGCAGTCCACCACTGTTCAAGTCTGAAATTATATATTTATCCTTCAAATTCAAATTGATGATTTTACCTTCAATACTCAAAAATTTAAATTATGTACTTAAGGTATAAATATTGGGTCCTCAATATCAAGATTTTTAAAATTCATTAATCCTCATCATCTTAGTCATTCTTCTAAAATTCTCAAAATTAAAATGGCTTGAACCTCTCCCAATCTAATCTTACTCGATCACAATCTAAAAGAAATTCCTCTCGAGTTGCCAATTCACTGCTACCCAACTTAGAATTTATCCATCTATCACAGAAGGTTATATACTTTAAGAAAAATATTCCTTAATTTATTTACTCATGTCATTCAATCCTCAAAACTTCAACGCCGATTATATCATATATGATATGTCCTTAATTACGAAAGAATAATCCTCAAGTATGTGATCGACCTATGGGGTATATCTAGTACTCTCTGTGTATCAAACTTATACCAAGCACGAGGTTTCATTTTTCCGAAATAAGGGAAGACGAAGATCAATAATAAAGGGTTCAAGGGTGATTTAATAGAATAGAAGTATCGGGATCAAGGCGTTTAAAGAAGTCAAATGGGAATTGTCAAAGCAATTGTGGATTAAAATCCTATTCTCGTATTAGTACAGTTATGTAGCTGATACGATACGCTCAGACATGTCTAGAGGGCGAGTACATTCGTCTACTAATCACTATATTTCTCAATCCACGCAAAGTAGTTATGCGAAGGGCGAACCAAGCGCACTAAGGTTATCTAGAGCTTAATACACTGATTCTGAAATATATTAGTGTGTATACCCAATAATACATATGTCATGAACAAGCTCAATAAAGAATAAGCTTGCAAAAACTAGGCTATAATAGCAGCATAATTCGAGGTAGCACAGAAAATATAACGCTGGATTATGATAAGAGAAGTTACAAATAATTCAAGTTTGCAAAAACAAAAACAACATAAGCAATAATAACAAAAGACTCTACAATCTCTTCAGTTATCATACAACTTCCTTGTCTAAGTCGCTAGTCGACCAAATAGGGGCAAGGACCTCTAAATTTTACCGTCTGAATAAACACTGTCGTCTAATGCTAGCATACAATTAATGTCATTCAGTTACACTACCTCGATGGGTCAAGTGGACTATGTGATACTAGGTTGTGAGGCATACTACCCAACTTAAAAGAATTAAACTAATACTGTGACAGTCTTAAGAGGATCCTACAAAACAATCTTGCACATGTAAATAAAATAGAAACTCTTTATTAGGGTATAAGAGAAAAGATCTTGGTACTTATTAGGGTCTCCTATTACATTATATAGGTAAGGGCCACCTTAAGTCTTAATCATAGTGCTCATAGAACATGTGTCAATCGTAGGGATAGAAGAGTTACTAGCCGTTTAAGGAGAAAGGGATCTAACTTGTATCGAGGTGGGGGTACAAATTATGGGGTATACAACTAGGGGTAATCATCACAATCTAATTGAATAACTCAACTATCAGGTTCTAGCTACAAGGTACACAATTCAAAATTCAAGATTATAACTATGACTATAGGAAACTATATATCCTATCGTAGAGTATAATCACTTGGTCTATGATCAGAGGTGGCAGGTGGCAGGTGGCACGAGTTAAAAGATGAAGAAGAGAAAACATGATTAGTCATCGCACAAATAACGAGCACTAGGGTTTCAGAGGAACAAATATATAAAATTAAAATAGAGAGGCTATAGATAATGTCATGGTTTCCTAAGGGGAGATGCTAAGCTACTCTCTGTGTTTGCGGTATGATCAAGAAAATACTATATTCATTGCTCTTGGCTTTCTAAGGTGCTGTCTACTAATAATAAAGACAATGATCTAAGTTTATAGTTCTAATATTATCTAACTATGAAGGTTAGGTTCAGTCCTAATGTTCAATATTGGTTCTCCATTGGTTCCTCAATACTAGGATCAACATTATGGTAAAACTTCTAACTATCTCTAGTAGTGTCTATACTACTCAAGTCTTCTTAATACATCAAGGGGTAATGGTATACCAATCTAAAGATAAGGAGTTCTAGGGTTCACTAGATATTCTAAACTTAGTGGTGTGTCTATATTCTTGTTGTATTCTTAATAGGTGTGCTACTCTAATTATCATCAAAATAACAGGGGTTCCTATATTCTAGCGGAAGGCTATATATACTCAAGGAACTTATTAAGAAAGTACAGGAATCAAGCAGGATATAATTGTTCGAATAGAGCAGAGAGGAGGAAGATGAATCATAGTCAATTGTGGATGAGATCCTATACTCTAGTCCTAGGTGCAGGCTTGTTCGATACAGTAACGTAACCGAGACAATATGCTCTCGACCTGTATGGGCCACCACTAAAAACATGTCACGCTCCAGTCCCAAAAATACGTAGGACTAGGACACGTAAGCATGCCAGCCGCATGGATATGGCAACTCCAATATATGGAAACCAAATCCATACGTATGCTATATTATG